>JACCIC010000033.1:1397500-1977500 GCA_018907035.1 Sycobia sp. Sy_11 | reverse complement strand
TGAAAAGGTATAAATGTTATAATATATATATATATATATATATATATATATATATATATATATATATATAATAAACATATAAATGTTAAAAAAAAATTTTTTTTGCCTGCCTCGGCTTGTAAGGAAACCGAGCTATTAATCAATAATATGTAATAAGTTTTATCTATTATTATGATGATTATGCCGCTTTTATCGTTATATATCAGCGCTCGAAATATCATATGTAGGACGGTAAAATTTAACATGAACTGATAAGCTTCTCAAAGTTCAAACGAACCAGCAATTAAGTACTTTTTTACCTCCAAGTACACCGGGATAAGGTTGTACGACACAGGCCGCAGTGGTACAGGGGCAAAAAGTGCCGGGACTGCTGCAGTTCTTTTTCCACAGACTCGACACTTTTCTGCCGGGGTGACGGCGACAATCGTTCTCGGTAATCAGATGCTCGGGTCTCCCCCCCCCCGCCCGCCATCCGCCCCTTTTACCTCTTTTTATCAGCTCGCGCCGCAAGGACATAATTAACGTCCACCGGTGTTAATGAGAGCACGCGAGGGTGTCTATATATATATATATATATATATATATATATATATATATGTATATATAATCGCGCAGCCGCCACGTCCCTTTTCTCGCTTTGCGGATACGCACACACCAGACGTCCCACCGATTCGGTTCTCTGATCGGCGAAGCGGCGTTGCCCGGGAATTGCCGGAGAAACTCTCTGTCTCTCTCTCTCTCTCCCTCTCTGCTTCTCGCTTGATTCTCGACTTATTCGTCTTCTCCCCCCTCCCCCCCCCCGTCCTCCTCCCCCACGGTGTATATGCGGGGCTGAATCCGATAATTGGCTCGCGAGTGTGGCGAGGAAAAGAAGCTGGAAGTAGGGTGCGCATATATATATATATATATATATATATATATATATATATAACACACATATACACATATATACATAGATATATACGTAGCCGAGCGAAATTTATTCGCCACGGATAAAGCCTAATTTCATGTTGGAACACGGCACTCTCCGGGGATTTCTCCCATTTCGAATGTGCGCGCGGGGCCGATCGGGAGATGCGCGCCGCGCGTGCGTGCGTGCGCAACGCGGCGCGGCCGAGAGGTGGAAGAGCCCCGGCGAACAGCGATCGGCTCGTTCTCTGGCGGAAGCGTTCCTTTTTTTTTTCGCGCTTTAACCGATCGCGCATATGTTACGGCTGCGCGAAACAAATCAGCGCGAATTACCAACTTCGGTAGGGCAATTGTTGCCGAAAAAAGTCCAGTTTACCGGGCGAGAAGGCTGATCGAATTTTTCTTTGTACCCGGCGAGAACGGAAATGGAAGTGAAGTGGGACTGAGAGAGGAACGTTACTGCGGAAATATTTTATTTTTTCCAGACAAAATTGTTGTTCGAATTTTGTTTTACGAGCGCGTTTTTATGACCTTGATCGCTCGACGTCGGATTGGTAAATGCGAAGTTTCGGCGCTGACCACGCTCTCCTGGTATGCCGGGCCGCTGTCCATGCAACTTTTAAGGCTCGAAATCTACTTCATGTCTCTCTCCCATGTATGTCTCCCGTCTGTATGATCCGTTTTAGATTTCCGTGGTTCCCTTCATAACTGTGGTCGAGTCGCTGCCCCCTCGAGTTTTCCAAATCTTGCAATTATTTGTCACCATTGAAAGACGCGGAGAACGCAATAGAAATACCTAATTTTGGTAAAATTGACGCCTTTTTATGTATTGAAAACTTCGCACAAATGATTTTCCATTAGTGGACTGGATTTCTTTTACAATAAAAGAATTCTCCCAAATATTTAATCAAATGGACGGGTATAAATATTTATCATTAGTCATGGTTACCAAACGTATACATGTTCGTTGAACGATTAACATGTTTTTGACACTTTCATACGTGGCGAGATATCAAATTTACTATTTAATTTTAACGGTATATTTTTATACGACGATGGTAAGGATAGCGGGATTGATAATTTTACGTTGAAAAGTAGAGAATCATTTATGTTACTTTTCGCCCGTGATCGTTAATTGGATTATTTTTCTTGTCAGGAATTGTTTATGGCATTTGGACAATAGTATTGAGTTGTATTACTTTTGGTTGTTACTGGTCAATTGTGTTACTTTTCGTTGAGAAATGAATTGTTCTAGTTTCTATCAGTGGTATCGATACATAATAGAGAAAACGTGAGGAAAAAAGTTTAATCAGGAATCAGGAAACAAAGATTAATTAACATGAATATGTTTATTTTCAATATTGATTATTGAATTGTCGCGTATTTAAGGATTTACGTATAACAGCTGTAAATATGATTCAATAGAACTTATATGAGATATATAATAAATACAGTCCCGGTAACAACCCATGTAGAAATATACTCGGCATATCTCTAGTTTGGGCTAGATCCTAGTCAGTATTACTGATGATTTCCTCATGTAGATAAATCTCGCCAGATCCGAGTTATATTTCCCTACGATCATCTAATAATTAGAAAGAATGACGGTTTTCTAGGTGGAATCTGCCAAGTAGACGAAGTAAGGAAATGGTTAGGTTTTCTGTTTTGATTCTAGTTAGATTTCCTCAACTTTTTTAATATTGGAAAGAACGACGTCTTTTCTAATCAAGACCTTATGTGTACGAAAATGATATATATAGACACACGCATATACATATACATTTTTTATAAATGAATGTGTGTGTGTGTGTGTTTTACATACATCCATACATACATATATATATATATATATATATATATATATATATATATATAAATATATAAACACCCGCAGATCTTTTCAAGATGGGAAAGAATTTAAAAAATTGATTTACAATGTATGTATTATCTTGTGTTTATAAAATATTATTATATGATCTTAAGTGCTTTACGGTCATATGTAAAGTACAGTATAGTAATTGCATATTGCGTTTTAACATAGTGCATAATACGTTAGCTCGCGAGTAGTAGGGTTGTGGGTTCCGATACTCAGCGGGGGCCGGAATTTTTTCATTGTAATAAAATAATTTATACGTTCAACAGAGGTGCTTAGCATTAAAATTTACAATAATTAGTGTAAAAAAATATATTAATAATTATTAATTATTAACTGTAAATCGTAATACGTAGTAATGTATATAGAAAATAATTTACAAATTCTAATTAAATGGTATGCGATACCTAAATACGTAAATATATTGTTTTATTTTAAATAAATAAATATTAAAGAGTCAAACAATTATTCACTTGATCGAGGAAACAAAATTAGGATAATTTATAAATCGTCTTAATTTCTAAATTTTATGACTAGATTCTGTATAGTTTCTAACTTGGTATACCTACCAAAATTTAAGCTCGTTCCCTATATGAAAAGCTATTAAAAGTGGGACAAATCGGAACTAGGATCAGACTACATTTCCCTTTTGGATCCGAACATTTAATAAGGAAAACTTACCCGATACTAGTTAGATTCGAGAATGAATTTCCAGACGGGAACAGTATCATATTGAAATCATCGGAAAATTTATATTATATTTAATTTACTCGCTGTGGATCGAATAGTTTCAAATTTAGGAAAATCATATTGATGGATTAATCGAGAATAGGAGTTGAATGCCTGGCGAAGACCGTATCGACGCGTAATCCATTTACGCGTCGATAAGAATTTAAGATGTTACAAACCATTTCCCATATTTTTAATGCTATAAATATTCTATATAGAAAACGAATGAATCTATTGCAAACAGTGAGATTGTTGTGAGAAATATCTTAAGCGCACAAAATTCAGTGTTACCAGATCTGATCAGGCCTTCGTATGAAATGGCAACTCATATAAATTATAACTTTTTTTAAATTATGCCAAAATTCATATACTTCACTAAATAGTTTAGTGAGTATGTAGTTAAAGCGAGCAATACGTTTAATATACAGTAGAGTTTCAAATACTTTAATTGTGATTATTATTATTAAAGTTTAAAGATTAAGTATTTTTAATGTTTTTATATCTCAGAATATATAATGATCGATGCAATTTCACATCGTATTCTTAACCAAACATATATGCATATTCCAATTCATTTTAAGATTATTATAATATTCATTACCGTCACGTAAATTTTATCGTGAAAAAGAAAACTATGAAAAATGACATATTTTAGTACGCTGTACTCATGAAAAATAACGATTTTCAAATTTTTAGATAAAAAACCGAAGACTTTTGCATGTCAAACTAAAGCGATTTGAAGACAAAGCACTGTGAAAAATATGAGCATATTTAAAGGTGTAAGTTTCAAAATCGCCAGCTGATATTGCGCATATAAATATTCCGGAAGTAGCACGTTGTATAGGAGTGACAGGTAAAACCGTAGCTCACTGCAGGACTGCAGAACAATCAAAAGTGTATATATATATATATAAGCGTAGAACCGTTGCCTCTCCCGGAAGGAGCGCGGAGCTCGCGTTCTCACGCTTCCGTTCGCGGCACGCAGACTGGACGCGGGTGGGAGAGAGAGGGAGAGCGAGTCCGCGCGTTACATAGCCGCAGCGCTGTTGTGGCACCGCGCCGACGCGTGTCGCCGTATATATCACGTAATTGCACGTTCTGCGCCGCGGCCGAAGCGATACCGCCTCTCCGAACTTATACACACCTTCTCAAAAATCAGCGGCTCCTCCGTTGCTGTATTTATCGCGCCTCGGACGGGCGACTCCGCGGCTAGGTTGGCGGGGGGGGCGGGGGGATAATTCCGCCGTCTCTACAGCCTAGATGGTTTATCGTCGTGTATACAGATGCGGATGTATTTGCGCGCGGGCCGTAAATCGTAGTCCTTCCCGCGTTTATCAATTAGCCTTAATTATTTGGTTAAATATTCATTTAGTGCAATAAATTTCGTCGTACATATCCTTGAGAGTACTTGTTGAAAAATTCGTTTCCGACAAGGTAGATTAAATTTCGCCATGCGCGCGATTCTATAAGAAAGTACTTTCAAAAATAAATCCCTTATAATGTATAGCCGGTGGAGCCTCGTACGGTAATTATGAAAATATTTAATATAAAAATATTTACACGCTTACTTTTAAGTATACGTAATAAACAGACTGATTTATGATAATTATGAAAATTAAGGTAAGTGTCAAGGGGACCTGTCCCGCAGTATTTATCTACACACACTGTAGCCGTTCGTCCGAATACCGACAAAGAGCAATAATAATCATAAAGCATCGGGGAAATCGATGCGGGCAATCGCCGTTAATTCGAATGGGCGATAAAAATTCTCGCCGACGGCCGCGACGTCCTCCCGGCGGCCGTTCGCGCGAACGCGCTCGGTGACGTTGCTCGCGGCTTTATTCCGAATATCGAGGAATCCTCGACGAATTCCGCGTCGCGGAATGCCCCCGACGCATTAATCAACTTCGCGTTCGCGCGGCCTTACGTACTCGTCGACCCCGCACCTCTTTTTACGGTACAAATGGGCCCTTTCTGCGAGCGGGGCCCACGCGCGAGCGGAGCGCGCGAGGGGCAGCGGGGGAGCGTTTTACGAGCGTGCGGCTCGCAGCTCCCTCGTGCATAAACATGAACGGAGGAAAGCGGAGGAACTCCGCCGAGGTATGCCGATAGATACACGCGTGCATACGTATACATACACACGCACACGCACACGCACACACACACCCACACACACCCACACAGTTTTTTCAAAAACTGGTGCAATCCGCCGTCTTCGCGACGACTCGGCTCGTGTCGCGTTGGTAAACAGGCGCGGCGCGCCGTCGGGGTCCAGCCTTGCCCAGAATGGGGGAGGGGGGGGCGCACGCGCGGAGCCTTTTTGCGGGGAGCGGCTTGCCATTGTGTTCGCGCGAGCGTGCCCGAAATATCAATTTTCGTGCCCCCGAGGGGAGCGGGCGGATCGGCTTGAATACTACGCGCGCAGGTTACATTGGCACGCGGGCGACGAGCTTTTTGAAAAATGGGACCATTATGACTGCGCCGGGCGAGAAATCCACTATCGTAATGCGTGGCTCGGATTTATTCGTCTTTAGTATCGGTGCTACTGCAGGTTACTTGTTCAGAGAATTTCTCAAACGGCTATAAACGCGTATTCGCTACTTGTGAATAAAAGTATAACAAGTCTCTCGAATAGATGAAATATTCGCATGTTAAGTAAGGAATTATTTTGATTTAGCTTATTAATAAATTGAAGATAGGCGTATTGGTAAAGAATTGCTCGACTCGCGTACACGGAGAAACTTTTAGCGAAGCAGTGCTCCTAATAAATTCGGTAGTGTATCTAGCCGTTAGCCTACGGTTTCCTTATAGCCGGTCTACGGTTACGAAGCTCCCAATGTCTGAGACATGGGATAGCCAGTCTCGGACGTGCTTTATAGCTCCTTCCATCTATAAAAGTTGCTCTGACATCGAGAAGCTTCTCTCCAAATTTAGGAGCTCGGAGCTTCTAAAGCCGTAGGAAAGCGGCACGGCGTCATTTCGGAATGCAACGACTCTTGCTACGACTTACTCTCTAAACTTGAATCAATGGAAATCGCTCGGCTATTTTACGACGACGAAATGTTCGCTGATAAATTAGAGAATACTTCACTGTTTGCACAGCGTGATTTCGAATTGCAGTGTCTAAGATTCCATGTCAGTTACTAGTGAACATTTTACAATTTTGAAAACAGCGGGGCTCTTGCCACGGATTCAACGCTATGCAGAGTGCGTTTTCAGTTTTCGAGAGGTTTATTTTCGAAGGAAGGAACGATTTTCAATTTCGTAATACTGCACTCGGTAAGTCGGTAACGAACGACATACGAGCACGAAACTCACTTGCTCTTAATTTGATAAGACAACACAGGTTTAATTTAAAAGATGTATATATATATATATATATATATATATATATATATATATATATATATACTAGATAGGCATTTTGAATGTTAAAATGCCGATATTATCGGATAAGATTTTACAGTTTAACGTCTCGGACAGGTAACAACTTAATTCGAAATTTATACGAACGGTACTTCAACAGCCTTATCCGCCTTTGACTCCTCGTGCCTATATCTTATCCGGCGAGCAAGCGAGCGACACAAAGAGCCCGATAAAGAAACACGAAAAATTTCCCCCGCGCCGGCTCGGCCGAGGGCGTTTTTCGGGGTGTCCTCGCACGGGCTTGTCTCCCGGGGAATGAAAAATTGCACCGAGAGTACGTATGTCCGTTCAAAAAAGCGCTGTGCCCCCCCTCCCCCCCCCCGCCCTCGCGCCGTCGTCTCGCTCTCTCCCGGCACGGAGCCGGGGAGAATTATCGAAAATTAACGACGGCGACATTCCTCGCCGGATGAGCCGGCCTGCCCGGGAAAGCCTCGGATATCGCGCGCTGAGTTACGGAGCTCGTTAATTCCCGTGCGCGCGCGCCGGCGCGACGCAGCGTCGTCGTCGTCGTCGTCGCGTCGGCGTCGTCGGCTCCGGTCCCGAGCGGCCCTCCGCTCTCCGCTCGCGCGCGGGCCCCGCGCCGCCAGATAGGCCGCAGGGACAAGGCTCGGGCAGCTCGCAGGTAGACGCGCATCTGCCGATTCTCCTGGCTTATGTAAATCGCGGTCCGTCCGTGTCGCCGCTACACGAGCGAGCGAGCTGCGTTATAGTTTATTTCTTCTTCTTTTCTTTTTTTATTCTCCTCTCGCTCTCGCTGGCCGAGGACTTAATTTGTTTCAGGCGACTCTCGTTCCGGTTACTTGTTTTTTCTAATCGGAAAGGCCGAGGATAAATTAAACTTGTACGAGTATATACGGCTAATAGCAGCTATGAGAAAATGAACGTCCAATTAGAGGTTGTTAACAATTTTAGTAAGGTGGCCTGCGAATCTGTTTCATGCAATCTCGGGTTAATAATTTGACTAGAAGTATTAATTGTTAGATTATTTTTAGAGATTGTATAACGAAATTATTCAAATATATTTATATTTAGACACGGTGACGATTGATCCTGAAAGTGGTATACTGAAAAAAACCAATTTGTTTTTGTTTTCAGAACTCTAGTGAAAATAATTTTTCTAGTCAAACTTTACCGAAATTCGCCAAATTGAATAGAATTCACACTTGATGAGACATGGTTGTAAGTCTCAACAAATTTTAGGAATGTTTTGGCTACTTGTGGTAATGTCTTTCAATATAAATGTACTCGTGTACTCAAAATTTTGCCAAAATTTAGAAATTTCTGGATGTTCCTAAGCTTTGCTAAAAGTAGCGAGATTTTGCTGAAAGGTTTCAGATTTTACTGAACTTCTACAGAGATCTCTAAAATACTATCGTTTCTTGAATATTGATAAAGTTTTCTAGAATTAATTGCTGGACTTTCCAGAAATAAATGCCAATTTTTCTATAATTAGCTAAAACCTTCCGGTGAACCCGAATTTCACACAATTCACAAAGTCTGAAACCATCCAGTTGCTTTTGGTAAAATAAGGTTTGTAATATAAAATAATATTGTGTAATGAACAGAAATAATAGTCAAAGCCAGATTAGTGATATATATATCAGTGATACTTAATCAGGTAACTTCTTTATACTTCTATTTTAGAACTTTAAAAAAGAACTCATTTAATATTTTTTGAATATTTGACGATTAATTTTATGCATATGCACGCGTAGACGTTATAATCCATGTCACAGCAGAATGTTTGTTTTGACGCATAAGTTTTGAATATGACATGTTACTATGAATTATTTTCCAATATAAATCTGGATTTTTCTCATTCGAAAAAAATTACTACAACTTTAACTAGAAATAACAATAGTCTGGAGTTCAAAATTATGTTTGAATTTTGGACAATTATTCTATTTGTTTTGTTTTGGTATATTTGAAGAGTAAAAAATTTAAACTTTCTTTTCTGCTAACCTCAAAGAGATAACGAATGGACATCATGCAATTTTCGAGTAATATTAATCTTATCGACTTTTTTTAATGATCGAGTTATTTATTAAAATTATTATTTTCAAATAGATTATTGAATACATTATGAAGTATAAGTTGTTCGCGTAAAATAGTAATTATTCTATGAAATCAAGATTAACCAATAAATATAATAAAAGTAATATTATAATCCGTATTAAAGAAAAGAATTTGTGTATAAGAATAAAAAATCCGGCTTCCTAAAGCCAGATGAAGTTGATTGATTGCCATCGAGCAAGGGAGAAAGCCATTTTGCCTTAGAAGGCAACCTGGCCGCCTCATCTAAATGTTAAAAAAGCAAAGCCAGAAGCTTATATACGCCATCCTGCAAGTGCTCCCGGGGGCTGTTGACGATCGAGCCCGCAGCAAGGAAAGCTATATATATACATACATACATACATATATATATATATATATATATATATATATATATATATATATATACGCGGCATAGGCTGAAAGGAGCGGCATCATCAGCGATGTCCGGGCTCAGGAGTACATAGCTGCCATACACACACGCGCGCTGCGTGCGTTTATATATATATATATATATATATATATATATATATATATATATATATATATATGTATATATATGTACCAGCGGAAAGTTGGACCGACTTTGCCGCTCCGGGCGCGATCTCGGCCCGAGATAACCCAACAGGGATATAACTACTGTGCGCGCGCACGTGCTCCAACGCATGATGTATACGCCTGTGTACGTGTATACGTGCATATGCACGCATCCGTGTATATATATATATATATATATATATACACGCCTAGACCGGAGAAATATAGCAGGACGAGTGGCCGCCGTCGCGGCGCTTGGGCACAGTCTCATTACCCTCTAATAGTTCCCCGTATATACCCGTGAGGATTTCGAGGGAGAGTCGTCGGGATGCGGGTCATCCGGAATTTCAATTTGGATCGCTCGCTCCGGGGGGGATACCGCTCGAGTTTTGCATACTAAGAGGAGCGCGCGCGTCCTCCGGATCCCCATCAGGTACTGACTATCTTTTTTATCTACTTTCTCTTCTGGCTACACGAGCGCGCTGCCGCCGCCGCCGCCGCCGCCGACGCTTCTTGTCTCCCTTTTTTGTCGGTAGGCAACGACACGGCTAGCTTTTCTAAAGGACTACACTGGCGCACGTGCAGAATTTACGCGGATCAATTTATTAAGAATTCCTGACCGAAATTGGAAGAGTTTGTTTGGGCAATGCGGGGCGAGGTGTGTGAGTTTCACTTTCTAAATATTGATTTGAGGAACGCGCGGTCGATCTATGACATTATTTTATCCCTCGTTCGTTCTATAATTTTCAATTTATATTGATATTTTAATATTAAAATATACGGCGGAGGATTTTCTGGGTAATTTATGAGTTCGAGGCTATTATAACGAAGTGCAAAGTCAGATGTAAATTATTGCAATTAAAATTCAACAAAAATGATATATCGCTTTAACTTTCTGATCGTCCATGCACGATTGGCCGATCCGTTATTGTTTATTTAAAGCCAAAATCAGATAGCCGAAAGTTAATTATGACGGGAAGAAATAGCCATGGTCGGATAGGATAGCCACAGCTATCCGGTGTAATAAAGAGAGAAGAAGCTTTTGCCTTTCGACGTAGAGATAAGATCTCGATAAAACATATTCGCGAGCCGTGTAGGACAGAAACCGAGGATCCCGAGGGACAGCGGCCCCTCGTTACGAATTAGCCGATCAGCCTCCCGTCTACCGAAAAGAATGTCAAAATAATGACGCGCCCCGGCTCAGCGTTAAACGAGCGCGCTCTATAACGTCCGCCGAGCGCTCTCGGATTTGCACCTGTGCCACCTCCAAACTCCCTCCTGCTCTCCCTCTCTCTGTCTCTCCCGTTCTCTCCTCGGCTCCGGCAAATTCGCTCCCTGAATTTTGCTCGGGAGGACGAGCGGCGCCCCCTCCCCCCTGCCCCCTGCCCCCCTCGCACTCACGGTCGGCGCGAAGTCAAAGCGGAGAGACGCGGGCGCGCGCGTATTCGGTGACGGACTTCTTAGAGCAGCGCCCGCGCGTCCCTCACGGTAGCCTATCGCGAACCGATCCTTGGCATTTTAACGATCCTCGCGTCTAAGCGACAGCTCGCGATCGCCGCCCCGACGTTTTCGGGCCCTCTCCGCCGCCGTCGCTCCCGCGCGCGCGCGCGCGCACACGCACGCAGTCTCGCACACGCGTTTACGCGCAAACGAGCTGCGGGGACGCGCGGGAGGAACGGGAGGCGAGCGCCTCGCTGTTTCTGTCGCTGGTGCTGCTGCTGCTGCTGCTGCTGCTGGCGAGGAGCCCAGCAGATAGCGGGTAGGCCCGACGAGGAGCGCCTTAATTGGGGCCCGTGTTAGTGGCGCTATCGCGGAACAGAGAACGACCGCTGCCGTCGTCGCCGCGCGGTAGCCCTCCCGAGACCGACTCCCCCGCCTTTCGCCTCCTCTCGCTCTTCCACTTCTTCGCCAATTCCCCTCAACCACGGCGCCGTTATTGCCTCGGACTTTTTCTTTTGCAATTTGTATATAAATACGAGATCTTCGTATAGCCGGCAAAAGCCAGCCAATTTGCGAAGGTATATTGGCTGTTTTAACGCAATATTCCGATTATTCGTCGCAGTAAAATATACGATATTTCTGCAACAAACATGAAGGCTACTCTGTATGCGTGTAGGAAGTTGATGATATTGGTGAATCTCCGACCGGCCAAAAGTACAACAAGAGTGATCAATTTAACGCAAAGAAAATGCAGCTTAATCGATTACAAGAATTTGAAATTGATTTTTGGACGAATAGTCGTGAAGATTAGTGTTACGTTTTGATCGAAAATTGGGAAAATAGATTTCTTTCAATATACAAAGGGGCGTCGTAATACCTATGTTAATGACACGAAAGATTGATGGCGCAATTGCATCACTGCCCGATAATTTTTTAGCCTATTCAGATACTGTCAAAAATTCATCCATGACAATTAACCAAAATTAAAAAACGAGAGTCAAAATTAAATTTCGAAAAAAACTGTTCAGAAGTAAAATTTATGTTTCCCTCTACAAGCAGATTTTTAGATTTTTATCAATAATAATTAGACGAACTTCATTACAGAGCGAAGTCAGAAATGTTGGGTACCCTCAGAAAATTAGAACCGCTCTGTTGTTTTTAAGGATGTTAATAAATAAATATTTAATAAATGTTGAATAAATAGATTGTAACTATGCTACGTTTGTACATACAACCGATCGAAGAAAGAGACCTTACTTCTCTCTGTACTTAGGTTATCTATTACAACTGTTGAGCCAAACTGGTGACTTAGAGACGAAACCTGCATTTTAAACCTTAATATCTTAATTATAAATACTCCTTATGGATTAGTTTTGCCGTCCTAGAGGTGGAAACAAATTTGGTGTTCGATTCTCAAACAAATTCTTAATTGCGACAAATGTTCATAAACCATCTGGTTCTATTTCAGTTTTCTTTTTCAATCCTTTTCGTCTCTATGTAGAGAATAACAGTGATTTTTTTCTCATACCGTCTACCTTAAGAATGAGAACAGTCTAAACCTAATTCTAGAAATTCTATACAATTAATTAAAACACGCTTGCTCAAATGGAAGGTATTGGTACTAAACAATAGGTACTTGGAAAATACGTTAAATACATTTTATAATTTCACGCAGAAATTAATACCTGTTGTACTAAACCTAATGTACTATTATTAATGCACGTAGTTAACAATTGTAGTTAACACTATAATGCATTGCTTTTTCATGCAAGTTATTTTATTATTACTTATCGAGTAATATTGCACGTATTATGTAACGAATGTGTTACAATACCGATCGGTCCAAGATTGATATTTTGACTGTGCAATTTTCACGCGTATGGCTGATACTTAATTTTAATTTGTTGTTATTTTTTTTGTAAAAAGAAAATTGAGTGAAATAGAATTTTGATATTCGAATTGAAGTTTGCAGTTGTTTATATATTCGCATCGGGAAAGTGAATTTTTTATCGCAATTTACGTTAAATATTGTTAAATATTGCGTGTACTGATTGACTACTTTATTCTCTCCTTTCAATCGATGCAATACATTTTAACTTTTCATCGCACTCTTCCCAATATCTTTTCGGACCAGGTGGTTTGTGAACTGCCCCATATTTTCGTAGATTGCAATAATTGATAAGTCAAATTTCTTAATTTATCAATGGATGTATTATTACAGTCGGAAAGACATTTTTAAACGTAAAATATGATGTGTTTATTTTAAAAAGTTTGGAGTGTAATTACCTTTGTTAAACAAGAGAAATGTCTAGAGATATGAACAGTTGGAAAGTTTTAAAAAAGCGAAGGTTAACATTGACATGTCTCGAGGCTTTTAAGTATGTGAAAAATATTGTTGATAAAAGAATGCAATTAAAAGTGGAAATTATTTGAAATAAACTGAATAATATTATTTTGTACGTTTCGCTCGAGAGCGCTTGTTGGACTCGTTAGTAGAATATCAGACAGGTGGTCTAATTTTTAACGTCCGATGCTTGATTGAAAAATAAAGAATGATGATATGAAGGTGTTTAAATTAATCGCGAAAGCAGCAGATTACGTTGAAACGAATGATTTATATTTCGTCATTGTATGAAACTTGAAAAAAAAATATAACGATTTTAGCAGTTCGAGATAATTGGAATAAATGATTGAAAAAATACTGCGTACTTTTTTTTACTCAAAACTCAAAACTCGAATAAATAATATATTAATAATAATAAAAATTTGATTAAATTTTTTTCATCTCGGTCGAACGTTCATTTCGAAGTATATTTTATGGTTATTATTATAAAGGGTTCAGTTATGCAGTAACTGTGAAAGGAATCGTAAAAAAAAAACCAGGGCAAAAAATAAAGGATATCGCGTTGATATTTTAAATATTAATTGAAACACGGCCATGTATGTAGCTAAAATAAAACCATCCTGCATTATTTCCGTCTTACAGGTGACATTGAGCGGGCCGCTGGATATATTTTAGCGAGCTTGTACCGGTCCGAGTTTTTTTTTTTTCATCGACTCTTCTTCGGACGCGTGTCACCTTTCGTCGGTACCGTATAAAATTCAACTTCCCCCCGTTCTTACTCGCTTTATTTTATTATTATCATTATTATTATTATTATTATTTCCAGGTAATACTGACCCACAGTAGCGGCAAGCCGTGCGCGCCTTAATATACATTCGCCGAGGGGGTCGAATTTATTATATGCCAAATTTCAGCAAACGAGATATCGAATGGCTCCGCTTGTATACCGGTAGCTTATATATAGAACCCGATACGTCGCCGCCTATAAGGCTCGCAGTATGCAGCCTCCTTTTTTTCCACCCCCCCCCGCCCCCCCTCTTTGTTCGGCGATTTTGCGTCATCGGGCCGGTCGTCGTTCCGATCGACGAAGTCGAGGGGCGCGCGCGCGCGAGCCCGAAACGGAAGGCGTAGGCCAGCTGACACCCGCCGGCGTGCGGGTACCGGCCCTTTTGCACTCGGGCGATTGTTTAGTCAGCGAGAAGGTCCACGCGCGCCAACTTTCCTTATGGCAGTGTATCGCTTTCCCACCCCGCCGGCGGGTAGCTCGTTACCTCGTTTTTCTCGAGTTACCGTGCTTTCGGGATTTTTTTTTCATCGACGGATAAAAATCGGGACGACGCGACGTCTCAATTGTCGAGCATCTATCGGCGTACGAGGATATTTGTTCTTTTATCCTTCGGGGCGAACCTTCGTAACGTAGTTCGAATTTTCGGCCCTATGATGCAGGATCGTCGGTCAGGCACTGGGGTGGCAGAGTTTGCGTGCGCGATAATTACAGCGGGGACGGAAAGAGCGATTGGTACTGTATAAGGCGGTCATAAAGATGTAAAATGATGTAAAATTTTAATCGGATAAACTGTAAACCTCAATTTGCGCGATAGGGAGCGACTGGGACGGTAATCGGACGCCGCACGCGCGCTCGATTTTTGCAAAATTCGGCCGAGCGATTTCGCATTAAGCGACATCGAGGCTCGGCGGACGTCCATCGGAATAATTATATTCATTACATTATACTGTTTAAAACGTCCAAGTACGTGCGGCAGGCCGCCGACATAATTCCCGCATATAAATCGATATGTCTCGATTTTATTGTAATGTGGCCTGCGCGAAAGCCGCGATCGATCAAAATGATTTATTCATTGTCGCGTCGCCGCGCGCGCATATCTGGATTTGGGGGCCCGAGCCCGTTTCTTCTCTCGGCTTTCATGAAATCCCGCCGAAGGGCCGCGCGGAGCCGTTAAAAGACATCATCGCCGTCATAAATATCGGCGGCATCGACTTCGTCGAGGGCATCGTTTCTGCCTCGAAAGCGGCGCGATTCCTCCTCCCCCCCTCCCCGTGGCCCCGCTCCCTCTGTCGGCCTCGCTGTAATTCCGCGCTGCTTCTTGCCCGGCCCCCGGATCGAGAGCCCGCGTCTCGCGCTTCGCTTTCTCCGCGTATTGCTCCGCGACCCCGTGTCCCAGCGGACGCGTCGGTCCGTTTCTTGCTCACGGCCCGTCTAATGTTTCCCCGGGCCCTCGCGCTCTCCGCTTTTCGCGGTATGGGAAACTTACGTTGCCGCGCGGGCTCCGCTCCCCGCGGCCCTGGGATCGTTTATATGGAAATGGGATAATTAAGACGTTCGAGGGTCGTGTTGGCGCGTGTTTCGAAGGTCCGCGGACGCGCATAAAGCCGGGATCGCGGGGACCCGAGAAAAAAGCTTGTTTTCAGGCAGAATCCGAGCGAATAAGTTGTCGCTGTGACCGTTCGGTCGGCGCGCGGAGTTTCGCGCAGGATGTGGCGAGGCCTTTTTTTTTATCGCTTCCCCAGATAACGACGGTTATTAATGGATCGCTCGGCCAGAATAAGCACGGCTGTAACGTAAGATACGCATTGTTGAAATTATTCCGTTTGTACATTTATGCCGTATATATGCAAAATATATAATCATATATATAAAGTGCATATGCGTATCAGAATTTTTAAGTCAGCCGGATAAACTTCTGGCATACTTTGTGAAGGAGAAATATCGAATTGTTTTCGCGACCGACGGAATTACATATTGAGCATATTGAATGAGAGTGCCGTTGAAATAAAATGGAGCCTAATGAAGACAGTCGTTTTTCGAGAAACGTTTTAACCAAAGCTAATATTTATTGATCCGAGAGCTGAAGCACGTATTCACCTTGTGTGTTAAAATTAAATATATATAGCTTAAAGTACGATAAATATTTTTCGTACGTAAATACGAAAACTTTTAGAAATTTGAAAAATATTATCTTACTCTTCAATTTCGTATATGTATATATATATATATAGAACGTACTGATTCGCTATCCCGATCACTTAAGAATTCGAGCGCCGCGGCACAATCGAGCGAGTCTCTTTGGCTCAATGCGAGCGATAAGAAAGGGAAAAGAGAGTCGCCCAAAGTGACGGGGCGGGCGCATCCTCGCGCAACTTATAACATCGGCTGCCAGATAAGTACATAGTCCCGCAAACGTATATTATACGTGTGTAGATACATATACGTGTACACACACACACACACACACACACACACACACACACACACACACACAGATATAAGCGACAACTCGAGCAGCATCGGCCGCAATCTGTGCGGGCGCGCTTCTCGAGCGCGAGCGGCGGCAGGTGCACCGCGCGCACGCGCGCACGCGCGCTGCTTTTATTCTCGACGCGATTATAAGCTGTTTAAGGTACAAGGACCGCGCGCTCGCCTCGATAAACCCTTATTTACGATTCTCTGCCCTTATCGGCGCGGTCTTCTTGCCGCGGAGCGGGCGCGCGCGAGAGGGCCACCTCGCCCGCTCTATTCGTTAATTCGCATTGTTCCCCTCTATATCATCCTTATCGCGGCGAGGGAAGATAAAGCGCCCTTTTTTAAAGCATCCAGCTCCTCTTGTTCCGATACCGATTCTTTTTCTCCCTCCTTTTTCATTCTGTCTCTCCGAGGAGAAAAGATTAATTATTATCTCCCGCGGGGGATATACTCGATTGCGCGTGCATGGACCGCGTGTGTCCGTGTGTGTGTGTGCGGACGCGCGCGTATGTATATATATATATATATATATATATATATATATATATATATCGTTAAGATGAATCGAACATTATTTTTCAATTAAGCCCGCTGCACGGCAGTCGAAATAATCCAAAGCAGCTCGAATTATTTAATCGATATAAGCTTTCTTAATCGAAAAATAATTTGCACATCGGCAGGAGGGGGCGCGTACGGTTTTTTTGAATCGATCCGATATCGGGCCGTTCGATACCGTATAATACCCAACGCAATAATCGATCATTATTATTTGCCGGTAATTCGTTTGGCTCGACGCCAATCGCCCGAGCAGCAACGAAATCGGCAGAATCAAGATACAGCGCGCATAAATTTTTCTCGCAATCAAAACGTTTCGAAGTAAACATTGTGCCGGTAAAGTCGACCCTTAGTGAAGTACGCGCCGTTATTGATCCTCGGGCCACGGACTCGAGCTACAACGTTGCGTATATGCACGCGATAAATCGCGCATCGGCAGAGCCTATACAAAGCAGCCTGTGCCGTGCCGTGCACAGGGCCTCGTTTTTTTACCCCTCCCTCCGAGGTCTCCTCGCTCCCGTCGCGCAGCGCCACGGAATTAATTATCCCGGCCACAGGGGCGGTGGGGAGCGGGGAGGAAGAGCAATTAATTTATCAGTAGTCACGGCTGAAAAAGCCCGGGGAACGCCCGTCGCGCCCACGGATCATAATGGCGAATGTCGGCGACGACGGCGCGCGTAACTCATAATTGAATTATCGGGACAAGAAGGGGGAACGCGGGCAGCGCCCTTGTTATTCCGCGGCGCGCTCCCCGACTCGCTAATTGCCGGTACGTTCGTTTTTCCGTGGCGGCGCGGGAGGAGAAAGGGGGGAGGGGCTAATTTATCGGCGCCGCGCGCCCCGGCGCACGCGGCCGGGAATATCGATGCGAGCGAGCGCGCATCCCTCGTGAGCGAGAGCAGCGCCGTAGCCGCCGAGCGATCTGCGGCAGTCGAAATGAAATTTGAGCCCGGCTCCGAGGAAAGTGGAGCATTTGTGCGAAATCCATAAGGAAATTATGTGCGGTTAATGAGACGGCGGTGGGCCCAATTCGCGTATCGTTGATCACGATACCCGTGCTTTACAAATCGAGAAATCGCGATTATTACTCTTCGATTAATTCGCTCCTCCATTTGGATCCTCGGCAACGTCTTCGACGCCTCGACGTAATGGCAGAGCCGAGCGTTTTCCAATGACGTCAAAAGAATCTTGGCTGCTCCGTATTAAAAAGCTCGGGCTGCGATACGGAATTTTAAGAACGGAGCGATTTAATAATCGGAACACTGAGCTGTTGCAGTCTTGTAAAAAATTTGTCGGTATAAATTTCAAGATACCAAAGCCACGCAGAGCTCGTAAAGATCATTTTTATGTAACATACCCAATGGCTGTTTTTCGCATTAAAATATGGGATATTATGAAATCGCTATCTTTCGTTTTATGGCTATCTTGGCCAGTTGCCCCAAGTCGAACCCTGCATTATAAACAACTTTTTTGTTAACTGCGACGATACTTAACATACCATAAAAGTGTGTATATTTTCTGCATCATGAATATATTAACCTATTTACATTTCTTCATATCTTCTTGAACTTGATCAAACGCAATATTATTCTCGAACGATATCGAATTGTCGTTTTTGTTTTAGTAATATTTTTAAGATAATTTACTTTCACTAAAATTTATCGAGTGACTCGACGATTTGAATTTATCCATTTATTGCAACAAATTTAAGCGAGAAATTCAGGGTTATCAATTCGAAAATGAACGTTTGAAAATTTACAAATGTTTGCGTAGAAAAGCGATTTGCAAAAAAATACCAAAGTTAAATTGAGGACTGTATTTGTAAGTTTCTTTAGCACCAGATTATAGGTCGTTCATATAGTTGCCTGTAATACTTTAAAGTAAACAATGCATAAATTTCTGACTGGCGTGTGGCGGAACAGCATAGTTAAAGGCGAAAATTTGTCAGAACGAAAGGAAAACAGGACCAAAACAAGCTCCCATCCTCCCCGTTTATGCGCGTTATTAAACCCCGCGGATCTCTTTCGTGCGGCATATAGAGCCTAATTAGCTGCTAGCGCTCCCAGGCGCAGGACAATAAATTCGCAGACTTGATTGCCGTAGCCCGTATAATACTTGGCGTCGAACGTCGAAATTCCACTCTCTCTCTCTCTCTCACCAAAAACCTTTCCCGTACTCAAATTTTTACTACCTTTTGCGCGAGCGTAAGATTTTATCTCGGAGGTCCATTCGCCCGAATGCTCCTCGGTCTCTCTGCCTCCCTCCCACTCTCCTCCGCGGTCGAGTGGCGCGTACGAGGTGCGCGCGAACGAGAGACGATTGTGACGTTTATTAATAAACTCGTCTAAATTTATGAGACAACGCCTGGCCAGGGCGCAAGGTGCGAAATATCACCGAGGAAAGCGTCCAATAAAATAGCTCGTAACTTATAGTTTGGAGCAGGGCTTATACATTTTTTTACGCCTCGATTCGCCGCCCTCACTCCCCGCACCTCGCGGCTTTCTCTCTTTTTATTTCCGCAAGCAAGTCCCCCGTCTTAGCCCTCTGCTCGCGTGCGTATATATATATAATGCATATGCGTATACACACACACATACACACACACACACACATATAGGGCGCCGTCTGGTTTTTGATACGCGCTGCGAGATAAATAAATAATCATTTGTCTCTGGGCCGGGTGAGCGGAGGCGCGCGCGCACGGGGCCCGTGCCATTTATTACGAGCTCGTTCGAGGCCGCGCGGCCGAAATCGCCGCGCGGGTAAAAGATTGTTTAAGGAGATCCGCAGCGTCGACTCTTGTCCGGTCATCGCGTTACGCTTGATTAAAAAGACACAATATTTCACGATTAGCTTTTGAAAAATGAGGCGCGCGCGCGCGGCGTTAAAACGAACGGTAAAGCAGTGACTGACCTTCGGATACGGCTCTGGATCATTTATTATGGTATTTTAAATCAAGTATGATATATTAATCTTGAGAAAAATAATCTAAAGCTCCCTTTAAACTTATTGCACAAAGTAGCCAGCGAGACGGCCAAACGTTGGGCCCAAATACTATCGATATAACGAGTTCGTTATTTACATCGTCAATTAAAAGGTAAATGGCAATGCCGATACAAAGTTTCGCACCTTATAAATATAAATATATATATGTATATGTGTATACATTTATATATAACCCTTTAAATTTAAATGCATCGTAAATAAATGCCTGCCAATGAGAGAAGTGAAGAAGAGGAGCCAAGTGCTCAATGTACTTATATATCTGTAATTATCGCGTACGGTTGACTTGGAGGAAAAGAGACGAGTTTCTCACGTATACTTTTACACTGCGGTTATTCTCTTCCTCGGGGCGCGCACGAAGGGTCTCGGAATTCGCGTCGTTTAATGAAATAATTGTAAGCCAGCCACCTTCGCTCCCAACCTGGCCGTCGTTTGATTCGGACGAGCGTCATTTTGCGAAACCCTGGAGTAAAAGACGCGGAGGAAAATGATATAATTATATTTGTCCGCAGTCCAGAGCTCGAGGAGAGAAGATCGGGTAGAGAGAGAGAGAGAGAGAGAGAGAGAGAGAGACAGAGACAGAGACAGAGAAGCTGGGAAAGCCAAAGAAGTGGAGGAAAAAATGGAGGAAGACGCGCAGAGCCAAGAGAAGGTCGGATTACGGAATGAGCTTGTATGGATCGGATAATTGCATAGGCAGCCGCGTGCAATTATGTTGCGCGCGCGCGCGCGTGCTCTTGGTCTATGACAAATAGCGTCGACCATTCCTGGGCATCAGCGCGTATATAGTACGCATGCATATATATATATACATGTATGTAGTCTTGTACATACGTAGAACAGGTTCCCATGGGGTCATGCTTTTCCTTCCACCGTCTCCTCTCCCTTTTCTCTTACAATCTCTTCCCCTCCCCCTCCCTCTCCCTCCCCCTCTCCCTTACCCTCTCTTGCTCTTGCTCTCCCTCTCGCTCGCGCGCTCGGCGTGATTTATCGCGCTGCTCCAGATACCCTGGAATAATCGTGAGATGCGCCGCTCCAACTAATTTCGTCCCCTCCCCGGCTCGTTCGCCGCAGCTGTATGCGTGTGTTCGTTAAGTCTTTCGAACGAGCTAAATCATCGTGCTTTCGTGAAAATATGCGTACTGTCAATCAAGAGTTAATTATTTAATTAATACGCTCGGTATTATCCGTGCGTTAATCGAATTGGTGGCTTCAATTTTCACCTTTGATCAATATCTTACACTGAACAACAATTTGCAGCCTGCTCGGTATTGTTCGTCATGATAATGTAGTTTACAGAAGTGAATATCACTTCTACAATTTGATAAGAATATAATTTAACTATTTTCGTATTCCAGTCCGTACCATAATAATGATAAGTTAGCTGAAGTCACGGTAGATGAATAGATATTATTTATGTAGCTCTTCCACTGGTTTTTATTTTATTTAACAGATTTAACATTGACATCAATTATTTTTTCGAAATTCCTGTGAAAATGAGTATTTCTTCTATTTTTACTAGTTATTCAATCAGACATAATATAGGAAGAATAATTTCGCATTGCTATTCATTTTCTAAAAACTTTTTTTCTTACGGCGTGCTTTAATTAAATACCTCGTAAATATTATCCTGTCATTAAAATTTTCCTTAATAACTATTGGTTACGTAAATATCTTGATACTTATACCCCGATTATTGTCCTTTATATTTTCACTTGTTCTATCTAATTTTAATTACTTTTTCAATATCAATTTAATTCGTTTTGTGAAATGAATGAACAAAAGTTACTATCTTTTATAAGTACCATATTACTTCCGAAATACACGAATAAATAAACATATACAGTTATTTTATTCATAGATTCAAGTAACCGAAATACAGATGGAACATATTTCTTATTTTTTTATTACTATATCTGCAACAGTCCTAAACTAACAACTCTCGTTAGCTCCACACCTATGTTTGGATGAATTTATGCTTTTCAGGTAGCAGATATTCGTCTCCCTCGTTGGCGCGCACCTCTAACGTACGACGATATTCGAGGGTCCCGGCTCCGTGGGCGATAAATTAAGCTGATACAGGAAACCCGCGCAGCTCTCCGTGGATTCGGTCTACTCCAAGAGACAGTTATCGCTTATGCACGACATATATATATATATATATATATATATATATATATATATATATATATATTTGCATTAGTCGCAATTAACCATTTCCCTCGAGATGTCAGAAAAGCTATTATCGTGTACACTGAGTTATCCAAGCGTGAGCGTGGCTGGATTTTTGTAAATGATAAATATAATATATACTCTATATTTCGTGAGAGATAGTAAATTTTTAAAGGATACGTACCGTTTGCTTTTTCAATGATAAGAAAGAAAAGCATTGCTTTTCAAATTGTTCAATAAACGAATGGTATATTTTTAACACAAATAGATTATAAGTAGATAATTTCATTTTACAAATCTAAATGATCTGAAATTTGAAAGTCTTGCATTAACTGAAAATAAATGATTTATCCGAATAAATCCTAGACAGTAGTCTGGTAAAAATACTATCTTTTGGTAAAGATATGTTTAAAGTCATTATAAAATATTAAAAAGGATTTGCTTATAATTGACGTTGGAGAATAAATTTTCGGAAAGCAGTGAAAGTATCAAAGTTAAGCCCGACACTGCTAGCGCCTGCGTTATGGCAACCCAACATACATCTGGTTATAGCCGAGAATACCTACTAGCTGCGAATCGAGTCTCGCGTGAGACGCAGGCTGGCTACTTTTTCGTTACTATCTATAATTTTACAGATATTGTCGAATGTATTATGTTAATTAAAAATTTAGTTATACGTCTTTTATTTAAATAAATTTCTAATTCTAAGAAATTCACAGATTATCTAAATTGCGTCCTTAGTCTTAAATAATTTTCTCCTCTCGTTCGTACATATAGCGTGGAACTGGTTAATTCGTTCTGCTCCACATGTTTGCATAGAATTTTAATAAACTTACGTTTAGACGGTTTTCACTCGTGGAAACATTTCGCCACGCCTTCCTTCGACGGACGTTAAAAATTCAGAATTTTTTTTTTGCCACCCCGTGAGAAAAATCCGGAAACAACGCGAGCGGCGATCAAGGGTGGGGGGGGGGAAGCATACGCGACATTTATCTCGTCAGGCCCGCGTCACGCGCCGCTCCCCGGAACCTCCGCGGGCGAGCGCGTCGCAGCGTTCGCGAAGGTCTCTCGGCATCGCGCGCAAGTCGTGCCCGACGCCGGCGGCGCATCGAGTCCGCGCCAATTCCCGTCCACGCTGCTGGCGTATGGGTACGGAATACGGAATACGACGGAGCCCCCGCGGCAGCGCCCGGGACAGCGGCCGGACGCCTCGTCAGCGCGGAGGAGGGCGCGTGTATCACGTGGGAGCAGCAGCGCCGCGCGCGCGGAAGCTCATTAATCGGCGCCGCGTAATTGCGCCCGCGGCTCGCTCGGTGCGCGCGCAGCTGCACTCTCACGCGCGGCCGACGATGTGTGCGCGGGCGCGCGGATATATATATATATACACGTATATACGTGTTCGTATGTGAAATACATACTCTAGGACTCGCTTCTCGCTGAGCGATGCGTTCGATCGATTTCGGTTCTCTTCTCGTAAGCGAGGCGACTCGTTTATCAAAAATGATCAGACGCGGTCGAGAGCTGCCGTGTGCATCTTCATTTACACAAAGTCGCCGGAAGATATTTTCCGAAGCAATTCCTCTGATTGACAGTAATGACAAGAGATGCGTCAGAGGTATCAGAGAATTCTAAGACAACGTTTGGATTTAGTATATTATAATAGGGTTGTAAGGGAAAAACTCATGCCGAGTTCTGGTGTGTCTTCAGGAATTCACATGTTTGCACTTTACGGTTCTTACAGCAATCCTAGAAATTGACGAGGCTGTTTAGAATTTTCAATTATTAACAAATACAATTCCGAATTATCGTTTCATATAGTCAGATGTATATAACTTTTCTACAAGTAATGTTCATTAGATTGAGAGTATATGGAGAGAGATTGAGAGTATATATGATGTAGTATAGGTGGGTGCGATAAATTATACAGATTCATTGTTTACATATAGGTAACGAAGAGGTATTCCCAGGTTCTTCAGATGTGACTCAAATACAAGGTGTAATATCAATGCGGGGCTTCGGTGTACTCGACCCGAAGTATTTTTAACTAGGTCCATTAAAACAAAAATAGAAAAGTAGGAGAAAAAAGACCACACTTCAATTTGTATTGCATTGCAATACAATTTTCGTAGTTTATAAAAAAATAGTTTTTGTAAGTGTTCTGCTTGATTGTTTCAGTGAGGTTGTCAATTAGTTTAAATTAGCCTCTGATTCAGTTTATTTTATTTTTATTTAGTTATTTATTTCAATATCAATTATTGCAATTATCATCAACTTGGTTAAAATTTGAGTCATAGTACCAAAATAGCTATCTCAATTCGATGTTAACCAATTTAAGTATGTACAGACTTTTCATTTATGAGCATTGATAACTCAAAAAAAGATACCATTATAGTTTTATATCCTTACTCTAACATTATTATATAACTTGATCAATTCTCTACATTTGAATATAATTAACAAATATTTTCAACTCATAGGAAAAGTTCACCCGTGCCACTACAAGTACGCCGATAATGCTTCATTTGCTTCTTAATTAATTAGCGTCAATCGTTTTCTAATACTTCAGCAAAGGTCTTATTTACGAGACACTTCCAAATCTTATTTACAAAGCTGCGCGAGCATCTACTTAGGAATTTCAAAAAAAAAAAAAAAAAAAAAAAAACGACACGCCTCGTTGCTAAACTTGTTTTAAAAAGTGAAAAGAGCGACTGTTCGACACGGTAGGCTCGACGCACGCGTTCGACGCGCATCTCCAGTACAAGTCAGAAGCAAAGCGCGAACCAAGTTTCACACAGGAAAAAAAACGCGCGCTCATACGCGCCGATGTCCCGACATATACACACATACATATATACGTATATATATATATATATATATATATATATATATATATATATGAACGTATATAAAGTAGCGCGGGCGCGAGCCGCTCCGGCTAATTATACCAGGAAACGTATTCTCCGGGCGCGCGCGCGGCGGTTTCCCACGGTACCTGTTTCAGCCGTAAAAGAAAGGACGTGACGTCAACGCCGCGCCGCCGCCCGTTGCGGCCGGCGCGGTTTCTCGCGCCGCGTCGCGCGCCGGCTGCTCCTCCGATGCGCGCGGCATGCGCGTGCATGGGAAAGAGCGGCGGATAGAGGGAGAGAGAGAGAGAGAGAGAGAGAGAGAGAGAGAGGGAAGCACGCGCCCACGCACGCGCCCGAGTCGACGATGACGCCACTGCGGCGGCGGCGACCGCGGGCGGCGCGTGGTCAAGCGGCTAATACAATATAAGAGAGGCTGACGGAGCGCTCGGGCTCGGCTACTGGAGTCGGATGGAGCGCGAGATAAGGAATTACCGCAGGCACTCACTTGCCGAGCCTGAGCGGCGGGGAGTGCGGGGAGGGGGGGGGGCGCGATTTCAAGCCACACCGCCAGTCCTGCCTGTCGATTTATCATAAATTTTTCCCGTGAAAATCGGCCGCAGCACGGCCGCTTCTACGCGACGCCTTGGCGAGGTGAAAGCCAATGCCCGTATAAGGAAGTAACGAGCCCCATTATTTTCCCACGTTAACGTAAGAGTGCCATAAACTTAGCAATAATTCAGAATTCGAGTTTTGATAGAGCCATTATACATGCAGCCCCGTTGCAGTTATTCTGCCTTAATAACGATTGTTGCCGTATTCGTAGTACTCGTAAAATCCACTTAAGCTCTCGCTCACCCTCGCCCGCCGAACACCGTCACGTTCTCGGCGATCGCGATTAGTCGTGCGCCTTTAACACACACATACACACACGTACGTCCACGCCTACGCGATCGATCGTGATCCGGCGAAATCGATGCGCCTGGCGCGAGCTAGGTGAGGAGGGGGGGGGGGTTACACGGTCTGGAATCGGGACGCGCGCTCGTGACTCAGGCGTCGCGCCCGCGACGCAGACATGGCTCGGGGGAGTGAGGGGGGGGGTGAGTCGGAGGGCCGAGAAGACAATGAGCCCCGTGTCGTTTTCATTGTCACTGTCAACATTTCCGTGCCGGCATTCCGCGCGGCTACCGTTGATCCATCAGACCGTCGACTGCGAACCGATATCGTTTATTCGCGTCATCCTCCACGTTTCCTGTAACGTCACTACTGTCTCTCGATTTACTTGCCCCTCCTCCTTCCCGCATTCCCTTGGTTTGATTCTTGGACGAGTACCCAGCAAGTTACTAGTTGGACTGTATATTATATAATTATCTTATAAATTTATCTTGGCGTGAGACACGGTTATGCGAAAAGTGAGAAATAGATTTTACAGATATCATAATTTTTCTGTATATTACTATTATGTATAATTAAAAGCAAAGCCGAATTTTCGTTTGGAGCCATTTACTTCAAAAATCATCCAATCTGTCCTCATTATATCTTTGCTATGCTGCACTATACATGTTTGGTAATCATAAACTCTATCAATTGTAAATTGCTTGATTATTAAATAGTAACTAATATTATATGTACATTATGCACTGGTATAATTATTATAGCGATAATACTGTTGGTCTTTACTATTAAGATTCGAAAAAATTATTTATCGAATTCGCAATTAATTTTTTTGTTTATGATCAGATTTGTCACTTTCTGTAGTACCAGTACACAGTTGAACACGAAAAAAATATTTCGTACAAACATTAACGTTCATATGTTTGTTGCTAGAATTTGTTGTTGGTGCAATATTTACATACAGTATGCACATAGCGAAGCGATAGATATCATTTTACAAATTCTAAAAGGAATTGGAAATATACAGATACATTCTACAATTGTAATTAAGAATATAGACTTTGAAATTTTCAATAAAATAATATTGCTAAGAAATAATTAAATGAAAGAAAAAGATTCAGTGCCAATATTTCTCTCAATTACCTATAAAGGTTCTTCGGTGCCAGCAAGTTCGTAGAGTTTTGAAACTAAAAAGAGTCAAACGCCAAAGTCTATAATTAGGCAGATTCAAAAACATTTCAGATTGTCGTGGTATGAGAAAACTTAGCACACGCACTTATTATTTATTAAGAACCTTTGTAAGAACCAACTTTGTCTAAATATTTTCAAAAAAAAAAAAAACAAGGCAGAGTCGTTGGATGCTATCATGTGGGTAACTCAGCGATAACGGTATGAGCTATCATTAAACAGATGTCATCGACGAAAATGAGCATATCTTTAATTTTCATCGAAAACTAACGCATTTCCCAGGCTTCTGCGTAGGACTAACACGAGTACTTCGTGAAGTAGACAAAAGCCGAGGAAGCGGTAGTAAAAACGGAGATTCCAGTAAACAATTGTAGATCGAGGCTGCCGAGCAATCGAAAGTGAATTTATTGAGCTTGTAATTTGCATATCTCGTGCTCGACTGCCCTCGAAGAATTCAGCGGGCTTCGCCGCGGACTCCGAGCGCGCACTCTAGTCCTCGAACATTCTTCCCGCACGATCGGCGCACGCCTCGAATTTACGAGGAGTCCCTCCAGCGCGCCGGCTTTAAGGCGCGATTGATCGTGCGCTCGGATATAATATATATATATATATATATATATATATATATATATATGTATGTATGCATGTATATGCGTAGCGCCGGTATAATCGCAAGGCCCGAGCAGTTTCATGCAAATATACGCGGAGGTGCGAGCGCGGCACTTTACGGTCTCGCGTAGATCTCTGCGTTTTCTCTCGTGCCCCCTCCAGCCCCCCCTCCTGCCCGCGCCAATTATTGTTTGCCCATTTTTTCCCACCGACCGACGCGTTCGAGCCTGGCACTGCTGCTGCCGCTGCTGCTGCCTGGCTTCGAATTATTTATCGCCGTCTCGTTTTTCACGACTCGAGCGCCGCGCCGTTCGGGCGAAACCGTTTGTTTGACTTGCAGATTCATCTAATTGCGGTGTTTATGTATAGCCCCGGCTGTACGGTCTCTTGCGACAATGTTTCGCAGGTTCGAAAAAGAAATCGAAGCAGAAAGAAAATCCAGCGGACCGAGGTTCCATTGGCAATTGTCAGTGCCGAAATGATCTTTTCTCAATTATTATCGTAATACAGTATGTAATTCCCGGATAATTTCATTGACTCTATTACATTAAATTATAGAAATTTAGGGCGCGCTGTAATATATATATATAACAATGCGAAGTTTTTCGATTACGGTAAAGAGTCATTTTTCATAATTACGAATAAGCAAAACGAGTGTCTCAACTCCCGTTTCAATTTTAATTTGAAATTCACCGGGCGCGCGAATTTGTTTAAGGGCCCCCGCAGCACGTGCTCCGTAGGATTCTTCGTCCCCCTCGGCCGTTTAACTCGTCCCTCGGCGCTCCCGACCTCCTTCGCTCCCTCGCATTATTAACTTTGATCGCCTGACAGCTCTCCGTCCTCCTCCCCCCGGCCGCGCGCCGCCGAGGCAGCGCACGCGAGCCGCCCGGGCGGCGGCGCAGCCTTGGCCTGCGTGCCGACGCAGCCCCCCCCCTCCTCACCACCATCGCCCGGCCAACGGCTTCTCATTTTGCGGAGCAATTAGACCGCAGTCATTCGCTAAAAATTCCGCGCCTCTCTCCCACGCGGCCCGCGCCGCGCCATCTGCGGATAAGCCGGGCGAGCGCCGGGGCACGGGCGATGCGTATTATTTCCGTCCCCGGCGCGCCGCCACGGCGCGTTTAATTTCTGGGATTCGCTCCTTATTTTCGCGCGGCCGCCCCCGGGGGCGATGGGCCGCGTCCGCGCGAAGCTTCTGCGGAGGCTCCCCCCGGCCGCCTTCCCCCTCCCTCTTCAATTCTGCTTTGGGGAAGCGTGAGAAATTCAAGAGAGCTCCCGACGCGCGGATCGAAGGAGAAAATTGCGCGCTGCTCGTGATTAAATGTTGAATTTTTTTCAGGGGCTACCGAACAACCAGTTCCGAGGCAAATAATCCTGCCTCCCCGCGCCCCTTCCCTTTGCCGCCCGCCTCCGAGGAGCGCGTCAGGGGATAATTGCAACGCCTGGGAGATACTTTGGACAAATCGTCTTTGTATAGAAGAATCAATTAGATTATTTCGTTTACTCGTGTTTTACGATGGTCTTTACTTGAATCGTTTACTTTCCATACCGAATACATATTTTTCACATTGCGTACAAAAACTTTTCTATACTTTTGTGAATTTAGCTGTAAAGTACGACTCTAAGCTACTTGAAGATCTCGCAATTTTTACATACGATATTAACAAAATCAAAAAGAGAATAATATTGTAGATCTAAAAAATAATTTTTTTAATAACTGACAGAGTGTAATTATTAGAGGGATGGGTTAATGAAATGCGAAAATTTAACATTATATGAAAAGTGCGGAGGAGAATAAAAATACGAGTAAAAATAATCATTGGCTTCGGCGCACTTTCACTGCCGACACTGATATTTTTTCGGACAAATTAATTAACGAGGCAGAGACGAGAGAACGTTGTATAGAAGTACCGCGTTTCATGTATATTACGATATATATACATATATATATATATATATATATATATATATATATATATATATTTATATATTATTCCGCAAGAAAATGAGACTCGTGCAGCACCTATACGGGCAATTTAGACCCCATGACAGTTTGTCCCTCTCGCTCGTTCTCCCGCAGGCACTTTAAACGAAAATTGTTGTATATATATATATATATATATATATATATATATATATATTGGGTCGCCACAACTTTCTCCGCCTCTGGCGACGACGCGTTACGACGTGCCCGCTTGCACGAGGCCCCCGGAGCTACTTAAGCAAATTAAGGAGCCGATCGTATGAAAGAAAAAAGTTAAAAAATAAAGGAGCGCCGGGCGTTGGGACGCCGTTGATTAGGCACCTTATTATACGCGTCAAGATTGGGACGTTATTAGCTGCGCTGGCCATTAACTAAATGCCGTCCTCGCGGGACATTTTCGGCCGGGCCCGAGGGCAGCGCTTGCCGTCGCCGTATGCGGACGGGCTGGGCGCGGCGTCGTGTCCGAAAACGGGCGATTATCGGATTTTAATAAAATGGCTTTGACGAAAGTATTAACGAATTATATAAAATTTCGTCTGGATTGCGTTACTCGTTGGCGGCTTTGGCAAGGCGTTAAATTTATACGTATCATTGGACTTTTCGACGTGGACATGGATAAATTCTCTTTAATACAAAATATGCTTTGATGATGAAAAGTTCAACGAAGCAAATATTACAGCAATAAATAAATTAAGAAGACTTTGTGCTCGTACATCGTATATCTGAAGATAAAATATTAGCTGAAAAAATTCTTTGTTAGTAAAGTGCAGTCTGACTGTCCCCAACACCGTAGCCTAATTGAAGATCCAGTCCTACAGCTCCTCATCAGGGACAAAACTAAACCTTACATTCTAATCTATATATATCCCTTTGGTAATGGGGATAGGATATATATAGATTAGAGTATAAGGTTTAGTTTAGAATATAAGGTTTAGTAGCAAAAAAAATTTATTAAAAATTTATTATTATTAGCTAATATTATATTTTCAGATTAGTCTACGGGGGTGACTGTATACAAGGACAATCTGACTGTCATTATAATTTTTAATTTTAATTTTTATTATTTTTGTGTATTGAAGTATTAATATTAATGTAGATATGTATTGATATTGTTACGCATTGTTTTCGATTGATTTGATTGGACTGAAAGACCAATGAAAAAATATTTATTAATTTGTATACAAGCAATCGACAGAAGTACAATTAAAGTATTTTAGATTTACTATATATATTTTATCTTGAGTTTATAAACCTATTATATAATATTAAGTGATGTACGATAATATTCAAAATATAGCATAGTAATCGCCTATTGCGTTTTGGCATAGTGCATAATACGTTAGCTCGCGAATAGTAGGGTTGTGGGTTCCGATACTCAGTGGGGGCGGGAATTTTTTTCATTGAAATAAAATAATTTATACGTTCAACAGAGGTATTGAACATTAAAATTTACAATAAGTAGTGTATAAAAGATATATTTATAATTATTAATTGTTAATTGTAAATCGTAATACGTAATAATGCATATAGAAAATAATTTATAAATTCCAATTAAATGGTATGCGATACCTAAATACGTAAATATATTTTTTATTTTAAATAAAGAAATATTAAAATAGTCAAAAAATTATTCACTTAATCGAGGAAACAAAATTAGAATAATTTATTATTGGCTTAATTTCTAGATTTTCTGACTAGATTTTGTCTAGTTTCTAGCTTGGTATACCTACCAAAATTTAAGCTCGTTCCCTATGTAAAATTCTACTAAAAGTCGAACAAATCGGAACTAGGATCAGACTAGATTTCCCTTCTGGGTCCGAACATTTGATAAGGAAAACTAACCCCCGATGCTACTTAGATTCGAGAATGAATTTTTAGACGGGAGGTTGATGTAATATACAAGTTATTATAACTATAAATTCATTGTAATTTTAGAACAGTAATACGGATAAAATCTATGTTCTATTGAATGTATTATTAAATTATTGAGGATAATCGTTGTTATTGCACGAATCAACTTGATTGACAAAGGCAAAACGAAATTCGCCTAATGAACGCGTTCGATCTCCAATTCCTCGTTCTCGCTTCTACGCGTGAAAAAGAATCGGCACCTTGCGCCCGAGCGCGCCACGGATCAAAACGTGAACGTTCGAGATCCGACGAGGTGGCGCGCTGGGACAACAATACCGGCTCCCTTACCCATCGGAGCGTTGCTCAATGGCTTCGCGCGCCACTTCGTGCAGCCCCGCAGCGCCGACACCGGCGCCCGGTATTCTACAATTCGACGCCCTCTCAACCCTTTTTCGCTCTCCTCCACGCGGGCGAGTCGCGCTCGTCGCGCGCGAGCATGCGGGAATACAGTCGACGGGCAGCCGCACCAGCGCGGCGGGGTCACGCGCGAGTTTAACGCGCGCGCGCGCGCGGTCGCCCGGCTATAATAGAGCAGCGAGGCCAGACCACGACTCCCATTGATGTATGTACATATATGTATATACATAGATATAAAGTGACTCACCGGGCGGGCGTGCGGCGCGGCGGTCTGCGGCCCGTATTATGTGGAATGGCTTCGCGACGCGCTGGCCGCCGTCGCCGCCGGCCCGACCGTTCGCCGTTCATTCAAGCCCCCGCGCACGCGGATACGTCGCGCCTTTGTCAGCGGATTCTTGTCCCCGTGCTCGGGGATTTGCAAAATTAGTTCTTGTCTTCCTCGCCGTCCCGGCGCTGCTCCACGGCTGATCCTGGATCGCGAGAGCCGTTTCGTTGCTGAAAACGAAAGGTATCACTTTGGCGGCTGTATGTATCGAATGACGCTAATTAAAAATCGAAAGTATCACCGGAACAATAGTTCAGCGCCTTATGGCACTGGGAGAATTTATGCTAAGCAAAACAAAATTTATTATTAACGATTATTCTTCAAATTTATGAAATAGTCATTCGATTTTTCAAAAAATATTTCTAGAAATTCGAAAGTGATGTTTTTATTTTCATAGTATGACAAATATTTTTGAATTAAGTATCTTTTTAAATCTAAATCTAGTTATTAAAAAGTTATGAGAACGTACATTATGTTCTAAAATCTAATAATTCAGCGTACATACGAGTATATAATCGCGTTCAACAAATATTTAATAAATTTAACATTATTAGATTTTAATATAATTATATATATATATATATATCAATATTACAGTGTAGTAAAAATTAAACCATTTGCATTTGAGCTTAAATAAAATGCTTAAATAAAGTTAATTCAATTTTTGTAAATTTTGGTAAATTTTTTGAATGTAGTTTGTCCACAAGCATGAAGTACAAAAGGTATCAATTTTGTTACAATATTTATCTTTAACAAATGTTATTTATGAAAGGCTTTACTATTTTTCTTGTATTTTAATAAAAAGAATTGAAATCAATCTACAAATTATGCATCATTCTTAGCGAGTAATATAAACTATCGGTCGATACTATAAAATTAATAAATTAGCAACTTGTGTGTACAGATTTAGCCTGGCAACTTTATAGGAATCGGCATCGATAATCCAGCTCGCGATATATTATTAGAAAGGAAAAGAGATAATAAAATTGCAAGAATCGAGAGCTTGGGAAATTTTCGACGATTCAAAGTCTCATTAAAGCGGACAATATGCCGGCCGTACATTCGATAACTCGTTCGCGAAAGAAACGAGAGGGAGGACAAAAGGTCTCGAACTCTCCCACGCGTCAATGTCGCGGCGGCTTCGTGCGCGACTGTTGGCGGAGCCGTCCGGAAACCCGAGCGTGATTCATAGCTCGGCGGCTTCAATTTTGCATATTCGTCTTACGCAGCCCATTGATATTCCTGTGTCGGGTGTCTGACGCAACGCGCGAACTGAACCCGATTAAGAGCATTACTTAGCGAGTTCTATATGTAATATATATATATATAAAGGAAAAATCGATACACCGCGATACTTTTTCAATTAGAAATTGCTTGGCGTCGAGTCGAACCCGGGCGCGCTGCATACGTCGCGAAGCAGGGCGAAGCCAACGCGCCAGGGCTCGACAAAGGCCCTGCAATTTTCCCAACTGCGTCAGGCAGCTTTACAGCAGGAGAAATCCTTTGGGACGCCCACGCCCGGGGCGAGCGCGCGCCCCACCTCGGACAGGGAAATCCCGAGAACCGCGTCAAAATCGATCGTTCGTTACGTGCATGCGCGCGCCTCGCCGTCGCCCGCGACGTTTTTACGCCCGGGCTTTATTAAAAGCTTATTTACGAGGCGCGCGGGTGTGGGAGGCGCGCGTGGGCCCGCGGCCGCCGCCGCCACAGCCGCCGCCGGCGCTCGCTCGCCCCACCCGGCTCCGACTCGCGAGCGCGCGAGGGAGGGGGCGTCGCGAAAAATACGGCGAAGCGTCGCCCGGTGCGCGCGTACCGGGTCCGGCGCGGGGCGCGAGAAAAGCTCGGTCGTAGAACGTCGGCTTTACGATTCGACCGGGACACGGGAGAGGAGGGTGAGGGGGGGGGGGCTTCGATATCAATGTCGGGCCTCCGCCGTCCCGGGGCGGCGAGGAATATCTGGTTCGTACCAGTAATATAGTAGAGAGAGAACGATGCTTCAATGCTAATGTTCCATGATAATTTTTTATACGCTCGCCTAGAAAATATTTATAGGAGGAATACTGAAAATAAGCTAAAAACAAATTCTATATACGGCGTAGATAAGATTTATAAAACTTATATCTAGAGGTTTTCTTACACTATTTCATCTTGGAATATTAATTCTCACGATGTTTCACAAATGTATAATCAATTGCAAATTAAACTAATTTTAACAAGAATTGCATTTTAGGGTTTTTATAATTAGTACAGGAAGGCAGAGAGTTCCTTTCTGACTATACTAAAATAAAAATTCGAAAAATATAATGTGATTATAAGAGAGTAATAATGTACGCGCAAATAATTGACCATATTTTCTGTCGTTATATCTCCGAATCCAAAGTATAGTAATATTAAGCGAAAATAATTTTAGTCCGAAATACATAATTATCATTGATTTTTTCACATAATAACAATAGGATTAGCCGTTCTGTACATACAATGTTCTTTTTATTCTCGTTGGATTGTATTTTGGTGCATTTCAACATACAAATTTCTTTGTGAATTTTTACTTATTCGAGTATTGCAAATTCAGCAGAAAGATTTCTTGAATGAACAAAGGCCATGCGATAAATAAATGCGGATTATCACGGTGTTAAAGGAGCGAAAAACATTTGAATTTGTCCAAGCGACGCGAACACCTACCAATAGACATTGCTTGTGAGTAGTAAAATGGCCCGTAAAGTTAACACTGTGCCCCATCTCCTCGATAAATATTTACATCGTCGCTGTATGTGTGTGTGTGTGTGACCCGACTTTTATTGCGACGACTTGCGATTATCTCCGCCTAACTTGGCGTGCCGACTTGCAAACGGAATGAATTTATAGCGGTAACCCGAGCGTTAAATTATAGGAGTTCGGCCCGCCGCCGACGGGAAATCGTGCGCGCATCTCTGCGGGACACGCATATACGAGGCGAGAATTGATTTTGGCCAGAGCTCGCGCGCGCGCGCGCGCGCAGGTGCTGCGGGACAGAAAGGCGCGTGTACGCCGGCTGATCGGGCACGGGATCTCGGTGTTCTTCGATTTTTTGCGCGATTTTTCTGAAGTCCCTTTTGCCCCATCCCCCCTTCCTGCCCCCCTCTCGTTCGATGGGCACGGATTTCGTGGTCGTTTTCGTGGTTTCTCTCGAAATCTGCGGCTTAGCGCGGCTTTTTCTCGGCTGCCTCGGTCTCGGACGGAGAAAGTTTACGGCGGCTCGCATGAAATTCGGGGACCCAAATTCGAATTGTGCCGCGATACCTGCGATACATGTTCCCTCCTTATTAGAGCACTAATGATTGCGGGACCGCCTTATTTTGTTCCTTAATGATCCCAGGGAGAAGAAAGCATAATTTTCTTATATACAGAAATGAAACTAAAAGCCTCTGATAAGTAGTAACGTAATATTCAATTATTTCGGCGTCGCAATCTATTTTTTAACTGTTTTGATGCGTATGTGGATCCGAGATCGATAAAATATTTAGACTTTTCATATCTGCGAGTAATTAGGGTCGGCGAGTGTCTTACAATCTGCATTATTAAAAAAAAAAAAAGAAGAAAATAATCTTAGCTAATTCTACAAGAAAATATCTAATCCAGCGATCAGCAATTTCCAGTTGAAAAGATTAACTGGCAGAGAAATATTTTCTCATTTTAATGGGTATGTCGGCTGGCGGTACAAGAAAGCAATTGTCGTAGCGCGCGCGCGTACGTACACATACACACACACGCGCACAGACACATACAGTCACATACAAACAACGAATGCGCGCCCGCATGCAAACGACGAGATAAGTGGACGACGATAGTACGCTTTAGCTTACAATCCGTCGCGAGGCGAGAGCAAGTTCGTATAAACTGAGGCTTCTAGACAAACCGCTCAATCCACTTGTTCAATTAAAAACGTTTATTGCACGCGCACGCGTACGAGCGCGCACACTCTCACGTCAGAATTATATAGTTTTCCTTGAACTCTTTGTAGAATAGGACAATGGGCACACGTGTCACGTACATAAATACATACCAAATTGATAATTTGATTAACTTGTAAAACTCCGATGGATGAAAAATCCGCAGATAAGAATCAGCAATCTCGTAGCAAAGTCTCCATTTTCCTCACCACTCCCTTGCATTTCTGTACGTATATTTATATCGTGGTTTGTTTACGTCCTTGTTCTGGTACAACCCGAGGGCTATCGATAAGACCACCTATGGAGCAGAACCTAGAAGAAACAAAATAGAAGAGAGCCGTTTGTGTCGCGGATGAAAGTACGGGCGTTTCCTCCGTATAATTTCCGACGTACTTACTGATATCTGTCAGCAGCGGCAGGATGTAGAAAATAATATAGGAAAATAAAGTGACTACAATATCAATATTCAGCTATTGTTTATTATTGTATTTTAGAGCGCAGCATTTGGCCAGCATGTGGCAAAATAAAATGGTTCTCAATATGTTAATATATCTTGTATCGATTCAGGAATTTATGACAATAGTACCGTTACAATGCGATTCCATGTAGATAAACTAATTAAAAGGTGTTTTATGATAGAATACAATGTTTCTTATCATTGAAGAAGGAAGAAAAAGTTCAAAACAAGAAGATTATTAATTTTTAAGTAGTAGAAGACTTGATTTTTTTTTTACAATCCAGTATTGACAGATTTTTGTTTGAAAGTTACTAATTTCAAGTGGCAGAATAAAATCTCTATTTTGTTACAAAGTTCTGTTTTATTATAAAAAAATTTTTCCCATTTTAATCAAGGCAAATGAGCAGAAAATTTTTTATTCAAGAGAATTAAACAAATTCTTAACACGGTTAGGTCATTAAAATTAAAAAATGTACTTACGTCGACTGTTTTGAATTAAATTAATTAATATTTTTATCGATTTAGTTCCTGTGGATGAATCGTAGCAGTTCGAAACGTCGGACACCAAAGGAAAAAAATAAGGTGGTGGGGTCACTCACGTTCTCCTTCACTAATCTAGAATATAGTTTATTATATGTATTATCTTTATTTCACTTTATTATTATTTTTAATCTAATTGATTTTTAGTAATAAATTTTATTTCAGATTCTTCGGGGGTGGTAGTAAACAAGGACAGCCTGACTGTCATTATTTTTGTATAATATATTATATTACAAAGACTGTAAGACCGATAAAAATATTTATTAATGGTTCGGTCATTGTGAAAAATGAGAATTATATTTTATGATTTATTTTTTTAATTAATTAAGAAGATTTTTTCTTCATATTCCGATACCTTCTTTGCGTTTATTATTAATTATTACCATACTTAATAATAATTAATTTTCTATTCAACATTAAATGTGACAAACTTGATTTTTCCATACCGAGTCTTGTAAACGACTAACGCTTTTATGATACGCCGCTTTTTAACGAACAGCGATACATATAAAAACATCATCCTATAAAAGTGTTATCCTTCGGATTTTGCAGAATCTAGTCAATCTTTCAATTATGTAAAATATAAAACTTATTTTCGATATTCTAAGAACTTTGATCATTATTATAAAAAATAATCGTATAATTTATTAGTAATAACGTTGAAATTTTTTCATTAAGCACACCCGCGAAGCTTCTTAATTTGATTTCGTAAATGTGTAAAATATCAGGAAAGTCTGTTTTTAGACCTTTTGATAACTACTTATTTTCTATCTTTAATAAATTTATGATAAATTGACAAATATTTTTTCAAATTTATGGGTAATAAAAACTGTTTAATCGTAAAATGAATGATGCAGTGACGTCTTCTAGATATAATCTTATAAAATTACATTTTACAACGCAAGAAAAAACTTCCATTTTGTAAGAAGCACGGCAGCTTCTTAAAAGATAAATATTTTCTACATTTGATCGCGTATATCGCGCAATTACTTCAAATCAACGTCGAGATAAATATTAAAGGCGCAAAACAGTGGTAATAAATTATCAAATTTACGCGAGCACACTGCTAAGGCCGCCTTTTGCGGCTCGCATGTGCGCGCGCACCCGGGCGCGCCCGTGCGCGTATATTTACAATTCGCGCCACGGCGCGGAGCGCGTATGCTAATGCGCGAGCCGGTAGGCGCTCGCGCGCGCGCCTTTTCCCGCTACGTGCGCGCGCGTATCGTAAAAAGTCATTTATAAACAGAGTCGCGCCGCTACAATGGTTATTGTCCCCCCCGCGGACGGAGCCGCGGCGCCAAGGAGAACGGGAGTGGGGCGGTCTATTTATGACGCATTATGCGAAAGCGCGCAACCGATAGCAGAGCGCCGCGCGAGCGCGCGGTTTTTCCCCCGGCGCTGTTCTTGCCGCGCCATTGTGCGCCCCCGATACCGACGGCGATATCCGATATAGCTCGTCTCTCCCTCTCTCTCCCTCTCTCTCTCTCCCTCTCTCTCTCTCTTTGGCCGGCCGATCAGCGCGGCGTACTGCCATAAATCACGCGACCGACGCTGTGCGCGTGCGTATATATTTATATACTTCTTCTAATGCTTTCCGTTTCATTCGGCTTCGTTTTATTTGCCGCAACGTCGTGCTGCGAGGCTTCCTTACTGCAAGCTTGTACGTGTGCATGATGTACGTTTTCCTTTTCATTCACTCTCTCTCTCTCTCTCTCTCTCTCTCTTTCTCTCTGGCATTTCGATTTTCTTTCGCCTTTACTCGCAGTGCGTTGATCAGCTCTTTATGGAAACCTTGCGCAATTTCCAGTTCATCGCAGATATTCTAGCTTTAACTATACGTAGTTACTTCAAAACAGTTTCTGTAGATATATTCAACTTTGCTATACCTATGTATTCTCTATTTTCAACACTGATTCTGCTAGTAATCGCGTCGATAAAGTAAAATTAAATTGATTCAAAAATCAGGTCGTTGGCGCAACGACAAAGCGAATTCAGTAGTAACGGTGCCGAGCCGCTCCGGCAACGGCGGGTCTCCGTGTATACAACTTTCCCCGACCCCCCTCCCCCGCCACCCGAAATTCTCTGAAGGGAGCAGGAGCGAGTTTTCGGCACTCCGTGCGCCAGCGTAGCCTCGCGAGCGCTCTCCCAATGCGGTCGCCCGTCTAATTAACAAAGAAAGCGCGCCCTCCCCCCGGCTCGGCGCGCCCCGCGTCCAAATGTCTTTTCTTTTTCTTCCTGCGCGAGCATTGTCGCGCGCGAGCGTTACGCAAGTCGCTTAATAAGAGCGGTCTCCTCTTAATTACGAGGTTGTACGACGCGGGACCGCGGCGATGCACAACACACGACCGGACGCGATTTGCATAAGCCGGGAGGGAGAGAGAGGGAGCAGAGCTCGGAGTCTGCGCCTATAAGACCTTCTTCTCGAGGAGCGTCATTGCGCCACCCGGCTGGAACTTCTTTGCGGTGGATGTCGTTCCAAAGGCCACAAACGAACATAATAACATACAGATACCGCGCATCTTTCTAGACAAAGAGTGACGCGGGCAGCACGAGCGCGCGATTTCCGTGTCCCGACTTTCGCGCCAACTCCGCAGTTGCGCATGGGCGTACGTTATTAGACCTCGCTTGTATCTGTTTTTCATCTCTCTCTCTCTCTCTCTCTCTCTCTCTCTCTCTCGATATATATATATATATATATATATATATATATATATACTCTCTATATATGCTGATACGGTAGCGGGAGAATTTCTTGCATGTAAATCAGGCCTCCTGCTGAAATGATATCGGTACCTGGTGTCGCGCGAGGGGCGGCTGCTTTTTTCTTTCGGGCGCACCTTTAAAACGTGTAATGATGTAAATTCGGGTGCCTCACGACGCTGCGTCCGTAATCGGTAAATTTGAAAATTACCATATCGCACCGAGTCCCGACGTTATTTTCATTAATTTATTGGATAAGTGCCGGCTCAAAAAGGCCGTACGAGCCGTGCAGTCATCGAGATTCGCGTCTTGTCCATATGCAGAGCTCGCGCTCTTATCATTTTTTGATTAAAAAAATAACCCGGCAGTCGATTCCGAATAGTCGCGCGCGATACGAGATACGCCCAGTCGAGGGTGCCGCGATTAATCGCGCATTCGAGTTCGCACGTCGAATGTCCTCCGTGTACGCGTCAATCGAGGCTTGCCTGATTATATCTTTGTAAGTCGTAAAGAAAAAAGGATCTTCAAACGAATCTGCATACGCGTACTCCGCTCTCAATTATGAAACTTCAGAAAGAACTATTATACGAAACTCATTGGGATTCGAGTAAATATTCGTGCAGATCTCGATTAGTTCTGGTTCTCTAAGTATACGGCTCGTAGCGTCGAAAGATCAGTGGCCTCGCGCTCGTCGCTTATCAGCCCAACGCGCCTCGAGCTCCCCCACCGAGACAGCCGACTCTCCGCTGTTTCTCCGTGGAATTTTCCTCGTCGTACTATATGAACGCGCGCGCGGGCGCGAGCGTTCGATAATTCGCGGCGCCAATCAGCGCCACCGCGAGCCCGCTTCCCCCATCACGTGCCGCGCAGCCAGTACGATCTCTATGTGGGTCCTGCGCGTATATTTTGCCGCGTGCCCGTACAGCAGCGCGAGCTCCGTGCGCGCGTAATACGGCGATAATTTCGTTTATGAGCTCGCGCGGGAAAGCGAAGCGCGCAACGCTCGGCGAGGGAGCGAGCGGCGGTGGATTACGAGGCGATGTATGCGAGAGCGCGCGGCGGCAGCGGCGCGGCGCCTCGCGTAACGACACGCCGATAAGCGGCCGTGCGCGCGCTCCCCGGCCGAGGTCTCCGCGCCTCCTTTTCAAAGTTTCTCATAAATAAAACATCGAGCCTCGCGGTTCGCGCGAGCCAGCTCTGCGATCGACTTTTTGTAATTTAAATTGATTAGCGAAGACAAGTTTACATTCGAGCACCTCCATGTAGATACGTATATGGTATAAGCGCAAGAAGGAGTCGATATGAAACGATATATTCCACTTTTTTTATCGTTGTAAAAACGATATATGTTTCTTCCATTATGTTTATAAGAACAATGCTAGCGTAATTTTTAGCAAAAATATCAATCAAATAATTCAACCGTTATATAAATATATACCATAACCAAAATTATATATGAAGTAATCCTCATTTGAATACAATATTCGGGTTATGCTTGGCTTATAGTTTCGATTTCAGCCGCAATTCTGTATTTATAGAATTCAATGTGTAAATTAATTATTTCTATATAGTTGCAATATTAAACATACTTAAAAAATACGAACAGTTCTTGAAATTTGGATATAAGAATTTTATGCTTGTCCTAACTTTTGGCAAAACACCGCGTTGAATCTCAGTGGTCCTAAATCGGGAAAAGAGCCTTTCTGTACGAGAACGCTCTTCCCACGCAAAGAACCGTAAAGCAGTAGGGAAAGTGGCTCTTCTGCATTTTACGTGCTCAAAAAACCTAAAGTCGAAGGCCAGCTTTACGAAAATAGAGACTACCAGCTGCACTATCACTATTAGTATTATTTATGAAAAAATTCCTCGGTGTAGTAATCATTATTCCAGGTTCTCAATAAATAGTAGTAACAGTAGTGGTAGAAGCAGTAATGTAGCAGTAGTGCTAATAAATAGCAGGAAAATAAAGTCTCGGATCTTTCTTAATATACATTTCCACAGTAAAGGGGCCAACTATGAATTATCAATGTAAGTACATATTGCAGAATCTCATATATTTCGTATAAAAACTAATATCGTTCAACAATAAAAATTTCCTAACAACACTATCACGAAGCGTACTTATATATTAGACAGAATCTAATTGAACGAAAGCAACAATCCCAATATTTTTCTAGCTACGCACGTACGTTTAAGCGAAAAGTAAGAGAAGCAGAAAACAATAACGAAGAAAAAAAAAGAAGTACGAGAAGAAGAAGGAGAAGAAGGCGGAGAAGGAAGAGACGGAGAAGAACAAGAAGACGAAGAAGAAGCGTATAGTAGGCGGCGTGGAATGGCGGTGGGAGCGAGCCGGACTCGCTCGTCCGTTTCATCGCGCGCCGTCGCTCGCGCTCCACGCGCGCGCACGCCGCAGCGGCCGAGTGCGGCGTGGGAGAGAGGGAGCGGGCGCGCCGCACGCGCGCCCGAGAGAAAAAGAGCTGCTGTTGCTGCTCCCGCTTCCTCGCTCCCCCCACCCCCACCCCCCCTCTCTCTCTCTCTCTCTCTCTTCTCTGTCTCGCTCTCTCTGTCTCTCTGGCAGATTGGGAGACTTTTGCCTCATTAAGACCGAATGCTGGAAAGACCAAAGCCGTAATGTTTTCACCTCGCAAAGTCGTATAGCCGAAGTTAAATAAAAGGACTGAGCTTGGTATTGGGCCTTGGCAACGGGATCACGATACCTTTTCGGGATACTCCGCGTGAACATAGATTCTGCTCTATCACGGATCTATCCTGCGTAGAGGAGGTCAGAAAAAAGTTTAACAGAACTATTGGTGTTTCACGCTCTGTTTTAGCATTTAGATTGATTACTCCTGGGCAGTTATGCTTGATCTCCTACCTCGCGGGTAGAGCCAGTCATCAATTACGTCGTAGATGCCAGGATATACCGTCTCATAGCTGTAATACTCTACGAAATCATGCATATGCGTTCAACTTGAGTATTTAGCGTGTCTCCTTATCAAAAGTGTATCCACGGAATAGTCAGTTGGGCGATCAAAGAACTTCACCCCGCCTATATGAGGACTGGCATTGAAAGACGATCTTTCGAAGTTCAGGTTGCTCAATATTGCAATAACTTTCCCGTACTGATTCGTAATCTGTCTTACCACGGCAGATTGAAGCAATGCGAAGATATCGATTGGAACTCAACTAAGCTTTGGTTTAATAAATGTTAATACATTATATTTGGTCTGTTTCGTCTCGTTAATGTTCAAACTCGAGTTTTATGTATGAATGTATTTATTGGGATAAGTGGCTGGAGTATTTGAATGGGAGAATTGTCTCGTCTATTTATTTATTTACTTATTTTATCTCATTGAGCAATAAGTGTGCAAATATGTTCTGTTATATTTGTACGTTTACATTTTAAGGTTACCATTTTATCTTCTGCTACTATTATACTATTTTTGCTATTTTAAGAGTGACTTACAGAATTGTAATATATTATTTATATTATACGTTATTTTTATAAATTACCATCTTATCTGTATTGATGAAATATTTCGTATGGCAATTTATTGTTTTAAAAATGTAATTTATTATTGCTATTTTGTACTTCTGATTATATATAAGTATACATCTCGCTCTCTCTCACTCTGTCTCTCTTTCTCTCTCTCTCGCGCGCGCGCGTTCCAAAGCTGGATATTATGGTACACCGCGCGTGCGGCGAAACGAGAGAGGGAGGAGGATAGTGGCGAGGTGGAGAAAAAGAGGGAGAGAGAGCCAAGCCACCGAGGAAAACGGATTTCGCGTGGTGGGAGAGACTCGACGTCCGTGTCTGGGAGGGGAGAGAGGATCGCGACACAATCACGTCCTGCACGCGGCGAGTCTCAAGCCTCTCGCGGCCGCTGTTACACGAGGCGGACAAGGCGATGTACTTCTATCATTTTTTTTAACAGCTTTTTTCTTCTCGTAATGGAAAAAGTCTCGTTAAGTCAAATGTAGATCATTATATAAATGTAAATATTAACAAATGGATATAGTGGTGTTAAAATGACTTTTTAGGCTTCATTCAGGATTTATATTCAGAAATTGTAAAACGTGTATTAACAAATCAAAAGATTTTTATGAAATTTGAAAATTCTTTGCTTCATGGTTTTTATTAATATCATTACACTATTCTACGATATTTCTAAAATTAGAACAAAAAATGTATAATTTTTTCTAAGTTATAACTATATGAGATTTTCTTTTGCTTTTTTAAATATAAATACACTGAGAAATAATGAATATGATTATATTACAACGTTTTCTATTATTGTCTTAATGAACATTAAGAAGGGTAAAATTTATAAATAAAGTTCAAATAATTTTAAATTTAGGTTTATGCCTAGAAGCATCAATAGTTGTCAATATATAACTAATGAATAGTCGTACGGCGCACTTAGTAAAACTTTGGAGTGATATTCATGCACAAAAAATGGATATGGAGAGCTTGGTCAAGCGCGGGGGAGCGCTTCTCAACATCGTGTAGCGTCGGCTTCATTCTCGACTCCCCGATCGCAGTCGGCGTCGCGGGCGCGCGCGAGTGCGATGATTCGAACCGCGCGTCGCGCCTCCCTATATATATATATATATATATATATATATATATATATATATATATATATATATATATATGTATATACACATATATATAGACACTTACCGTCCTAACGCGTGCCCGCGCCAGCCGCATGGCGTCTCCTCGACCAAGTGTGGGAAATAAATCTCCGGACGCGCTTGATCCCTCGATCGTGGCCTCATTGCGCGCATTATGTGCTACCTCATCCGCCGCTCGACCTCCTCCCCCCGCGCGGCCACCGCAGCCTCGATTGATTCTCCGCCGAAATCGGCAGCGTCATCGCGCGCGAAGGCGTCGGGCGTGCATCGGTTTACATACATGCATACCAAATATATATATATATACATACATACATACATAGATACATATACATATATATATACATATATATATATATATATATATATATATATATATATATATATATATATGGACATGCATACATACAAACAAATATGCATGTACATGCATATAATTTGTGACTGCGCGCGATCTTGTACGTACGTACGAGTGCACGCGGGCGGTCGCTGATGCGCCGCGCTGCTCTTGGCGGCGGTGCGCGCGCACGAATCGAAATAAAAGGCTCGCGCGAGAAAGAGTTCAAGGTGCGGCGCGGCGCGGCGCGGCGACGGCTCTCCTATATATAGGAGTGATCTATACGCGACAGTCCCGACAACGCGGTTGCATTGTCTGAGCGCGGACACGCGAGCGCCACGACCGTCTTGAACTTTATAGGCGGATTTAGACCGCGGCCGGCCTTGTTCTCGAGTTCCTTGGCTGTCTTTAACTATAGAAGAGTTGCACTACTTTCGTATGCATGGAATTGCCTACAATTGATATACTACATGTATATAGTATTATATATATATGTATGTGTGTGTGTGTGTGTGTGTGTGTGTGTGTATGTATATATATATATATAGATATTTTTTTTACAGACACTAAACTTTATATACAATAATAAATTTTTCAACGGTCTTGTAATCCTATAGTATAATAATAGTCATATAGTACATATTTAGATTCACTATTGTATAATTTGAAATATAAATTGATAAACATTTGTTAAAGCAAAGTTAACGTAATTACTTTCTTTACATATATATAGTTCTACTAATGCCAGGATAAAATCTTATTTTAGAGCGATTTGTTGAAAATACGGAGGATTGTGAAGTACACTTACTGTTTGAAGGACACTTATTATTTTCACTTAAAAATTACCTTTTTGTTCTTCAAATGCAAGCAATCAAATATTTTCAAGCACATATTGATAATACGTATCAGGATATTAAATTTACCGGAAGCACAATAAGAAAGGGAATGGGGTAGGGTATATATCAGTTGATTATTAGAATTTTAAGTGAACCCCTTATGAGGGGCTGTACTGGCTCAAAGCGTTGGACAGTCTCACGGATCGCTTGTAATAGGACCGTCAGACCGATGAAAAGACTTGATAGTTTGTTAAAAATTCAACTTAATAATTTTTTCAATTTTTACCTATAGTTTTGATTTGCTTGATTTACCAACAGTATCGGGCGCGCGCGCGTGTGTACAAGTGTGTGTATGCGTGCGTGCATGCGTATATAATCGAACATTCCACAACGTGTATTATAAACAGTCATATATATATATTTGATATCAGAACTTTTAGGCGCAGAGAATAGAATTTCTGAACACGGTAAGTCACATTAATCCATTTTAACGGTAGAGCAACGTAGATTCTTTATATCTTAAACCATTGATACCAATGTTGTTTTGAATCGTTCCAGAAAATTCCAAAATGTTTTTTGCCTTTCAGAATTTTCTGAGACAATGGAGGCTACATTCAAGAATTGGTTACGCCATTACAAGCCACTGACTTAGCGATTTACTATTATTACGGTCGGCGGTTTTATTACCAAGTATATACCAACATCCTAAAGTATCTAGAAAAATCTTGACGCGTAAATTGGGATCTTGGCCATAAACTGAGAGCATACTTTTTTACAATACGAACTGACTGAATTAGTATTAACAATTATTCTATGCCTGGCTATACTTAGCAAAGTATTTATGTAGTCGATGAAACTCACGGCTCGTCTCGTATTATTATCGTGAACTAAATAGAAAGCGTTTGCAATAGCGATACACTCGGCCGAGAAAATAGACGTTTACTGACTCTCGCATTCTTAGTGATTAATTTTAAAAACAGGGCAGTACACAGATGAATGGACGAACTCGCTTTCATTATGTTTGCTATCATCCATAAAAAGGGACAGAAACTGTCCATAATGAGAAAGTCACTAAACCTTTTATGGGTATGAGTTGGATCTTTTATAGTTTTCCCTAGTTTATAATTCACAGCGAAGTTGACAATGAATGTTTTTGACATTTTTGGACGGTAGGAATTGAAAGAATATCAAATGGCAATTGGCAATTGAAATAAAAATCAATACAAGGTTTTTTTTTATCTTATTTAACGACGCTCTATCTATGCTTCAAAATATCGGTGCTAATCAGCGACGGAGATCTAGGATGTGTTCGTAAACGAAGCACATGTAATATATTACAGCGGTGCTTGTGTCAATCGGCCGCGACCGGGATTTGTACTCGGATCACCAAGTTACTAGTCCTTTGCTCTACCGATCGAACCATCTAGGCCTCGTCTATACATGGTTCATAGATGTTATTAACGTTATATTGCATTTATTAACTTTCATATAAATTTCACTGGGATACACATTCTTTTCATTTACACGTGAATGTGACGGATAATTTTAAGTCTGCATTGTCAATGTTATTCATGATCCTTTTATTAAATTTTCTATGCACAAATATTATTCGAAAATTGAGCTACAGCAATTGATTGCCATAAGTTGCTCGCAATCGATGTAGCAGAAACTCTGGTTCCGGCACTCTGCGAAACATATTTATGTAAGTTATTTTAAATCTATCTTTCGGACAGTCAGCATTCCGACGCCAATAATGCGTAAGAAATTTAATAAATTCAAATAATACTCTCAGAGAAATCAATTTTTGATAGCTTACTGAGAAATATTTTAAGCATGAGCGAGACTTTATCCATCTACGTCAATTAATATTTTATTAATAAATTATTTATTATATATACATATTCGCAGTTGGAATCGGGTTTAAAACTGTGTTACATTATGAAAACGGAGTCATTCAACAACCCATAAATAGTAATATTAAAGTATTCGGTAAATCATGAAGATAGCACTATGCAAGTATGTTATCAGAATTTATTCTGTTTTGATCAGAAAGTTTATCAGTGTCAGAAATTCAATATAAATTTCTTCATTTTCTCATCGACTTATTTCTTTCTCCATCGACTGCTTTACTATAAAAAGACAATACTTCCCTTTGCGAACCTCCGAGCTGAAAACGAGAGGATAAAGAAAAGCGGATGTGTTAAGAGTAGTCGAGAAGTCGGCTTTTGCTTTTAACCGGCGTGTGCGAGGATGTAAATGGCGCAAGTAAGCAACAATGATTTCCTTAGCGGTAACCGACTATCCTCGTTGAAATGGGAGAAGTGAAGAACGCGCTGGAAGAGTATTCGTTTCCGTTCAATTCTGCATGATAGGAGTAACTTTTTATCGGCTCGATGCCTCGTGCAGTTAGTCGGGCCTCCAAAAGTATTGGATTAAACAGATACGTGAAATCATCGACAATTAGATAATTCCAAATAGTACAACGCGTGATAATGAATTAAACTATCATGCGCTCTTGTACGCAACTTTATGAAATGATTATTTCAAGCCTTCGCTGTACAATTCCCTATGCAAGCCTCGTAGAATTGAGCGACGAACGCAGGGGAGCCTTAACGGCGGTGGCTTTTCAAGGCAATTTAGCGACTACGAACGAGGGCCCATTACGAATTGAATGCGGAGCAGAGTTCTATTGAGCCCTCGCGGAGGAGGGCCCGGCGAACCCGCGGGCGGACGGCGAGCGCGCGAGCACCCCCGTCGGAAAAGTCAGTCACTCCTCCGCGCGGCGGTGGCGGCTGCGGCGGCGTCAGCAGTGGCAGAGCGGCAGCGTCTCATTCCCCGCCTCCTCTCCTTGAACCTTCCATCAAGGAGTCGTCCCCTCCCATCTCCGGAGAGTCGATCCGGTTTTATTCCCAGCGAGCGGCGGTGCTGCGGGGCGGTGGGGGGGGGGGATGGGAGGGGAGGTAGAGAGGCGAGAGCAATCGACCCGCCAAAAGGTTACAATTACGCGATCGCAATGGCTGGCTCGCGCCCGACACCCGCTGGGGGCCGAACGTCGGTCCGGCCGCGCGCGACCCTAAGTACAGAGGCGAGCGTGCCGCGCAGCCGCCGGGGAGGTGAGGGGGGCTGTGAAAGAGAGGGAGATAGAGATCGGTATCGCGGTTCGCGGATCGTTCCGTGCGCGCGTGTCGCGGGGCGAGCGCGGGATGCGCGGTCTCCGGCGGAACCCACCGCCGCCACCCCGCGCAGCCGCCCGCCGACGCTGCAGGCCGGCGATTATTCGCCGCGATCCGACGCTCGACACTTTTGCCTCCACTGCATCCTCGATCTTGCCTTCGACTCCGTACGCTTCCTCCTTGTCTATCGGCGATCTCTGCTGCTTTCAATAACGATCGCCTCGAAAGTCCGCCTCGCCCTTATCTCGCGTTGACGCGTGATGTATCGAGTGATGAATTATTAATATTCGCCGGAATTACCGTTTGACGGTATATTACAATTTTTTTTTCCAGAAAAAGATAGAGATCGGTGATTTCCTTCGGAAATTGTGAAACTGATAGTCGATATCGTTATATATAATAATCAAACCAAGAGAATGAAGAAAAAGATAAAAGATTTTTTACAGAATTATTTATGTTTAATTTTTTTGCAATCTTGCTGAATAGTTTGAAAAATGAAAAAATCGACCAATCTCTGTAATCATTGTAGGAAGACAAAAGATAATTCTAAAAAAAATTATTACGTGCATTTTAGCCATACATATACAATTTCTGAGCAAAAAAATCTGTTTGTTTTAATTGACAACTTTCCATTTCTCATACGCAATTTATTAGAGATAATTGGATATGTCGCGTAAATTTTTATAAGCTCGTTCATGTATAAAGAGACCCATATACGGGAGCATGGAACGGCCTGGACCCGGCGACGCGGAGAAAGCCTCCGGCTGAAATTCGAGGATCGCTGGCTATACCGATAAAATCCCGGAGCACCGATTCCGGGTAAACGGAATCCTGTCGGTCCCGGGAAGATCGGCGAAGGGGATCGCTTGAAACTCTAGCGAGAGCCAGTTGGCGCTTTGCGTGAAACGCCCCGGCTTTCTCGGAAGGCTACCGTAACCTAGTAGCGGCAGAGCGGCTACGAGGGCAGGAGCAGCAGCAGCAGCAGTAGTCGAGCGGTAGCGGACGGACAACTGCACTATCATGCTTGATTTGATTGCGATTGAATGCGCCGGGATTTATTAACATGCTCGCGTTCTTCTCGGGCTACCGATTTTACCGTCGATTACGATCTCCCGGTTAATCGGATTCTTCGACCAACGGCGTATCGCTTATACTTCGTTCTTAATCAACTTTTTCGAGGGTCGGTAGAATGAACATTTCATGTAATAGACGTAGGAATAAATTAATTTTTTACTGTACAAATGACTACTAAAGTACTCTCATAGAAAATTGCAATAATTCGAAGTCGACATTTTTCAAGTTCGCGAATTGAGATATCAAAATTGGCTAAATTAGTTTAAAAAATTTATTGCCTTGAACATTTCTTATAGAGTAGAAATATGTTTCTTACCGTTTTCTTTATTATTAACAAAAATCAATAATTGATCTAGTATAAAATTTTTTTATCGTCTTTTCTTTTAAAAACGACGTTCAATCGATAACGAACGTCAATTTCTTAAGGTATTTAAATTAAATAATTACGAAAGAAACCACATTTGGTTAAGAAACAATAAGAACTTTTCACTTTGCGCCTACTCGAAATAAATAGAAAAGCCTTTATGAATTTAATTGAATATATTTCCTTGAACACTTTTTAACGCAATTGAACAAATATTCTGAAATCAAAGAAATTTTTCTTGCATTTGTTATTGCAATTTAGGATCCTGTTTGAGATCAAATTTTGTTGATAAAAATACGTTAAAACTATAAAATTTATAATTTTTATTAATATAGCTGTTAGGATATTTCGATAGTAAGGTTGATGATTCTCTTCAGGCTTCTTTAAATCAAATCAAAGATTAAATATTTAAAAATAAAAACACAATTATCAGAAAATATACAGCAAAACTGAACAATATTAATTTGGAGAACAGTGTAGAAAAAAACACTTTTCTCATATTTAATCTTTCGTCTCGTCAGTCTTTGTAATAACCACTTAGATTTGTCATAGTTATATTCTTTATCTAGAATTACAACATTAATCTATATTTTATACAACCTATGCCGTGATTATATGTATTAGAAGGTTGGTAATTAATTCAATTATTTGAATTATATACTTTACAGTTTTTTTCCTATATTGCCTGCTAAAAAGTTTATTCTTTATATGGCTGTGAAAATATATCTAATAAAGGTTCTATTCGATAATCTCCTTCAGGTTCCATCTCGATCGAGGTGTTCCTCGATATACGACGACTATGGCGATTTTTCCACCGAAATGACGTTTGGCTCGTTTCGCAACGGCCGCGGCGCGACCCGTCGCGGGACCGATCGAGGCCGAGCGCTCTTCCACGCACGCTTAATTAACAACGTCCCGGAATCACGGACATCGTATAGAGGGCGATGGGAATATCGAATTCGTACACCTGTATTTTCGAGAATATCCCTCGCAGGTTCGCTCCGAGCTGCCCGGGTTACGAAACGTCGCAGTGCTCCCCACCTGTTGAATCCGGGAGAATCGAGCCTCTGCGCGACGCATTTATTGTACAGCGTGCCTCGATATTTATCGCCGCGCATTTGCCGCTCGCACTTTTATATGTACGGTACACGCACGCACACGCACACACACACACACACACACACATACACAGAGGTCCCGGAATTTACGGACCTCGATTATTATTTTCGTATCAATCATCCCGGGTCTGAGAATGAGTTTATGCTCTGCGAGTATAAATTTTATAATGAATAAATCAGTTTTAATTCGAGACAATGCCATTGATATTTATATACGTACACAGGGGTTTGCACAATTGCGGCAGATAAATCAGTTTTCGTAATTCAGTGACACGAGAGAGCCTTAACAGGATGAAAATAAAAGCCTTTTACGTGGAAGATCTTTACGCAAATTCATTGTTCACTCTTTTTTAGCCATAAATTTTCAATGATTTAATGAGGGCTCCGAAAAGAGTTGGCGCTTAAACATATAAATATACTGTTTTTTATCTATTTATTTATTTCTTAATATGGAGCAAATAAAAAGCTAAGCATACGTATACCTATAATAGATAGATATTAACTTTCTATAACCGTACCAATTTTTTCAATGATTTATTTATTTCTTTATTTATCATTAGAGGAATTTCTAACTAATTTTATAGATAATTAAATTAATAATATAGATAATAGATCGGAGACAACGACTGTTAATCCTTGTTGTTTCATTAAATTCTTGAACACTAGTAAACCACCGAACTACTTAAGCCGTCAGGCTCGATTAAATCACAATTACTATAGATCCACGACAAAGCCAAGCCGGGCATGCCGAGGACAGAATTAAAAAAAAAAAAACCGACCATGACGCGTCTGTCCCGTTCCCCGATGTTTGCTTTCCTTTTCCAGAAATTTACGAGAATTCCCGCGCCGAGCGCGCCCCTTGCAATCGGTCCCGCGGCGCGGCGCGCAATTACGGAGTTCGCGCACGGCCCGCGCGAAAACATTCTCACGAAGCCGAGGCGGCCGGCGCGCCGAGAATACGGCCGCGCGCGACTACTCGGGTTACCGCGCGGCGACACAACGACGAAGGGCCGACGAAGGGGTGGATTGGAAAACGAGGGCGACTCGGCTGATTGGTCGCGACCTCCGCAAGGATCGGCGAGACGTTTTAGGCGAGCGTCGCGAGTCGGTCGAAAACTCGGGGGAACGTCGAACTGGAGATATAAAAATAGATATAAATAATGGCACTGAATAACCAATCTTTCGTCATTATTAGCCGCAGTGGCGGAATTTGAATAATGGCACGGGCTGTTCGTTGGAACGCGTTGTAATGCGAAATCGCGTCAATCGCAATCGGCATTGTGAAATACGATTCGTAATTGACGGCGAACGGTGGAAAAACTCAAATCGCACGATGGAAATTAGAGGATTAGATGAAACACGCGATGAGAGTCTGCTGACGCGCACTTCCAGATCCTACGTGGAAAAATTGACGCATCTCCCCGTGGCTCGAATAAAAGTTCTTCGATTATTTCGAATGCTTTCCAGCTGGCTTGTTTTTTAATACGTTATGATTTACAGCGCGTCGATATCAATACGAATGTAGTTCGCGCTGCTTGGCACGCCGACCGTTATACCGTTGACGAAATTTAAATTTTCACGCCGCGCACGAGCAGTGTTCCTCGACAACTCGGAGCGCGGGGACAGGACGACGGCCGCGCGCTCGTAGGGCCAGAAAAATTTCTTTCCTGGCAAAATGTCGAGCCGACGGCAACGTCGAGTCATCATCGCCACGCAGCCCCGAGAATCGCGCCGAGCGCCGAAGCCGCTCGCTCGGGCGTGGAAACCCGGCGCGAAGGGAACGCACCGCACCGCGGGATGTGCCGTTTCGCGAGGCGCGCGCATTAATATTATATATATATATATATATATATATATATATATATATACACACACACGAAGAATAGCCGTCCGAGGGACGGCCCGGGGCGCGAGGGGGGGCGGGGGTAGCGGCGAGGGAGCTGCCGCTTTTTGCGCGCGCCGGGAGCGGCGCGGCGGCACCCGATTCCGGGCGTGGCCGCGCGCCGCGCGAAAAAAGTTGGACGCGGGCCGCCGCAGCTCGGGCTTCGACTCGCCGTCGAGCGCCGCGCCGCGGCGATCTTCAATTACTGCCTCCATCCTTTCGCCAGATTTTTATAATTATCCAGCTTTAAGGCGAATCACGCTTTCATAAATTTCGAGGAGCGCGCGCGCGCCTTCTCTCTCTCTCTCTCTCCGCTTCTTTCTCGCCCCGATCGTCGTGTACCGTCCCCGCCCTTCTTCTTCTTTTTATTGCGCCCGGGGAATAGCGCGCACCGCGGCTCGAGTCTTGTTCTTACGGCCGCGGGGGCCTTTTAAAGAATGTCTTAGCTTTTAGCCTGTATCGGTAGTTATTCTCCTGTCGAAAACAGAGTTTTCCGATTTAAATGTCGAGAAATATCTTTAAATTAATGTACTTTTTCTATTGTCGATCCCTTATTGCGGGCGAATTCTTTTTATCCCCTTCGATTTGCAGAATAAAGAAAAAGATTATGTATGAGTTAAAGTATAAGTTTCGCCCATTGATTGATTATTACGACTTTAAATCAATTGCAGATATTGCGATACCTCAATTTCAAGGAAATATTACATCGTTTAAAAAATTTTAGTCTTATACGTGGAGTTTTAAGCATTGACACATAGTATATTTTTAAATAAATACTTTTGAAAATAACCGCTGCAAATGTAACGAATGTATTGGTAAATACTAAAATCAATTGTTTCAATTAGCGATTATGTATATGATATCCTAGATCTAACATGTGACATGTCCCCATATAAAAAATAGCATTATTCGACATCTAGTGCATTCATTGTTGCGTTGTGTCACGGCCGAATTCATTATTAAGCAATTAATATAAAAGAGCGTATTTTAATGGATTCTATATTTCGCTATGTTAACAAGAGATGTCATAAATTCGAATGAAAGTGTGAGATAACCAGAGATAACAATAATAAATGATAAATTGTCTCATACTAAAATACTTAAATATAAAATCAAATCAATTGTAATGCACTCTTTTAAATTCTTCTTAATTGTTATTGAAGATGAAACTTTCAAAACAGGCTATGTTTGCAAATAATGAATTCGACTGCTACATAGCCAGCAGATGTTTTAATAATTTTTTATTTAAGAGGTCAAATAACTTTATTTACAAAAATAAGTAAAGTAAATTAATATCATATATAATTAAGAGACTCAAAAATGCATCATTAATGAAACAGATACTTTATCTCTCTTTATCATGTTTCAATAATTTTTGAAATTTCAAATTTGAATAATATCGAGTCATTTCATTAATTTATAAATATTTGGACCTAACGATTATTGTGAAGATAAATCTAGAAAATAATTGTACATGTTTACGTTATCTCACGATAGAGTACTTTTCGACTCTCGTCCACGTCTGAAGATTGCTTTTATTATCCCTTGCCCATCGGGAATGACGAATCTTCAGAGATACAAAGAAAAAGTTGCTCCAGATTCCCATCATCGCTTTCTTTTTCCGTTGCACGAGTTTTTCGTTAAAAAGGTCGTATCGGCACACAAGATCTGAAATCTCGGGATAATAAATAGTAGGGAGGGGGGCCTTATGTAGGGATCATAAAAAGAGCCCCGCCAAACCGACTCGTCCTCGGAAGCTGCGATTCGGTACATCCAGCAAGCGCGCGTGAGGGGGGGGCGAAGAGCAAAACGACCCAAAGGGGGGCATCCACGGTTCTTATCTCCGCGGCCGAGTCGGAGGCAATCTTTGGCCTTTTTTTCCCGCTGCCCGACGACGGGGAGGGACGGGGCAGGGCGGACACGGCGACAAATACGCAGCCGCGGCGCAGAGGGAAGCGTCCCCGTGCTGATTAAGCTCCGGGGGCCCGCCCTCTCGTCTACTTTACATCTGCGCCGGGGCCCCCAAATTAATTGGGGCCCCGCCGTACGAGTCGCTGCCGCGTGGACCCTCGGCAACAAAGTAATCACGGGCCCGCATCGCCCCGGCGCGGCGCGGAGGAGTAAGCGCGGCCGGTCCCCGCGTTTAATTAGCCGCGCATGCTATACACAGACACACCCACCCGCACACACACGCACATATATACATATGCATATATGTACACCATGTGTATGTATAGAGGGCTGTGCGCGGGAGGGACTCGCCGCGACATCGCCGCGCGGCGTCTCGCGGGGAGTCGGCCAGCGGGGTCCGGGCGCCCGTATCGCCCGACAAGATCTTATATATTCGGCGTAGGACGTGCGCGCCGAGGGTTAATGATGCTATCGCCGAGCAGTGCCAAAGCCGATCGCATCGCCGATATTATACTCTCGCGCTCGTTTCTTTCTTTCCTTTTTCTTGTTTTTGCTTTTTTTTTTTTTTTTTTTTTGTTTCTTCGCTCTTTTGTTGCGTCCACCTCCTCTCTCGCCGGACGGGGGGTACAGCCGGGCACCCGTTCAAGGAGCCCGGCGCGCGCGCGCCTCCGAAGCTCCTCGGTGCGCACCCGAACAACGCCGATATTTCTTCGAGCAATGCGCGTTCGGCCGGTGGCCCAGGGCCGGCAGTCTTTATGCGTTACACGCGTTTGCCTTCGGAGGGGCGATTTTTCAAGGGAGCCCGGCTTCCAGCTCCTGCTGCCGCGGGTCGCCAGTTCTGATTGTTGCGGGATTATAGCGTGCGACGCGTGTTCCTTTAATTTTCAGGCAGCGCCGTTCGACTCCGGCTAACGAAGATGTCATTGATCAAAGATGGCGAGATAAGCGCCTTTTGAATGAATCGATTAACTTTAGTAAGCGCTTATCGCAATTGTATCTTGATCATTGTTCTTCGTGCGTAGTGCGTCCTAAGTGCTCTCGCGCTCGCCCCCGTGGGACCGAATGCGAGCAAAATAATCCAAATTGCGGATCCTCGTCAACGTTCATTAGAGCTGAATTTTTTAATTGCATCTTACGACAGGTACTTTATGAAACCGCTTGTCTCGATTGGCAATGTTAATCTTGTAATATACGAATAGTGTAAGTAGAAGTACAAGTTACGTAATTCTGAATACTCTGAAGCTCCGATTTATAGTTTATTTTTTAACAAAATAATTTTTCTAATTTTGAGCACTATCAAAGTCCAACTAAAGTGAAATTTTTAATACTATATAATAGAATATATATTTTATATGCGCCAAAAATATTCTGATAACGAAATTTACGGTAAATCCATGAAAATTAAGTTTTCAAATTTGGCCTATGCATTTCTGAATAATTGTAAAGTAATCGTTTGATGAAAAGCGCAGATTTTATGAAACCATACAATTTTTGTTTAATATACTTTTAATATAATTTCAAATGTATTTCAAATCAAATTTTTCGCCGAACTGTTCAGAATGATACTTTTTTGTCTAGTAGTACGAAATCGTTTTTGAACTCTATTTTCCATATATATATATATATATATATAATGAAAAGGTGCACTCGAGCAGAACCATTTCATAAACTACAAGTCAAAAGCTCTCATTTTTGAAAAAGATAATTTTTTGCCTTTGATCCTACTGTGCATCGGACCATAATAATAGCGCAAAATTACCCAGGTAGGCGCGAGGAAATTTTCCCGGAGCGATCTACCTCTGCGCTGTCCGTCACCTCGCTCAACGCTTCGCAACAGGTCGTTATCGGCTCTTTCTCGCCCTCTCCCGAGCCGGCGGGCGCTCGCGGCCACCTCGGGAGGGCGAACGGGGCGGCGCGCCTCGGACTCCCGGAGTGCCTCGCGATTTTTCAGATCGCCAAGGCCAGAGACTCGGGGCCCGTTCGCGTTCCTCCGCGAACTGTGGGAACTCGGCCCGGCTTCCCGCGCCCCGTAGCCCCTGGCCGCCGTGCGCCGCCCTCCCGCGCGCAGCCTGCACCGACGCACGGGCGTAAGTACGGACTCGCGCTCTTTCGCAATTGGCCCGCGCCTCGAGGGCGAGCCCCGCGCCTCGGCACGCGACTTGGAAGGGCATCGGCCTGCCCCCTCGGCCCCCGTCGCCGCTCGGATCGGCAGGCGATGCGCCCGCGAGTACGTGCGCGCTGCACTTCCTGTTACTCGGTCGCGCGATCGAACAGGTGCGCCCGGCCCAATTACGCAATTGCGACCGATTGCCTCGGCTCGCGAGCCGGAGATAATCAAGAGGGTTGTTTCGAGCGCTATGGGCGCGCGCTGCGGGCGCCCCGGTATCCGTTCATAAATATGCGCACTTTTGGCAAACTTTAAATCCCAAAGATGCGAGAAGAATATCGGGAATTCGCTGGCGCAATTAGAAGCTAGGTCGGTGATTATTGGGAAAAAAGCCAATGGCGGTGAGAACGGAACGAATGCACGTATCGCTGTGGGCACTTGAAATACGTACATCAGACATTTGAAGTTGCTTTATATCGATAAGTACGCAGAGTTTATATAACATTATTATCACAGTCATACAATCCTGCACTTATTTAAATTATTTATTCTTGAATTCAAATTTAACTTCAAGGCAAAAATGCCGGGAAGAAATTCGCAGCTTACGCTAAATAAGCCAAAAGGTAAAGCATAAGGAAGGAAAATATCAGGGCAAAATTTATTTTAAAATTAAAATTTTTTACCACACCGACGGCTGAACTAAAAATTAAGTGGAATTAAATGCGCGTGAAGTAATGGACTTTTCAGGCAAGAACCCGCGCAATGTGTGCACACATGCACACACCGTTGATCTTCCACGGACTCTCTTGGGTTTTTTTCCCGTTTCCCGTTCAGCCTTCATTAACATTCTTCCACCTTCGCAATCGCTCATCCCATCAACAGCTCGTCCAGTCGACTGCACCTTCTATCCCGAGCGTGTCTGGTACATATGCATACACACACAAGTATATATATATATATATATAAGGTGTGTGTGTGTGTGTGAAGGACTTTCTGAAAATCGAGCATGAACCCCGGCTGACGGGTGCGATTTCGAATCTGACGCGCGCGTCGTCAACTATAACAAATGCATTATATCTCCCTTCGTATCCCGGCTAATTAACGATAACTTCGCAAAAACGGCCATGGGCGGGATATTTTCTGGAACGAGCGCGACTTCGTTCCTGCGTAAGGATAATTAATTTTGCCTTAGATCAGCCGCTCCCTTGCCGCGCGACTCCCCGGCGCGTCCCTGCCTCTTATTAATACAATGGATAAAATCAAGAGAGAAACGAAGAGCGGAGAAATATGCGTACTATATATGCGGAGCGAGAGGAAGAAATAAAAAGCAGTACGGGATTCGTCGAAAGTTCAGGGTAGACCGGGTGGTCGAAGGACTCGCGAGCCCGCGCGCCGGGCGAGAAATCTGCATCCGAGAGTCGCACGATGCCAATTTAAATAACACGGGGCTGCTTGATGAACCCGAAACGATGTTTCGGCGCGATACCGGCACGGGATATAATGCGCGCGCGCGCGTAAATATATATATATATATATATATATATATATATATATATATAGATCGCGCAAATCAAAAAACAGCGTCGAAGGACTGCGGTTCCCCGTGTCACGCAGCTGATAACTTGATGAGGCTTAATCAATTTTTCAGATTTTTTTCATTCGCTGCAGTTGGTCGGTCAAATGTTGGTCAGACTGAAGATAAAACGGTTCCGTTGATTACGAAGAAATATATTCTCGTTATGCTCAGATTAATACGGTAAATTGTGCGGCGAGGATTTTTGAACTTTGCCTCGCTTTTCAATATTTCTTTTGCGTCGTACGTTGGATATTTCAAAATTCGCCCCTATAAGCATAATTAAGATTCTGCATTAGCTGAAATGTGTATTGGATTATTAAATTGATTGTTCTACTTTAAATGATCTGTAATCAATTCAATCTTAAGATATTGTTGTAATTTAGATAAAGGATAAGACTTCCTGACATGGTATTTAAATTGGCAATATCTTATACGAAACAAAGTATAAAACATTTATCTGTTCATGATATAAAATTTAGAGTTTGGGTAAAAGAAAGACTGTTGTTTCGATGAATATGATTAGATATTTTTTTTATTAAATAATAATCTCCGACCATGTCGACACCAAGACCAAATGCTAAAATAATTATATAAGAACGTTTCCAACTGAAACTTTTAGGAAGAATAATTTCAACTGAAATTCTATCAAGTGTTATTCAATCGACAAACAAGTGTGAGACAATACTAAGGAATGTACTATTCGGTATTAAAATTTTTTACTGCCTAAATATTATTCCTTGTTATTATATTTCTGATATAGAACATTCATTACTTGTCTACAGCTTAGTTGAATTTTTATAAACTGAGACTAAATTGCAAATGAAAAACTTTGATAGTTGTATAATATATTTTTTATATTTTTGTATGAAATAAAATATTGTAATATTTATCAAAGTACATCATTTAAAGCATGACGTTGTTTAGTACGTTCGCTTAAAAATAAAAATTAGATTTTTCTTTGTAAGTATCTTTTGTCCCCATATTAAAATAAGGAATACGTCATTGAAGCAAAGATAAATAAGATGGTACATATATATATATATATATATATATATATATATATATATATATATAAATTTATGTGCATAAATTAATATGGATCCTTATTAAAATATACTATTTTTGGAATAATCTAATAATGTTAATGCTTTCCATAATAGAAATTAAAATTTATGAGTGATTTTGTTTTGTTTCTATTTAACCTTCTTTTTTCATTAACTTTTTGTGGGAAAGAAAATCTACTAAAAGAGAATATAGTTTCTTTTAATAATAACACGGTTTAGAATAATATGTTTTTTAAAAGATATCAAATTATTATTTTATATATATTTTAACATAATAATGTTACGTACTGTCGTAGTGTGGGTTTATCGAATTATTGTGGGATTGCCGAATTATAGCCAAAAAAATTTCAAGTGTCAGCCATCCGCTGAAGTGTAATTAGATAAACAGAGTTTTATTTAACAATAACCGAGGAATATTGTATATTGGCTATAGGAATGTTGACTGTGCACGCGCGAACAAAGTTTCTCGTCAAATGTATAACTTATTATGCAGTATGAATGCCCATATATTTTTAAGCGAACAACTGCCACGCACAAGAATTGGGGAGTTTCCGAAACGGAGCAGCTCTCATTTTGGATGCAGTCAGAGCTATCTCGCTCCTCAATCTGCACCGAATCCGCCACCCACGTTCGCCGGCCGCTCCTCGCGAGTTGGAATCCTTGTCGGTCAAAATATACGAACTGGGATCTTATCTTATATACTACTTCGGGATTTGAGCTAGACATCGCGCCTCGCTCAACGGTATCACCGATATGATATCTCATAATGGCCGCCGCGAGATGTGCGCGTCGTTAAAGTAATTTTCCCACCGCCGCAGCGGGCGTAATTCGCCAAATCTAATTGCCAAAAGGACGTGCCAGGAAAGGGATCGGCGAGTGAGTGCTCGTAGTGCGCGCAGGGCCATCAAATATATATATATATATATATATATAGGTGTGTGACCATTGGAACACGAGCTGCCGGGAAGATCAGCGCGCGCGCGCGAGCAGCGCGTTTTAGGGCCGGGGCGGAAGGGGCGGGGGTTAAGAGTAGGAGGAGGAGGACAGAGTGGAACTAAAACTTTTCGGGGCGCGCCGGCAGTAATTTACGATGCCGCCGGTAACTATCCATAAGTATCGGCGAACGCGAAACCCTTCCGCGCTAATGCCCGTCTTTACAGCCGCTTTCGTGCATGCACGTACGCGCTCGCTCGCTCGCTCGCTCCCACCCCTCTTTCTCCCAGTGCGCGCGCGCGCGCGCGCATTGTTACACTCGCAAGGCCGTTTTCGAATTTACCGCCTGCATAAATCTGCAGCGCGCGTGCACGAGCCTCCTTCCTTCCCTCTCCTGTACACGCTCTCTCTCTCTCTCTCTCTCTCCCCCTCTCTTTATCTCTCCTCCTTCTCTCTCTCTCTCTCTCTCTCTCTCTCTCTCTTCTCCTAACGCACTATCTTTATCCTAAAGTTTTTTACGATTATTCCAGGAAAGTACCTCGCGCGAAAGAGTGAGAGAGAAAGAGAGAGAGAGAGAGAGGGGGGGATAGGAAGGGGGACCCGCAAGGAGTGCAATGAATGTAGGTCTCTATGTCTGGTTCACTTTTTTCCTACCTGGGTACGACGCGACGTTGGTTCCTTTTCCGCAGGCGCACGGCCTGCCTGGAGATATAAAATCACTCGTCGATCGGGACTCGAATCGCTCGACGCCGATTGCCTTTCAACGATGACGCCTTCTCAGGAATCCGCTAATTGATGGGATGCGTCGCAGATGATGCGGCAAGAAACGAACGGCTCTCTAAATCTAATTTATCAATTGCTTTTCTTTCGCCAACAGGAAACGCTGCCCCGCGAGTACTCGGGTTAATTGACACGTACTGAGAACCTTTTCATCAGGGGATTCCGTATAGAATTGATTAACGTTGTCGCTGTAGTTAATAAAGTTTAAACAACATACCGTTCCCCATTATCAATATATCTCTTCTGACATACCAAAGACCGTAATCGATGAATAAAACTGAAACAATTTTTTTAAGCTCCAAAAACATAATTTGAATAATAATAACAGTGTTCTGAGGAACAGATTGTACTTTACATACGTTATTTCTATTGCTGATTTATTCACGAAATTGCATGCATTAATACAACTGTGCACTTAATTCTGCACACTCGCTATTGGTATAAATTAATTGAACTCTATAAAATAGAATAGAAGAGAACGTCGCGATATCTACTCGCCTTGCATCAGTGGTTGCATTGTCAGTATCGTCTGGTACTTTAACGCTTGTACAAATACCAATAAAACCTTATATAATATTGTTTCGCTTAATGTTTTCAAATCTCATTAGTTCATAAGAGACCATCTACAAATCACGTGACTCATCTCGAAGTAATATGTGACGTGAGAAAAATTCCCTTATAATTTGCGCGAGAAAAGAGAATATTAAGAGAATGTCATAACGCTATTGTATATAATTCGTACTTATCGCAAATTGTGCTCTGAGTCGTATTTGCAATTATAATAAGATAATTAATGTGGACAGCTTTCGTGATAGATGTAAATGACTTTCTTGGTAATGCGTAGTTAATAATGTATAAAGAGCATACTGCTTTTCATGTAATAAAGTGCAAAATGTACAGTACAAATATATATTCTTAATTGTTTAACAGAAACGCGCAATATGGCGAGAGCTGTGTAAAAAGGTCCAGGTGGCTTTATAGACGAAGCGAGCGAGCTTAAATAAATTCCAAATGGAGCCAGATGGTTGATGGTCGTTGCGAACAAAGAGTATTAAGTGTCTTTTCAAGTGCAAACAATTATTACAACACGTATAAATATTGATAAAAGAAAATTTTATTTCACAAAAATTTCATAATTAAAATAATAGGGAAAATTCTTTATAATGGCGCCTGGAATAAGTCCTGTTATGAAATGACGACAGTGTTACAACATGTTTTCAGAATATCTTCAATAAATTCTATGAAAAATTCATGCCCTTTTAACCTATACTTCTTATGCTTTAAAGCTCACGTCTACTTGGAAGGGATAATATTATATATATATATATATATATATATATATATATATATATATATATATATGTATGCCTAGAATAATTGCAAATCTTCCAAAAATTTGTCATATTCAGAAGGCAGAGCGTGAACCTGAAACTGGTAGAATAGCTCCGCTAGGAGTTTCAGGTTTACGGTGCCGTAAACAAAGCCACGTAGACGGCCAATACGTCGACTTTTCATTATGCCTGCGCTCGAACACAAGTTGTTAGCATCCTGTTCCTAGCTCTCTCTCTCTCTCTCTCTCTCTCTCTCTCTCTCTCTCTCTCTCTCTCTGGTTCTGCCTCGTTCGCACGCGTATATATACCATACACACACGTGCGGCAATAGCCCGGAGAACGCTACTGCCGTCGCCGTGCATCGGCATGTAGACGGGGGCGGAGTAGCCGTGCTATCGAGCGCCCGCGCGCGGTTCCGCGGCGCGGGGTTGAACTTCTGTGCGAACGATCTCCGATAAGCCCCCTTAATTTATCGCTCTCTTCTCGGCGCGGGCCGCTGCGCGAGCTGCGCCGCGTCTCCTCGCCACGTACTCGCGCACCCGCGCGGCTGTATTACGTGCGCCTCGGACTCGTTAAAGTCAATTCTCGATTCGCGCTCGCCTCCCCGACCGATGCACTTATTTACATACTTACCGTTTTACTATCTTGACTCTTCCTCCTCCCCCCCCCCTCGCCCCTCCGCGTCCGTCCCTCTTTCCGATCCTCCCTCCACGGCTATCGCGCATTTCCCTCTCTCGGGTACATAAACAGATCTAAAGCCAATTTATCCTCGGTCTTGATTTCTCAATCGATGCTACCGTTGTCCACGAGACAGAATATCGTAGCGCCCCTTCGTCTAGCTCAGCGTCCTATTCAATTAACTCATGGACGTCTGAAAAGCAACGATGTCAGAAACGAGGGGGAGAAACCGCGTGCCTACGCAGCCGGTGTTAAACGAGATTGACACTCCTCGCAATTATACAGCTGAACGAGGTACTACCCGCAAAACTATAGAAGGAAGAAGCGACGGAGGCATCTGGCCCCTCAGGGGGGCGGGGGGAGGAGGATGAGGAAAGAGCGAGAATGCACGGTAACGAAAAAGCGGAACTATATATACAAGCACATACGTGCGCGCGGCTTCACCAGCGACAGAGCTTTGTTTTTGCACGTTCATCGGATATTAACCGGGTCGTTATCGCCGAGTCGCATCGAGGCCCGCGGCAAGGAAGTAAGAGTACACGCGCGCGCGCGCGTACGAGCGGGGAACGAGGGTTCGTCGCGCGCAGCGTCCCTCCGATAAGTTATCGAGGGCACTCGCCGGAGACCGACACCTCTTTCTCTCCCCCTCCCGCCTCGTGCGGTTCGACGCACGAATCTCCAGCTCGGAACCGATCGCGCTCTTCATTCTGCAAAAGGAGGCGCAACGAATTAAATCGGCGTAAAATCGACGCTCCGTACTATCTTGGCCACCGTCCGAGATATTACAGAACTAATATTTGTCGGAGCGCCCGGCTACGACGGTAAACCGACCGACTTTAATGCCGCGTTATTCCTTCTACTTATCTACGTTGCGCTGCTTGGACGTAATCTCGTACTAAAGTCCAATGCGTAGGAGGCGATCGGAGCGTCCATTAGAGATTTACATCGGCGACTCCGGGATATTCTAAAATGAATTTTTTACCGCGCGCTCGCTAAAATCCGTGCGAACGGCTCGCGAGTCGATTTCTTGGGAGAGAATAAGTAGACTTTGCTTTTAAGCAGCGCCCGGCGCACCGGCGCCAATGGCCCCGGAGGGACCCGACTCTTTAACGCGAGGCTCCTCGCGAGATTGGTGGCTTATATTATCGCGAGCGCGCGCTACCCGCGAGCGAAGGCCTTCCACCGAGTTATAAACAGGAGGGCGTTCTGGAACGCGCTGCTGCGTCACCGTTGCGCGGCGATCGTCCGCGTATTTGCCGCTGGCGTCATCTCTCGTTAGCGTCATTTTCAATTCCTCGGAATTTATCGACAGTCGTGACGCGCTCCTCATTGCTACTTACAAGTATGAGTGCGTCTGCGGCGTATAGATGTAATCGCGAGATTTTCGACGTAATATGTGACACCTTTTGCCAAGTCGAAAGGATTATTTACACTACTCATAACGTCCGGTTCTAGGTTTACAACGTCCGTAGCACTCAAAGATCGAAGTGGAGAAGACTAATCGTTCGCTTCTGGAGTAATATTTGCTTTTATTTTTAAAGAGGCAGTTCCCAGATGCATGTAAAATTGTAAATTACCGTAATTTTCGTTTACTTCTGTAAATTACCGTTTCAAATTTTTCATCTTTGTGTAAGACGACATGCGAATTAAGAACCACTGTTTATACCTTTTTTTCTATCGTAATGAACGTAATTGCAATACAATCGAATTGGATTTTCCGAATAATTGCATGTCTAAATTACATGTATACTTGGCCCAATTTTAATTTAATGTATTTATTTACTTAAAAGCAGTAAACAACGTGTAATGCTACTAATCAATGCTTCTGCAAAGTTACATAAGCTTGAGAAATATTTTCATTTAAAAAAAAAAATAAAACAAAAAAAGAGAGAGAAAATATGCAAGTATAGAAATCCGTAATTTTAAATAATAAACGTTCGCGCCTATCTTATTACACGGCCGCGTTGAAATCGTCGCTCGCCTCTACATATATATACGTATACGTGTCTCAGCGCGGCTATATAATGCAGCTGTTCGCACCCCAGAAGCGAAAGTGTCGGGCGAGCAGGAAATATAAAGCGGATTTTTATTCGAAATCGATCCCGTGCTCCGCGTAAATTCAATCGTTTCTCGAACAAAGAATTGCGCAGTTTCATCTCGTGTTTTTGCCGAACCTTATACCGTTGAAATTATGGCCTCTTGGGCGTGAATTGTAACGCTGTCTGTATAGTTGGTTTACATAAGAGGTCGCGGGATATTCTCTAGCAATTCCGCTGATTGTATATCTTGTTAAAGAGATGTCGCTTTTATAGGTACAAAGCTTACTTTATGCCGCGATTCGTAAGCTAATATATATATGTGTGTAAGAGCATGAAAAAAAATTGAAAATGGTTATATGGAATAATACATCTTTAGACTTTCAGTGAAGTTGAATTGAATTCTAGTTTATTTGGGTAAAGACTAAAAGTCTTTCATGTGCATTATATAATAAATATTTTATACCAAAGAAATTCAAAAGACAAATGCCGATGTATAATACAAATTACATCTCAAATGGAATAGTAATTTTAAGATTAATCTATTATAAGATAGATAGATAGATAATTGATTTATTGACTATAATATATATTTATAGTTGAAACATACCATCGAACTATTTAATAAAAGCGAGCAAAGAAAGCAAAAGAAGTTACAATAACAGCAATCACAATAAGCATAAAAAAATACAAATAGTGAACTAAAATAAATAAAAATAAAGTAAATGTAGGCTTACAAATAAAATACTATGATTAGCTTATCGAAAAAATTCGATAATAATGTTTTGAAAAAGTTCTTCGAAAAATTTTGTCGAAGGAAAATGCAAATGTAAAATATCTAACGTGATCATAAGTATGATAAAAAATTTCTGTAAAGTTACATATAAAGATTTCATAGATTTTTTTGCGTCAATGCTAATATGAGGAAAAAGTCTAAAAACATTTCTATTGCTGAATAATAAGAAATTGAAGTTAGCGCATAACAGAACGGAATACTTATATCCTTTATCCTTTCGTCGGCATATGACGAAATTCAGATTTGAGCTTCGAAAGCTCTCGCCGCACTCCAATAAAGCTCTCTACCCCAGAGAGAGAGGCGTCTCCCGCGCAAACTCGGTCCCGTGCTCCGCGGCGACGGGCCCCGCGATGAAAAGCTTATAATTAGCTGGCGATCAGATTAGCCCGGGAGTTATAGCGGGCGCGGCACTCGGACTTTCGGGCCGCGCTCGCGAGGGGCGGCGGGCGCCCGCCGCCACGGCCCCCTTATCTCCCGGGGAGCCGCTCCCCCGAGATCCGAATCGGGCGCGGCGAGGACGCGGCGGCGGCGGCGGCGGCGGCGGCGGCAGCGGCCAGAGAGCGAAAACAGGTCCGGCGCGAGGAGAAGAAGAAGGGAGCGATAAAGAGGAGCTCGAGGGAGTAAGGAATAAACGTACGGGCGTGGGTTATATGTATATATATACGTATGCGCGAGTGCGTGCGGGGAACAATCCGGATTCGTGCGCGGGCGTCCGCGCCTCGCCGCATTTACACCGGCGGGCCAGCTGCGCCCTCGCTTGTGCGCGAAAACGCGTCTGGTAGCATTCTTACAAGTACCTAAGGTGCCTCATTATATCGAGGAGAGGGGGAGGACGGCCCTTCTTATATTCGCGCTGTATGTTATGTCGAGTCTCCGAGGGGGGGGGGGGGAGACGGAGAGAGACGGAGAGCGAGCGCGAGATAGCGCTCGAGGATCCGTGCGTGCACTAGCGGGCTCTTTGTTTCTCTCCCGTCTTGTCTTCGTTCTTTTTCGCTGCTTTTCGGTCGCCGCTCCCGGGGATGAAGAATCGACGCGCGAGGGCGCGCGGCCCAGGCTGCAAATCGGCCCATTATAAATGTTTGCTTGGATCCGAGAGCGCCGCGGGCGAGGGCCGGCGATTGCTCCGTGCGAGTTTAGCCTATTGCGCTTCATTATTCCAAGTCGACGGAAGCTTTCGCCTGGTTATTTGTGAGTTACAAATGCGCTATCGGCATAAATCCGTAGTTGTTGAAGTCTTTTTTTCTCAAGTGTCATTAAGATACTAATGATAACTCAAATATTTTTCGTAAATATTTTTTATGACACTGTTTGATATATACTTGCGCCATGCTCGTCCACGAACTATATATTGCCCATTGGAATAATGGCTTCAGTTCACTCAATCAAATTTTAATTAAGATCTATTATATATTATTTATTAAAGATTTATAGAAATTGTTCATTAAGTATTATGTAATTCTAGCTTTGAATTGTAAAAGATAAGAAATTTTAAGTAATAAATTATATTACGTATATTTCTTGTTTATTACTCTTTATTAGATATGTATTATTCCATTTAGAAGTTATTAATTAACCATTAAAATATTCCAGTATGTTTCGTCTCCTTCTACCAACTACTATAGGACATTATTTACTTATTTTCATGTAAACATTGTTTATGTATTCAATCTGTAGGAAACGTTACTTTTAAAGCCTTTAATAATGAAATGTTTTTTTGTGAGGCCAAATACTTTAAATTGATAAATTAGTCGATTGATACTAGACAATGTAGAAAATAATATACACGAATACGTAATAGCCGTGGCTCAATTAAACTCATTATTTAATGATTACGTCCGAACTCTATACTTGTGCACTAAGTATTCATCGTACAATACTAGATCACTTAAATCACGCTCATCGTAATACATTATTTTGCTTTATTTTATGATAAATTGACATATTTACCTTCATCGCATTTGTGTACCTTATTAATTTACATTAATTCAACAAAACACCTGTAATAGGACGACTATAATGTAACAAGAGCACTTAGGAGAAAGGTGATCATTTTAAACTGATATTCTGATGTTAAATGCTCTCTTTCGATATCCCCCTTTCCTCTCGTTACCTATCGATTTATTCGTTTTTTTTTTTTTTTTAATTGGTAAAAGCAATACTGCACGCCAGTTTTGTTGTAAATGTATTGAGAAGCTCCGATGATTCTTGCATCATTTTTCTCCTCGATGCGAAGACTTAATATTTGGAAAGAAAAAAAGTCAGAGGACAATAAATCAGAGATGTGCGACGTGTGTTCGAGCTATTTCTACATGCTAAATCATATATACTTACCAAATGGCAAGGTATGAATGAATGCACTGGCACTGGTGCGATATTCGCGACCTCTTATTTCACAAATGCAACTATCCCTTGCGTATTTTACTATGTGGCGTTTTACAATTCTCAAAGTTTCTGCAATCATCCAAATGCTCTTGTCACGACATCCGCGTACAAACTCAATGATGTTAGGTATCGGTTTTTTTTGTTCTTTTTTTTGTTTTTTTGAAGAAAAACAGGTCGACTTGGAGAGTGATTGTCGTCGTTGCTTTCTCCGTCTGGAAAAAATCGTTTGTACATGTACAATTCGAACGAGATAGCGAAGTTTCGCCGTAGGCCTGCCTCGACAACTTCTAGCGCTCGGTCGAATCGCTCGATCGCGCGCTTTTATCGGCACGAGGAAAAAGCGACGTTTTTAACATCTATAGAAAAAATATTACTGCAACGCGAAAAACGTATTCTCACACTGGAGCAGTAGATATTTCAAATTAGTTTAAGTCCCATTTGTTTCCCCCCTATCCATCTAGACGGGCTACCGATGCGCGCTCGTCTCATTATTCACAAGCCAAAAGTAAAACAATTTGCGAATATTTCAAAGAGAACAGAGCGTACTGCGTTAGTTCATTATTTTCCAGAAACGCTATAAGTGCATTTAGTATATATTTACGATAGTAAACGACCGTAGTTGCTTGATTGCTAATTAATTAAACTTGGATTGACCTCCTTAGGAACATAAGAACAAAATTTTTAAAATTATTTTCCAATCTCCAATGCTCCACACTATTTTCAAATGCAGTATCAAAGATAATTTTTTTTTTTTTAAAGAATTGAGTAACTATAAAAACCTTGGATAACGAGGTTTCCAGCTTTTAGATTTTAAATACCATGGTGAAACGTAGAACTAATATTTCGGTTATCCTTCCTCTCAACCTTACAACGTAATCACCTGCGTAAAAATTTATATGGGCTTCTTTCGTAAATACATCGTATACCCCCGTCGCTGATTAACATCGCTATTGGAAACGATTCAATCGACGTTAAATAACTGTTCAAAACTAAATTCTAACACGTGAACAGTCATCTAAAAACAGTGAAAAATACATATACTCTACCGATACGCACACACGTACAATAACTTTACAAAATTAGTCGCATCATTCTTTGGCGCGATCGCGGCTGTTGACCATTCTGACCCGTTTCCTTCCGTTATCGTCCCGAATCTCGCGGCGCTGCGTCCCCTTCTCGCGGCTCGATCCCGTCCCGGAATCAGTGACTCTCGTCACATCTCGTATCGTGCATTGCTCGGACGGCCAAGTGACACGGGCAATTTTAGCGAGTCACCGGGCTCGATGAAAAGGAACGACAACGTGCCTCGCGCGCGCTCGGGGCAGAGATAATCCCGTGCGCGCGCGACGTGACTCCGACTTTCTCGCGTGCACACATACACACACACACACACACGCGCGCATGCGTCGAGTGAAAACAGCCAGCGCGGAATCATACGTGTGGTCGGAGATGTTTACGGTCCGCGACAGATCTTCGCGAAACATCGCGCCCCTGACCAAGCGCGGTAATGGATTTCGTGTTCGCCGTCGGTGCGTGTATAGGCCCTTCTATGTATCGTGCGCGCGCGCGCGCGAGTCCTCCAGCGACGCGACGGTCCGCGCCTCGGCGTGTAATCGAGGACCGGCCGATGCGATGCGACGGCCGGCGCCGCTCGTCCTGCTTATGACGTATAAGCATATGCCCCGTGTGTGGGTTCGACGGAGATCGTATCGGAATTAAGAAATGCTTAGGAGTCGCTTTCTAATAGCTTGTGCAACACGATGTTTTTACGCTTGGCTTCTTCGTTAATGTACGAGATGACTTCGTTGCCGGGACGCGTGCCCGTGCAGGCGATCGCGTTTCTGTAAATGAGAATGATTTATTTTATATAATTATAGATAATGCCCGAAAAACTCGACTAAATACTTTCAAAAAAGAAGAAGATGCTCGTGAAAGGCGACGACTACTGCGCATTCCATCTGTTAGAAAAATTATAGAGAATAGGCATGAAATTGTACAAGAAGAAGGAAGTTAGGAAAAATTAATTTCAAGAAACAGTTGATACGGTTTATAAAGCGATGTCTCAAGATCTACGTGTCCTCTAGAGGATTAAGTTAAATTCGATGAAGTATGTACGGAGAAGTTATTTCAGAATGATGAAATTAAATAAGCACATAATTTTACAAGAATGAAGAGCAACTATTATTGTACACCACGGTCTATAGATAACTTAGTGGGCTCGTCAGGAAGAGGACAGGAGGTCTAAGATCTTCGGCGTGCGATGCTTCATGGAAAGCTGAAGTACTTATAATGTGAAAGTATTTAAATTGATTGCGAAAAGAATATATTGCATTAAAATGGGTGATTAAAAAGTTATCCTTACACATGATATCCAGACGAGCCATACAATTTTTTTCGACGCTCCATTTTTTAGAAATATTTATCCACATCTTTTGTATGGTATATGATAAATCATTCTATTTTAAAAAAATTAAACTTATAATCATTTACATTCCTGCTCTTACGAAACAACTAATATTTTTCATCAAAATCTTTTTCTTATTATTATAGGTAGTTCGCACAAAGAATGTCAGAATGAAAATACATTTAGAACCTGATCTCTAAATTTTAAGTTGCACACTTAAAACATTAGCATTTACAAATGTGTGAGCAAACTTACTTCTTCTTCTTCTTTAATTTCTTTCTCTCGCTCTTTCTCTGTCGTTCTCTATACCTTTCCTTCTGAGATATTTTCTTAAATAATTAGCGATTCATATAAGTATATTCCTTTTGTTTATGTAATTCTAGCTGATCTTTGTAAAGTAGTTTTTTGATCTTGCTGTAATATTAGCTGAGATAGCCATAAACCGAAGTCGATATTTTTTAGGAAAAATTAATGCAATATATAATAATGCACTGTATGGTTACTTCAGAACATTATAAGTCTCAAACATTTAATAAATTTCAAGATATAAAGCAATTGAGAAAAAAATTCATTTCAACATGCACTTTCTTCTCACCAATAATAGACATTTTATTCTTTCGAAATTGTAAATTTGAACTAATTACATTTTTTGTTAAATTTTTCCTCAATTTTAAAGATAAATATTATAAGTTATGATTCAAATTATTGCAGTTCAAATACTACTATCTCCCAAGAACGAGAACCGCGCAGTGAGCCTCGGAGAGTGCCGTGGAATCGCTTACGCTTGCGCTCGCACCGCCATGATCGACGACGCGCTTATCGACGAGCCCGAAAGTGTGCGACCTCTTGCATCAGCCGCCACTGCGGGGGATAATTAAACGAGGTCGGATAAGCGCGGCAACAGCGGCCGTACGCGCCTTGAGCGTCGGATAAGGCCGTCGTGCCGCGCGCGCGTCGCGTCTTAGGCGGCTATTTCTTCCCCCGTCCACTCCCCCCACCCTCCACCGTCGCCGAGTTCCACCGAGCACGTGACACCCCCTCCCCGGACTTGGAGCGCACGCGAAACGTGGCGGCGCAACGAGGCGCGCCATGCAAGACGGCCGATAGATACTGCGTACGTCTTCTGCGCATCGATTCTTCTCGGTGCCAATGACGTCTTTCCGCGGCCAGCCGCGCCGCGCTGGGCTATCGATCTCGGTATCGCCACGATTATCATTGCTCGTGCGCGTGCAACTGGGATAAGTCCGACTCGGCGATCCGATTCTCTCGTTCGAATTTCGAGAGACTCGCGAATATTTGTCGCGTTCCGCGTGGAAATGCCCGACTCGAGTGGAAAGACGGCGTCCGGGCGATTTTCCATCCTGCTTTTATTATTTCAAGAAGCGCGGAGTGTCGACAAGTCGCCTGGCGCAAATTGGCATTCGCAAATGCGGGGCGCGTCGCGCCCGTAAGTATTTCGGCACGTGCACGTCGCGTCCTGAAAAACCGTGCCGGCTTAGCTTATTTTCGTTATTTCCCCCGCCTTTCGCCGACTCTCTCCGATCGCGCGGGCGCCTATGTACACCGTCTGCCCTACATTTTCAATGGGCCCCCCTCGTCCGTGTGTTCGTATCTATTCGCTATCGGGAGGCTATCGCGCGCGATCGCCAAAACGGGCGAATGCTTCGCGAGGAATCCGCGTATTAGCGCGCGCGCCCGTAGGTACGCGATTTCGTTTCAAATTGCAAATCGCGTCACGTCCCTGGAATTTATGAATGAAGCTCACGTGTCGCGCCGGCGGGGTGGCGTCGCGCATATCCCGCCCGGAGGAAAAAGGCGCTTTTGAGAAAAACGCGCTACTTGCGTTGTACGCTTCGCCCGAGAATCAGGTTCTGTTGCATTCTTTGCGCTTTACGTACATCCTCGGTCGTTCTCTTTTTACATTTAATAAAGCCACTCGTTGCGAGATCGCTCGGCTGTGATCAATTCGGCCAATGTTTTTAAGCGATGGCCGAAGCGGAAATTAAAATTGAAAAGAAGTATTCCAATTTGAATTTCAAGCAAACGTATCGATGAAATATGCAATGTGAACGTAAGACTCTTTTTTACGAACAGCGAGTTGCGGATTAATTTATTTATTTGTTGTTATTCCTTAATTTTATCTGAACTACAGGCGACTTATACGCTTCATGATTATCCATACTGGCTTTTTATGTTTTTCTTCGACTGTATTAATCAACAGGGCTATGCACTTGTACCTATGTAAGTGCAGCAAGAAACATTTCTTAAAACAAGTCAGTAAATCTTAATGTAATAGTTTTTACCCTTTCATCAAACAACCTTCCTGTCGTTCTCTCTCTCTCTCTCTCTCTCACCCCCCTCTCTCTCTTTCTTTTATATAGCTCATTCCCATATCAGTCAAACTAGAGTTCACACAGGCCTATGTAGATTAACAGCACTGGGAATGTGAACTATTTACAAGAACAGTTCTCAAGGTATATCATACTAATTTTAACAATAATGTGAAGAAACAATAAATCTCGTGACATAGGTTTATTAAATATTATTTTAAATCAATTCCGTGTCAAGAGTACGACTTTTCCGGAAGCCAGAAATTAAGCAATATGCTCACGAATGTCACGCTTATATTAATCGTTAGATTTTTTTTCAGAAAATAGTGTAGGATACTCAAAACCTTACAACTTTCTTTATTTATATTTACACCACTCGGTTGAGCTATAGATAGCTAATGATTCTTTCTGCTCCACTAGCATAACTCAGGCCAAATATGAAGTGGATTTAAATTATGATTTCATGATAAATACTTGCGTATAGGACTCGAACATCAAAAAATTGCCACTAATGAATAGTATACAAAAATGTTGCTTTTTTTTTATTTTTAACAGAATGGACAAAATTCACAGATCGACTTCAGACTCCTATGGGCTTTCTCATTTTAGTTAAGCGCACAGCTTCGAATAGAAAAGCGATAGCTTACGTGAATAATTTAATACACCAATACTTATTTCACGCTATTACAAAACTGTTGACAATGTGTCCCATCCGCAATATATATTTTTTCAAATACTAAGTTTGCTTAATTTTTTAATAATTCACACTCTCATATTCCGTATAATTAGCTGATTAAATATGGTAGTCTACAATATGTATTAGCGAATCACATTGAATAAATAACCAATCCAGCACTGCTTCATAATCCTTAGTTCCAGTCCAATGTTGTCAAATCACTTTTGTCATACATCAGTATTTAAAATACCGGTTGCTCTATACGTTCTAAGCATAAGTTATAGACATATAACTATGATCGTCATATGCTTTAAATAGCAATTCATCTGAAGTTGTATCTGTATCAAATTTGTAATTAATTGTTCCAAATTTACATTTGCTATTTTCTAATAATAGCATGAATTATTAATATGAGTTGTTCAGTTCACTAACACTATGCATCCTTACGTAAATCAATTTGGCGTGAAAAATTATAATATCACCATGGATGTTGTGATTTTTTCATATTATTCAATAAATAGATATTGAATATTATGTTTGGATCCTAACTAAATTTGAAGAAAAAAATGTTCAGCCGAAAGATAAAACTTTGAAAGAGTGTACTTCATTTGAATCTTTACAAATAGTAAAAAGAAGATTATTGAAAGTAATTCTATTGCTCTATTCAGTTGAATTGGTTTCCATTTCCTTCGCACGAACTCTTCGTGCGCAGCAAATGGAAAAGAAAAACAGATAACCAGAGGCACAAGAGCAGCCAGGAATGTGTCGTCCGAGTCGACAATCGCCAAAGAACATCGGAAGTGCGATAGAGAGTCGTAAAATTACACTTATTGAAGCGATTGCGCCGGATTGAGCATTATTACATGTAAAAATATTAAATACGATGTCACCCAATTCTAGAAACATTGTCGATTCATATTTACAAGCAATGAAAATCACGCGAACCCGGAAAAATTCTTTAGAAGGTTAACTGCAGAAATATGAGACATGGGAGAAGATACGGAGAAAATTCTCCGCGTGATTTCAATCATTCGAGAGGGAAAGCCGTCCGCGCAGTCATTATCCAATTAAGGCTGGGAAACGAAAAATTCCCCCCGCATCGCTCGGGAGTTGTACGTCCGCGCGTCCGACCGCCGACCGATTCGCCTTCTCGAATTCTTTACGCTCGCCGGATCGGCCGCGGCAATGAGGAAAGGATCCGCTCTACCCCCCTCCACTCGCTGTCCTAGCGTCAGCTCGCGACCCTCCGGGCGATCAGCCGCGGAGCTGCAATTGGGGCCTCGGGCCCCGTCGCGATCTCTTTCTCCCAGTTGGATTGACAGAGGCGACCGTGCAGAGGCGGCCGGGCACGCAATAGGCGCGCGCCGCGGAGGATGCAGCGTTCGCGCTCAATTTTTGCCAGCCGCCGCGACCGCTGCGGCCGCGCGCGCCGGCAGGATGTGGAGGGGCCGCGGGCCGAGGCAGCGCGCGCGCCACTCTCCCCACCCGTCGGGAGGCATCGCGCGCGAGAGCGCGAGCGGCGCGTGACTGCGCCCGTGCCACCTATGAATAGATATATATATATATATGGCTGCATCCTTGTGTTTGTATAATGCGTAGAGAGTTCTGCCGTCGCTCTGCCTCGGTATAAAGTTGTGTATACCTTTGCAGCATGAATCCTATATGTACCTGTGAAAGGAATCTCGTTATTCGATGGAATTTTACTTGGTGCTGAACGATAGCTTTTCACAAATTTTATTCGGAGGTTGTAATACTGCTACGGATTTGTTTATTGTATGATTATATAGGTCAATAATATAAAGTATCGGAAACTGGAGTACATTTCTTTCAATGATTTGCGTATGCATCATATCAATATACTTTCACCATATCAATTCTTCCATTTCGTCACATTTTTTAATTTCCGTTAATTTTACTCTATTTTTTAAATTTCTCTCTATAAAAAAGGTGACTCTTGTGTAGTCACCAAGTCATCAAGTAGTGTAAAATTTGAATTAACTTTAACTTTTAGAGTACTGATAATAATAATGTTCATTAAAGTGATCGAATCTTTTAGAAGAAGAACTTTAAGCTAAACTTGGATTTTTGGTCTGCATTCGAGTACCAAGATGAGAAACAAATTTCCATTTATCATATTACAATGAGAAAAAAGACATTCAAAGAAATCTCTATGCTCTGAAAAGGAAGCCGTACTTTAAATTACTATTACACTCGTTTTTGCACAAATAGTCATAGATTTTTATAAAACGATACCGATATTTTCTATACATGTTGTATTATTAGATTATGCCGCGATGAAAACATTCTAAGAGCAGATTACAATTCAGCGTAATAAAATTGTTCAAAAAATCGTCCTACATCGTTTCTGTTGTTGAAAAGCGGTCGGATTCATTGCACCTGTTGCATTCTCGCGTTCGCGGTTCAGTACAACTTTCGATCGGTTTGCCGACATGTTTTATCTGGTTTTAAACGATAATTGAGCGTTAAATTGAGAGCGTTAAGTTTCGTAATAGGACATACAAAGCCCAGAGGCGCGCGCGATTAATAAGCGCACAGCCACCGCGATAACCGTAACATGGAAAACTTGGGCCGCGACGGCCCCGGCGAGTCCGGAGGCCCTCTCGCCCGTAACGAGGCGAGCGGCATTTCTCGCTCGGCAAACGAGACGCTGTGAGAAAGAGTGGCGCCCGGGCACCGAGAGAAGGTCGGCCCGAGCGACCGCGGCGCGTCTCGCCGGGGGCTCGCGCGAATGGACGCGTAACGTTGCACATTTGTCTCGTGTGACGCGCGTTTCACGAACTGTCCCACGTGTCTAAAGAGCAGCCTCGGGACTTTTTGACGCGAGGTTCACGACGGCTTTTCCTCCTTTTCGTACTCACGCGCCATTACGGTTTTCCTCTCGGAAATTATTTTCAATTTTATTTCTTCAACGCCTTTTATAACGGACTCTTAAAGTTTCGTGTCGTTATAATGAACTCTCGATCTATTTTCTGCGTCAAGAGCATGAAAATTAAAAAATATATATAAATATAACGATTTATGTAAACATTAAATAGACGTGTAGGTCACATTAAGTTTCGAAGCTTGAATGCGCAGAAACTCTTTTGTATTAAACAGGAATTTTTTTTTTATATTCAAACAGTACAAATTGAGGATTTCAACCGTAGTTGAATTTTTCGAACAGTTTGAGATTATTATATATTTTATTCCATCGTTTGTGTTGATCCCACTGCTGAAAAAGTATATATGACGAGTAAATATGTATGTGTAAAACATAAGGACAGGGAACTCGTTGGTCTTCGAAATTCAGACGAAGGGCTGGATAATTCGACATTCGACATTCAACACGAAGGGCTGGATAATTCGAATATCTCTAACAATTGGGGCACTGGAAACGTCTCGAACTGTTCGAACAAATCGATTAGCGGCAGCTATTCGCGCAGTTCGAGCAACTCCAACGCTTTCGGTATGGAAAAACAATTTTAGAAATTTCGAACAAAAGTCTTAGACCTACTAAAATTTTGTAACCTTTATTATAGTAAATCAGTTGCAATGAATTATAAACCAATATTGCTTTGACCGAATGATTAACTTTAATATTTGAATGAATTTTCTGTTATTTCCATTATTTTAGCAATTATAAAGATCTTTACCTTTAAATACATTATATTAGTGAACTTGATCAATGGAGTATTGCCTGTTGAACTAACGATCGATTTGGAAAACTGCGGAAATGCAAACAAAGTTCAACTAAAATAAGCATTGTTTGTACAATGGTCGGAGATCGTCATTCGTCAAAAGAGCGTGCCGGAGCTCTAATTACGAAAATTCGTTAAATATAAATTCGAATGTAAATAACGCGAGGTGGCGAGAGGGGGCGCGCGTGTCTTGTCGTTCGCATCGGGCCGGATAAAAACACAGCGAACCTCGCAGCGCTGGTGCGCAATGGCCGGGAGCTTCCTGCTTCCGCGCGCGTGCTCGGATATGTGTACACTCCCCTCCCCCACCTACTCCACGATGCAGGATATCCGACTTTTAATCTGATTTCTGGATTACATGACTGCGCCGGCCGCACTAACGATAACAAAGCGCGTCGTACCTCGTTCGTGTGTGTGTGTGTGTGTGTGTGTGTGTGTGTGTGTGTGTGTGTGTGTGTGTGTGTATGCACATGCGCCGGGCCGTTTTACTTTGCTGCGCGATCACTGCCGCGTGCCGGCGCGCCTCCTTCCTTCGCTTCCTCTTTTTTCCCGCGAGCGCCCCAACCCCCACCCCTCCCGAAACCTCGCCCTATCGAGGTCCGAGGGAAGCTCGAGGAAAGGCGCATAACGACGAGGCACCGAGCTTCCGCTTTGCCCGTACGGAACGTCAGAGCGTGAACCGCTCTTTTTATTATAATTTTCGAGCCTGTATTATATACTTGCGGTTTTGGGACGCTACAGGTTCCCAGAATAGCGACATCGCGATAAATACGTTGGTGGTTCTGAAAATTTTGACGAGCTCATTCATCAAATTGCTGTTATGAGGTATCTGAAGGATATTTAGATTCAGGACAGAATGTAATATACATTTTAACGAATCTTTGAAAATAATTGAAGAGAAATTCGATTTTTCTTATCTTGAGTAGTTGATGTGCATTTATAATCTAAATAAAAATATTATTTGTCACGAATGAATGAATTTAATTTTAGTTTCAAAGTTTTATTTTTTTATTGAAAAATAATTGATTTTTCGATAATTATTATAAAATAACTATAAACTACGTACAAAATTAATTTTGTTCAAGTTTTACTACGAAGATAAAAATAACCGGACTGAGTGGGATAAACGAAGATATATGCTAGAATCATGTTAAATTTTTCTTATTAATCTGAATTTTATGAACGAATTTTTGATAGAATTTATGGTTTTGATTAAAAAAGCATTATCAAAAAGTGATTAAATAAAAACTATAGTTGCGAAATAAGACTCATTTGATCTCCACCTAGAAAGTCACAAGTTTGCTTTTCATATAGGACAGGGCATGCATATAGTCACTGATACACGCGAACGGCCGATAAAATAGACTATTATACGAGACTATTATAAATTCTTTTAACAAGCAATTAATTTGCATTTCAATTTTAATGTCTTCCTTATACTAAAGCGCAATATTTTGCATAAGTCTTTATAATTAATCGAGTTTATTATGTAAAACAGGTTTCATCCGACAAGATACAACGACAGATTATTAACGAAATATGTTCATTTAGAAAAGTTATTATTCTTATTTTCTTGCGCAACTTACCACCTTATTTATGATAAGGAGATCCCCGTGTCCTGGTGCCGGGGCGTAATCGTGCTTCGCGGGAGCGGAGGCATCGAAAATTATAATGAATAATTAATGAGCCCCCTCGAGATATGAGCCGTACGTACGTACGTACGTACGCGCGACGCGCGTGTCAATTTCACCGAAATTGCGAATCATTATCCTCTCTCTCTCTCTCTCTCTCTCTCTCTCTCTCTCTCTCTCTCTCTGCCTCTCTCAATCTTTCTCGAATCCATACAATCCTTATCTCAAGCACGTAATCGCTTTATGGAGCATCTGATGCATCGTGCACGCGCGCACGTGGCTATAAGTGACGCATGAATTATATTATATTATATTATATTATATATATATATATATATATATATATATATATATATATATATCGGTAACGTAGTCGCATCAGTTCGTGAATTTACCCTTCTGCTCGTCGTCCGCATGCGCGCGCATCTGTGCAATTGGGTCAGACGGTCGGATGAGCCACAAGTAAGGTAGCGTCACATTCTTGAGGAAGTATAAGTAAAACAGTAGTATTAACAATCGCTTATTATTTTACCATTTGTTACGCGATGGTTTTTAGATTTTTGCAAGCGTAATCCGGTACTGAATAAAATTATTCAAATATATATAACCAAAAGTTCTGAAATTAAATATACCTGAAGCCTTTTTATTAGACGCTTTATGTTTTAAATATAAAAAAAAGATTATTTAATATATTTTCCATTTAATGTGAAGTTGCATATGTTAGATTATTTTATTAAAAAAAGTAAACTGTACTTTTGTAATAAATTTTTATGTAATTTCACTAGATTATCATTTCGATGCTTAAGTTTTTTAATAGCAAAGCGTCGTCTTTGAGGAACTTCATAACTTTTGAATGTTTAAAAGAATACCTTATCAAAGAATCCGTTCTAAAATCTGAACCGACATTTCGCTTGCTTGAAAGGACATAAACTTTAACAATCGAAGATTAGACACAGCAGCAAGGCGGTCTTTCATTTGTATCAACTCGCCGTGAAGAAAAAGACAAAGATAAATGTTTAATCTATAAAGATAGTGGATTAAAGTTTTTGCAAAATTTATTATAAGTGTGTTTATCAATATTTAAATCAATGCATTAGCTTAAAAAATTGATTATGCGTTCGAAAGCATTGAGGAGAACATAATATAATTTTTGAGCGTTACTTTCTTAATGCTAATAAGAAAGTAATATTTGGAACTATTTGAAAGTCTTCTAAATATGTAACTTAGAAATTGTAAGTCATTTAAATATCATTCATTGCCAAAATAGAGCCATTTGTATAATAGTTTTCTGGTGCAGAACTGTTTAACATTAATGAAACCAACTCTGTGGTCGACCGTAAAAATGAAAAATAGCGAAAACTAACGGCTTTTTTCCAACTCTTTGGGGATGACTCTTTAACTAGGAAAATTCATGACTGAATAAATAATACTCGTAGTTCCTCCGCGTGACCAATAATAATGGCTATATACATACATTACTGACTATACGGATATGTGCTTTTATCTCTCAAGAAAAGTGGTCGAAAAAAAGGGGGGAGTTTATCCTGACAAATGAGACGAGGCCGACAGGAGGTGACGGACAGTCGAGCAGTGCGTTGCTGCGGGGAAATTTCCACTTTTAATATAATACGGTCACTCGGGCTCCGCGTCTCTTCAAACCGAACTTTAGGTGGGGCGAGCGGGAGGGGAGCGGGGGGGTGGTGGGGAGAAGCATACGCGCGGGGACTCCTAAAGCTTGAAAAATTAAGCGACTGTCTGGTGCGTGCCGTCTGGTGATCCCGGAGATTTGATGCCTTGCTTCGCTGACAAATGAAGCTTTAGCGAGTCTATACAAATGAGCCTGGAAGAGGAGACTCGGAAAAAGAGCACGAATTCCACTAATGCCTCGACAACGCTTGCATTAAGGAAAGAATTTCCAGCGGGCTATATACAGTGCTTATCTTGAAAAAAAATGTCTGGAGTTGGAGGCTATTTTTTACCGTGTTATTTTCGTGACTTTAATTTATTCGAGGATTCACGGACGAGTTTAATTGCATTGATTTAAACAGTTTTTTTAAAAATTTTTTTAATCTTAAACAAGGAATAATCTACTGTATATCTGTATAAAGCTTGAGTAAAATAGGAAAAGATTTTTGAACTAATGTTACGGTCAACGTAAAAATGTTTTCAGGATAGAAATCAAGAAGCGTCAAGAAGTGGCAGAGTAAACACGAAAAATAAGAATACAAAAAAAGATTTTGTAAATTAGAAGTGTTTATTGTGTTTCATGGAAGAAAGGAGAAAAATTGCTCCAGAGTAATTGGATTTGAAAGTTCGCTCAAAATGTAATCGATCGACATGAAAATTGTTTAGAAAAATACAACGAATGTTTATGAAAATTATGATTTGAACAATTGAAACTTGAACATTTAATGCTTTTATAATAGTACGGGGGAGGGCTGCTAAATCGGGCCCAGAGCGCCCCACTTGGTGTACGATCAAACTCGACCTGGCCAATTTAAATGGATCGCTATGCACTCCCTTAAACATTCCAATTCGTCCCGAGAATTTCGTACTCGCTATCAAAGGGTGCGAAACACTGTTGCTAAACGGCGCGAGCGCGACAGGGGAATTCGCATTAAAGCGCTTTGCTCCCCGCCCACGGCCACCGCGTAAAACAATCGGCGCGCGAGTGCGTGGCGGCGAGGCGACGGTGCCCGCACGCGAGACAAAGAGCGTAATTCGCGCTCCTTCGCGGGACAATCGGCGCGTATCTTTGGAAGCGCTCGGACCGTCGAGGGCGCGCGCGTAATCTCCGGCCATTTCTGGCGCGCTTCTGCCGCGCATCGCGATCGTTCCGTTCGATTTCAGAAAGATTTTTTGCCCAGTCCGAGTGCTGCCGCGCTCTCGTAAAATTAACTCTGCTTCCATTCTCGTTCGCGCCCTTATCAAATGGAGCAGTTGCCTTTGGATCGTGAAGCCGAGAACTTACGGTTCCTCCATAAAACCATCTTCCTTTTCTTAATGTAATTCGTTCGTGCTCCTCGCGTACTCCAGCAATTTCAAATTCGGCACGTATAGTTGCCTTAATAGAAGGGGCGTGTATTATTGCTCGAAGTCGCCGTGTCTCGCTTTACTTATGCGTCAGTCGTTCTTTTTTCAACAGGCTCGCGGCCTCGGGCAGCGCTTAAATACGCGCAGCATCAAATCGAAGTAGCCCTGGATGCATATATGCACGCGCAAGGTTTATCGGGCGAAGACCGGGCATCGGCCCGTAAAACAGGATATAGTGCAAGACCAGTTCCGGAACTGGAGACAATGTTCGTGCGACCCGCGGCCGTCCCTATTCGATTATCCGACGGCGATAATGCGCGTATACGCAATTCCGTCCGGTGTATATGCATATGCATGCATGTATATATATATATCTACACGCGAGGATTGCGTGGCTGGCGTAGGGGGCCGCCACGAAAGGAAACGACGCCGAAGTCTCCGGGCAAGCCGAGTCGTGCGGGGAAATGGCCATCGTAAGTGCGCTTTTTACGAGAGCGATTAGGTTATCTGGCCGGGGCGGACGGCTCCGCGATGCAATTCTAAGACGATAATGGCGCAAAAAGCCGAGTCGAACTTTATCTAAACACGTCGGAGTACAAGCGCGCGCAAGCTGCGAGAAGTCGCGAGGCGCTCGCAGTGCGGGCCTCGTGTATGCGTTCGCGATCAGCGGAGACTAGATCGCGTGTATATGTGTGTGTGTGTGTGTGTGTGTGTGTGTGTGTGTGTGTGTGTGTGTGTGTGTGTGTGTGTGTGTGTGTGTGTGTGTGTGTGTGTGTAGGTATGTGTTTCTATACAGAGAAAGAAGCGAGGGCGTTATAAAGTCAACCAATTACGTTTCGGTTCGCGTATTCTTTACTTTTTCCTTCGCTCCCCCGCGGCGAGCGCTTGTTCGCTTTATCCTTTCGTCTCCTTGTATGCTCGACGGGCTCTATATATTATACGTACTTGACGCGCTGTTTTACGAAACGTTTCTCCCCGTTTTCTTACGGCATTATTAGTTACGTGCATGTAATATATGTATTGTATACATATTTATCATGTGTTCTATAGATAAGAAATTTATAAAATACTTATTCAAAATTCAGAAAAATAGTTACCTACTTCATTTTCATAATTATCTTATCCATATAAAACTTCTATCTAGATTATTTAAATGACATACAAATCGAGAACTATAAGTCTAATAGTTAATTGCAACTACATTGAGTCGATTATTAGTTCATGAGCTCACATGTAGATTTGCCTATCGTATTTGTTTTCTCATTTCGAATTAATATCTATACTGTAATGTATTCTAAAATGTTAAAGAGTCTCATATTCTTATCCATTATTTTATTCGGCAATTCTTCGGACAGTTCAAGTAATGAGGGCACAGATAGTGACACATCTAGTTCTTCAAGTGATGAATCCTCAGCTTACAGGTGATGTAATAAATTATTAGAAAATTACATAAATTACAATACTTATATATTGTATATGACTGATAATTTAACGTTAAATTAATTTCTGATGTTAAAAGTTGAACTGATCTTAAACGTGTTATCGTATTGCGTTTGTCCATAAAGTTTATTTTGTATATCCCTTCCTCTGAACCTTTGTTATTCTGAAAGTATTGTTATTTTTCTGCATAAGAAAATCTTTCCGTATTATAAAAAGACGAGAGATGTACAAACCATTATGTTAGCTTCATTAACCATTATTTTTTTTGTTTTTGGTTGTATTTGGAAAAACGATAATAGTACATTGTGACACAAGGGAGCAAAATACGCTTCGCTTCGCTCGGGCGGCAAACATACCCTCGTCGGAAAACGCCTTCACTCACGTGTGTCACATACTACTTTCCCATACGAGGGCGCTTTTTCTTTCTGAAAGAAATGCACAAAAAAAATTGAATGGCAAACTTACAGAATCAAGCAATCTCAAATCCCCTCCCCCATGTATTAGTCATGCTTGGATAGAGCGATCAGGTATAATATCTAAAGGTCCAGATTTTGCCCTAACATAAAATGTAATTCGTTGGATTTGAAAAAATATAATGTTATCGATTTTCTCTTAAGGTTATTCCTGCAATTTACTTGAATTTCGTAGTATTGAATTAAATGATTTCCTCTTATTTGGAAATTGATAAAGTATGTTAAGAATACATGTAGGAGCCGGTGGTGAAACCCCCACTGGGGGTTGGGGGTGCAACCCTCTTTTCTAAAAATAAATAAGACTAATCAATTGAAGATTAAAAGTTTGTTAATAATCTACTCTCAAATTAAAATTTTAAAAAATTTAATAGCATAATAAATAGAATTTAAAAGTAAAACTAATTTTAAAAAAATATAGATAATTTTTATTACTTAAAAGACATTGTAAATCTTATTTTATTTTAAAATCTCGAATACTTAACTCAAAGTGCAAAAAAAAGGTCTAGCTCGCGGTTGACTGGCGCATATACTCGAAGTCTAAACATCGTAAATGCCAGATGTTATGCAGGCCAGGAAAACAGAATCCTACCGGAGTACACGGTTTCATTCATTCACTTTTACTCCCAAGGGAGGAAAAGTAAAATTCTGCTTTCTGATTGGTCGGGAAGTGGCCATAAACACTTTTCCTCCTTAGGGAGGGAAAGTAGTATTTTTCTTCCCTCTAGACACTCTAAAAAATCGTATTTTACGCCCCTGAGTGCGAAAATAGTGCTTTTCGTACCGAGTATGAAAAGGCATTATTTACGAAACGAGAGGTTTGCGGCCCGCGGCGAAGCCGAGGGTTGTAACGAGATTCGTAAAAAATTCTTTTCGTACTAGGTAAGTACTATATTTTTCCTCATGACAACCGGAATCAAGCGGTGAAGGTGCGATTTGTAGGTTAGAATGAAGAAAAATTACTTTAATTAATAAAACTCGTACAAAATTTTATTAAATTCATAAAAATAAATATGTAACCATTTATAGTGTTTGGAATTCTCATCAAATGTGTGTCTACCCATTGTTAACCCAGAAACGCCCATTTTGGATTGTAAATGGTAGACGTAAGAATGAAGATTGTTCGACCCACATGGACCTCTATGATTTCGAGGATATTTTGCAAAAATGTTCAATCGATCGTGGAGGCATCTACGAATTTGAGAAATACTACTCATGCGCTCAAAGCAAAGTATCAAAACACATCCTCTTTACGTGCAATATTCTATACGTAAATAATTTTAACATATAGTCAATCATTTTATAAGTACTCTTATTGATTGAATTATTTATTTCAGAACCGTGGAAAGCGTACTCAGTTTCTTTCACAAGTTCGTCTTTGTTATAGTACACTCACATTGTTATTAGATGATTGCCCAGGTCCACATAGATGTATTGAATCTGACATGGTTATATATAATACTATGGAATGGTACAGGTACGATCGTGATTATTAGTGGAATATAAGATATGTTTTATACTTTATTAATATTATATTATTGTTGCTAAATGTTTCATTAAATTAAAAAGATTTGTAATCATGTAACAACAATGCAATTAATTTAAAGAATATTATCTAAAAATAAATACTATCGATTTTCAATAATTAAATTCTTTTTCATATGCACATATCTGATTAAAATCACAATTATATGCTTTGAAAATAAGTATTTATTTTCTATTATTCACGGATAAATGAACTATTATTTGATTCTATTATTTTTTTTGTGCATTTTTCATTTAATCTAATTTGTTTTCCTCGCCGTGTTCCGTGGGTGAGAGAATTATAATTATGTGATTGTTCGTCCCACTTGAGTAATAACTGAATCAAGGTAGTGAACAGATCAAGTAGAGCCACATATGGGCATAATCTACAGCGCCAGTTAGTCAATCTTGTGGATCGGCGATTTTATAGCTGTATGGCTTCACCGTCAGGTAAATACTCCCTTCATAAATATTGCCTAGCCGCTCTGCATACATAAGACTGTCAAGAAAAATTTTGTTTGCATCATTGATTTGCACGTGTATTCGTTCGGTGTTTCGTCCATATTGAAGATTCGAAAATTAGAGTCATGGCCTCCGGGTGGAACTCAAGGTAAAAACGGCTTACCTCGCTAGACTGGAATCATCTAGCAATTAGCGACATCTTCACCAAAGCGAGAGAACTTACACTAAGCTGGTAGGTCAAGTTTGACTGGCGACGAAGGCGCATCTAGCCGCCTTGCAAGCGAACTTTATCACTCGTACAATCATTTTGTAAAGACGTTTACTTTTCTCGTTATTTTCGGTAATTTTATACGTGTATACGTGCGTGCGTGCATGTGTGTTGTTATGCAGCGTGTGATTACACAATACATCAGCGTGAAAAGGAGTTGGTCATCGTACAGATTTTGACCAGATCGGTTTTTCAGGGAATTATGGATCTCAGCGGTACTTGTGCTTAGTGTTGGGTCTTCGATGAGGGCTGTACCCGTGTCCGAGACGTCCACACCGTGACGTAGCGTAAGAAGTGATCAGCGGATCTCCTATTCGTCACTGGACATCACCCGCCATGCCATTGTGCCATCATTCGTAGTTGCACAATTGAAATATACAAGAGTATTCTGCGACACGGATGTATTTGCTAATTGATAAGTGCGCTCCAAGTATTGTTTCTTTTATTATATCGGGTACAGGTGCATGAATATCAAATATTCTATAATTAAATGCTTTTTTCCTCGGTGAAGGTTTTTTCCATGTGTACTTTTTATAACAATAAATTTATAATAATATAATAGTAATTATAAATTTATTGTTAGATATATATATAAATATTATAAAATAATATTTATATATATATCTAACAAGACGCAAGGCTTTAATAAAAATGCGCCGATGATATTGTATATACTGACCGTTCAAATCTGTTATTGTAGTTTCTTTCAAAAAATATCTAATCGACTAATATACCAGTGCAGAAGGACATATAATCAAACCTATTTTGGCAAGATAAAAATATAATAATAAACTCTAAATTGCCAAACGAGAGACGCCCTCCGTTTTCTCATTGGCGGCCGAACGCGTTGGCGCGTAGCGCCGAATTATTCGCAGCCTTTTCAAAGTACACCCGGTGGCCCTCGCGTATGACTTCCCTTGCTTATCGCGAGCGATCCGTCACCGCGAACTATCGTATTCGGGACACCCTGTACACGGGAAGCCGAGCTCGCGCGACGCGGCTCGGGAAGCGGAGCCTCGCTCTTATCGGCGAGCGATTGCGCGCGCCCGCGCACGGAACTCGACCGTGGGCGACGGCTCGGCGCACCAAAAGCCACCAGATTCCCGACGATGCCTCGCCCCAATAGATAAGGGTGAAACACCGCTCGGTATCGCGCTTTCTGGCTGCTGCTGCTGCTGCTGCTGCTGCTGCTGTGTTCGTGAGAAGGATAGAGAGAGGGAGAGAGAGAGAGAGAGAAACGCCGGTGAGCGCTCGTTACGTCGACAGGAACCTCCCGTTGTCGGCTACAGTGTGCTCGTGATTCATCCTGTGATATTCCTGTCAGGACAGAGGCGGAAATCGTTGTGAGAGAGCGCGCACGGTCCCTCCCCGCGTGGTGATATATTCCGACGCTATTCAAAATTCGGTGTCTCGTTTGCTCGAACAAAAAGGAAACTAAGCAAGGAGGTTTTCTATTTAATTGATTTCTATTCGATTCGCAGTCCGAAGTGAAAAATACAAGAACGGAAACGTAAAATTACGGTCTCTGAATGCATCGATGAAAATTCACGGCTCGAGCTTGTCTCCGATAAATTCATTGACGTTCGTCGAAGCAATATACGTATCCATTTCTTTCTCGCGAAAATATGGCAAATTTCTCTCGAGAAATCCCAGCACCGTAGCAGAAATACAATGAACGCAAAAAGGTGCCTTAGAGCATTGCGCTCCTTTCATTTGCTCCCGCGAGAGCAGTTGGTTTGTTCTGATAGCTCTGAAAAAAAAAATATAATAAAGTACATCAGCTCCGGGAAAGAAGTGTTCCGAGAGAGAAAGATGCACGACTCTCCCGGGAATATAGAGCTTACAATAAATATCTTTACCATTTTTTGAATATCCTTCATTTGTTACGAATTGCGTTGGGTCAGGGTGGGAATTTGACTGAATCGTATAATAAAATGCAGACGATAAAACATTTACGAAAATCGTTAAATTCTTAACTACGTATATACTTCTCGTATATACTTATTGTTCTCCGATTGTAAAATCAATTTTTCCAATATTACCTGGACTTTCACTCTGGGCATAAATATTCATTGAATGTATAGAAAAATAATATTAGAATAAGAATCAATTGTACATAGTATTTTTTATAACGTAATAAATATAAATATTATATTTTGGTCCATTGAAATATCTAAAGGCAGCATGGAAAATCACAAAGACGGTAATCGCTTTGAAATTTTGTTATTGTGCCAGTCTCCCTTTCCCACACCTTCGGTCTCTCGCGATGCACGCACGGGCCTTTTAAATCGTCCGGAACGTGCTTGGGATAAAAAAAGAATTACAGAAAAGCGCCGAGTCCAATAGTCGTATAGAAAATGGAGAGAAGGAACGGGGTCTTACTATGCAAATCGTGCGTGCGTCTCCTTTCGAGTAAAAGAAGAAAAATAACGCTTGAAGGACCGGCTAGAGGGGGGGGCTGATCAAATAGAGCGCGCTCGACGGACTCTCGCGCGCACCTGTTACGACGAGGGGACGCCCGCGCGCGCGCTCGCCGCTCTTCCCGTCGCCGGGCCGCACCTTATTAGGTGTCGCGACTCCGTCCCCGTCTGTTTGTTCCTCGACTTCGCGGAGGGCTCGCTGTCCCCGCGCCGCGGTCTTCCGTCGCGTCGGAGTCGCCCCTCCTCCCCGCCCGCGCCGGATGACGCGGCAAGTGTTTGGTCTATAAACCATCCTTTCCTCCCACGCCGCTTCCATTGGCTACGCCGGATAACGACGCGCACGCGGTCGCCGAGTGAAAAGGAAAATTCGAGGCTTCTGTTTTGGAAGAAGGATGCCGCGCGTTAGGGACGCCGCGGGCCCAATAAAAACAGTCGCCTTATTGGGCCGCGGGATAATAGTAATCGGGAATTGGTGGGATATTGCATTCGTGAATGTACGCGTTGCGAATCGGATCGGAAATTCATAAAAATATTCGAAATTGTAAATTAAGCGTTTACAGGAAACCGAGTAATCCTCTAAGCATCCCTTTCTTCCGTTTCAATTTTTCTCTCACGCGATATAAAAAAGGGAAATATGCTGAACGCCATTTTGATGATAGATCATTTGTTGGATGCATATGTTACTGATTCAATTTAGAAAAGCATCTTCTATAGACGAAATATGCCATAATCCACAGATACATTTTATTTGTAGATGCGCATCTTCTTGTATATGTATATATATGAAATAAAAATATTAATTGTATATCTTCGTGATACAAGAAAAATCCATTGCAAAATTCACTATATATATATATATATATATATATATATATATATATATATATATATACATATATGTTTGGTCAAATGTACGCAGCAATAAGATAAACTATAAAGACCAAAGTTGGTATAAACGATTCGGCAAATCTACCTGTTCCCATTCGAGCGGGTAATTTTCCAGATTCTGTATGAGCAGGTTATCGCGTCGAGAAAACGCGACTTACCGGGCATTTATCTCCGCGGCTGTTTGCAAAAACCGTCATTTTCTGAGGGAGGGAGCTCTGGCGCCCTTCGAGTTTCTCTCGCGCACGGCGGGAGCGCGGCGGCTATTGGAAAAAATTCGCACCCGGCGCGCGCTATAAGCAATCGTACAAATAAACAAGACGGTCGCCGTGGGCGCGGGCGCGCTGTACCGCGAAGCCTCCACCCGTACTATATATGTACATATATGTCCACGTCGATGAATTGCCTCGCGGCTGCTTATGCGCGCGCGCAAGGTCAAAGGATGCGGCCCCGCTTGTTACGGGGGTACTGCGGAGGTGACGCCCGTCGTATAAAAGACAATGCGACAGGGATCCGCAAATATTTTCCCAGCGATTTCTCGCGCTTATACCTCTATAGGGCCGAGAGTGTAAGTGCCGAATTCGCAAATAACGGGCGAGAGGCACCAGCTGCTTGGAATTTCCGAGAGCAATCTCGCTCCTATTGTTGTCTATAGAGATATAGCGCATATATATAAAGGATCAGGAATTGAGAGAAAATATCTGTGCAACGAAATTCTTTAATGAAAATTCTCGCCATCCTTTTCGTACTTTGGCGGATTTAACGAAATTTTCAAGTGCTCATTATTACACTCGTATAATGAATTTTTTATCAGGAATCTTATAATAAAAGAATTTTAGATTCATTTGTACAAATTTATTTGAAATAATAAATATACTATAATAAAAAAATACTAACTGTATATGTAGTTTCTCTATATATATAATAGAAAGTTTTTAAAAATAATTTTAAATTATTATATAATTTATTATATAAATTACTAACGAGAGCTCCTGAAATCTGAATAAATATTTGTCTATACAATATTTATGAAACATTATTTTAATTTAGAAAAGATATACTTTTTTTAATATAAATCTTACTTTAATGGTTATATATATATATATATATATATATATATATATATATACACAAATATTAATATAAATACTAATTGTAAAATTATTTAGCCAGTTACGCTTCCTAAGCATAATTATGGGTCGGTCGGGTATGATGAAGTATTGTGTATGAAGCGCGCTGACGTGATACCATCCAATATTGACATACTGAAAAGTACTTACTCAGTGTAAAGTCGAATATTAATTACCATAGGATAATATTGGTAGAGCATCCACCACTTTCATGGTGCTCAATTGCATTCTGAATATTCATGATTGGCAAACAATTGATGTATAAATTAATAATTCATGCGCACTTGTGTGCCTCCATATAATAAACCTCTACGTGGCGACTGCCTTTTTCCGGCGATCCCTCTACGTATACGCGCTCGGGAATCCTAAAATACGAAAAATATGGGCAAAGAGAGGGGGAAAAAACCGCGCCACTATTTAACATCGCGTAAGGTTATAGTAAAGTTGTCGGGAGGGTCCGGGCTTCCAGAGCGTTTACGTAGCGTCGTTATCTGGTTGCTCCGGAGTCCGAAGACCGTATCTAACCCACCTAAGAAAACATTTGAGGAGCCTCAGAGCCCGACTTATATACACAGACGGACATAAACTCACGCGGCTACAGGTATATATATATATATATATATATATATATATATATATATATATATATGGCTGTATGCGATCTATACCGGAGACCCGTTTAGCTACCCCCTCCCTTCCTCTCACTCACTCTCTTTCTCTCTCTCTCCCTCTTCCCCTTCCTCTCCCGCGGGGCGATCTCTGGGAAAGTCAAACATTCGGGCGGCCGCGGATGAGCACGAATGCTCCAAATGTTGACTCCTGGCATACATTTCTTATACGTATCCTTGCCCGTCCTCGCTCGGACAAACAACCTGTCGCGATAATAATGCCCGCCGCAAAGCGACGACGTGACGCGCCCGCGCCGCCGTCGTCGTCGCCCCTGTCGCGGCCGCAGCCGCAGCGGTGCCGCGTACATATAGGGACATGGGACAATCTTTCCAGGCGATCGGACACGTGTGGACGTGAATTTCTCGCGCCGCACGGGCACGAAGGTAAATATCTCGATATTTTTCTAAGCTTCCAATATCCTCCTGGGATTCGCTTGATAGGCCGTCTTTCGATTAGATTGCCAAAACAAAACTCGATTTCCAGGGCAGAAATCATGTACGGTGACAAAAACATTATTATCGGATAAGCCAATTTTATTCATGAAATTGATTTTACTTTTATTCGAATTTGATAGATAATACATAATTTATGCTATATATGTCACTTACAGTTATAAAGATTGTCAACTCTAATATTTTATAATAATATTTTGTATCTTATTATGACCAATCTTGTTTTATCATCTCACTGCCTTTTTCCGCAATCATTATTGTTGGTGCATTGGTATTTCCCCTTGGCAATGTTGGCATTATCGAAGCATCTATAACTCTCAAATTTGCAATCCCATGAACGCGTAATCTATGATCGACTACAGCGCCGGGATCATTTTGGGGACCCATTTTGCAGGTTCCAACCCCGTGAAGGCCTGCTTGAGTATAGTTCACAGCAACACACTCAAAATACTTCGAACTCTGGAATGGTAAGTGAGTGCAAGCAGGCTGTGCTTGCTCAAGAAGCGTTATCCCGGCTTTTTTAAATGCCTTTGTGTTGAAGATTTTCTGTAACATTAGGCTTCCATCTACAGCGGTTTTTAAATCTTCTGAAGAGGAAAAGTAATTCGGTTGTATCAATGGCGGACTCCAAGTTGGATTTGTTCTGTTTAATGTAATTCTTCCTTTGCTTTTCGTACTTAGAATTTTCAGTTTAATATCCATTGCATTATAATATGGGGACGGAAATAAATTGCTTTGTGAATAATAAAATTGCTGTCCTATTTGTTTAACTATTTTACTCTGTAATACCACTAGTATGTCCGGAAGACCAGGAACTACTTCGTTCAATGTTTTTATATACCATGTGAAATCACCGGGTGCTCCTAAACTGGAAAAAGGACCTGTATGTGTTCTCATCCAATATGAAAGGTCTTTTTCGATATCTCTAATATTCGCTAAAGTTGCAGAGTCTTTCCTAAAAACAGCAGTAAATGGAACAACATTTACGTGATCTTGAAAATTTTCTCCAACGGGTAAATCAAGTATTGTTTCGATACCTAATTTCCTCAGTTCATCTGCTTTACCAATTCCAGATAGCATAAGAAGCTTAGGAGAGTTAAGTACACCAGCAGATACAATTATTTCTTTTCTTGCGAATACTTGCTTTGACAGATCTTTATTGAGGTTTGAACTGTACTCAACACCTATAGCTTTCTTTGTTTGTGGACAAATAATTATTTTTGTTACTGGAGAATTAGCCTTAACAACAAGATTTAATCTTCTACCGCGAACGGGTCTTAAAAATGCTGCATTAGAACTTTGTCGAGCACCTTTATTTACAGTAAATAAACCACGATTAAATCCAATTTGATGCGAAGAAGTATAATCTACTTGTTTGAATCCCATTTCTTTAGCGGCATCGAAGAAAGTCCGCATATTACGATCAACGTGGGGAAATCTGTCTACTGTTAAGTAGCCCCCAGCTGAATGACTTTGTGGATTATCTGATAAAATCTAGAAATTAATAATAATAAAATTCATTATATAAGAGTGTAAATCCATTTGTAGCTTTCAAATAATCTTCAAAACGCATAAATCCACTCGTAAATATTTAATATAAATATTGATTTACTTTTTGATCCCTCATATCTTCCGATTTTTTGAAATAAGGTAAAACTTCATCGAAACTCCATCCAGGATTTCCAAGTTTCATCCAAGAATCGTAATCATATTTATTTCCTCGAGAATAATACATAGCATTTGTTGAACTAGAACCGCCCATGACTTTTCCAGTGGGATAAGGACATCTTTTTCCCGGCGAAGTTGCACATGCATACGATTGTGGCTCAGTTTTATATTGCCAGTCTATGCTACTTCCTGATAAAAATTTTTGCAGTCCTGGCACCTCAACAACTATCGGTTCTTCATCTCCAGCTTCCAAAAGTAATACCTGAAAAGATTGAGATTTCATACGGTTTATTATTGAATTATAGTTGACGTCACTGAGTAATGAGCCTTAAGAATGAATATTTATATAAATATGTTGTTAAAATATCCGTGTTACTTCCTCGCATTGTAAAATAATTGTATAAGTAAGAATGAAGAACTCAAATTATTCTTTTTGAGATATATTTATTTAAAATCTGAATACTTACGTTCCAATTCTGGATTTCACTTAAACTATTCGCCAAAGCACAACCTGCACTCCCACCTCCAACAATAATAAAATCATATTCGTCTAATTCTTTATTGGTACGTTTTACTGTTTTATCGCGAGTGCTACTGAATGTCTGTATTATGAAGAGTATAAAGCTCCATATAGAATGATGACAGGTTGTAGAATTATTCAGGCAATTAGTTAAAGTATCAGGCGGAGTCCAAGTCATTTTAATATCTTAGCATTGGTATATACTGCAAATTAGGAACTAATTTAAGCACTATAAGCATCGAATCGACAAATTATTAAGCATACATTCGACAATACTTATCACAGGCATATAAAAGCAATTAATTAAAAATATTAATCTTATCTCTCTTAGATTGTCAGAGAGCTATTAAAAGAAAAACATTTGTTCGCACAAAGTATTTCAAGAGATAAATTGTTTTATGGTACAATCTGTATTTATACTATAAGTAAATATTTCCAATCGCGGAAATTCAAATTATAATTAAATGTAAGATAGTGTTTAAGCATTACCATAATATATTCATTAAAACAACTTGACATATTTAATTCTTATTGAACACAAATAATTCATGGGAGTTCTATGACAGAGGAAAATAAACAGCTATAACAAAAACTAATTGTCAAATTAAAACATTATAGAAAATAAAAAATTAGTATTAATAAGTAGAAATAGTTAAAAAAGTATTAATAAGTAGAAATAATTAATATTTATAATCCATAAATACCTTGAATTAATAACAATATATTATTTACAAAACGAATTGATTACATAATATTTAATAAAGAAAGAAATGCGTATATATACGTATATCATATGGCACAATCTTGACTTATAATAAATACTGGAATTTAATTATATGAATAAAAATTTCATTAACTGAAATAAAACAACGTTTTTCGAATCAAATAAATAGATTAGTTGGTAAAATATTTTGCAAAATATTTTGACTTACAGCTTATTACATTATCATGAGCAGTATCAGGCTCGTAGCTCTTCTGACACGAAAATTAATCTTCATTCTCGAAAAGCATTCAAAGACACAATTATATAGAGGCAGTCAGTGTACTTATCGTGTTAAAAATGTATCGAATAAAATTGTTCTGATCAAATATCTTATCTATTCAATCGCAAGAATATTTAATTATTTTAATAATTTTATTGAAAATAAAAGAATAAACTCTCTGTATCAACGAATGGCTAAAACAATGTAACTCTTTATTATTCGCAAATAATTGTATTCAAATTTTAAATATAAAGGAAGATAGAATTGAAATATTTTCAAACGCTTCAATGAACTAGATATTCAAGAAAATTAAATAAATGATTGAAGAAAAGAAGGTTATACTTATCCAATTATGTTATTTGGGCAGTTGTACCATAGAGTGTAACATCCTATCGAACACTCGATCCAAAACCATTGAGGTATTTTATATATATATATATATATATATATATATATATATATATATATATATATCTTTATTTTATTAAAATATAATTTATCAAGTGTATTACATATATTCTTTTCATTTTATATCAATGATTACAGAAAATGTGGATATGCAATATTTAATTGACAGTATGTGGCTTCAATATAGTTTATTTTCGATCAAAACATACTTTGAATATGGATATAATATTCAGGTATCTTGGAAGATACTTTTATTATTGAAATATACAGTTTATAATTCAATACTACATTTTCGAAATTCTTCCTTGATGATGGATTTTTTCTTATTTAGATCTCAGATTTAAAGCTTGGTGGTTTAGTTTTACTTCTTTATACATTTTTACCTTTGTAAGAATGCATTTTAGTCGCCGCGCTGTAGGTTTTCTTTTATTCAAAGATTTTTGCGTAGTTTTCATACAATAAATGAAAATTTGTTCACATTAATTTTTATCGTTTAATTTCATAGCTTCTTATGTATATAAATCGGATATAAATCAATAAAAATAATTATACTATTATTTTTAAATTGATTAAAAAGTACAATGAACAGATTTTTGGTATAAAATACGGAAAACTGGAACAAAACTTTCATTCCATTTTTATTATTTACATCAACTAGGAGAAAACAAGAAAAATCAGACAAAATTTTCCACAGTAATGAAAGAAGAAAAGCGTTAAGAAGAAAAGATTGGGTTCCAAATAAATACGTGGATATTAGCCTTCCACTATTTGCATACTTCGTTAAACTCTTACTCTCTCTCTCTCTCTCTCTCTCTCTCTCTCTCTCTCTCTCTCTCTCTACCATTTCCAGCAAAGTAAGCAGAATTTTCTTGGGCCACTTCTTCGTGCCAGCAGGCAAAGATATTTTGTGCATCGTATTGCGCTGCCCCGTGCGCCGGGCGAGCGTGGAACGAGACTCGGCAATAAAACCGTTTTTACATCTGTAAACTTTATAATAATAACAGTGAGAAAAGGCTTCTTGCGATTATATCGAGCGCATGCAACGAAGGCACGCATACACTCTTGGTTGCAGTGCCTGCCTTTTTGCTTGGCCATATTATATATATATATATACACACACACATACATATATGCATTCTGCATCAGGTATTAAATCGGCCGCCCTATGCCGCGGCTGTCCGCCGGCGCTATACGCGCTCAGGTTTCTTATTACCCGCCATATAATTCCAGAAGCTGAAGAGGCGCTGCCGGCTGCTGCTGCTGCCGCCGCAGCGCGCGCGTTTCGCGCGCGCGATAAGCCGCACCGCGCCGGGAGCGGCGGCGGGGCGGCGACGGAGGCGCTCGTTTCCATCCGCGTTTCCCACGCGCGCGAGCCACGCGCGATCGTTCGAAACGGCGCACGCGCGCTCGCGCGCGCCGTTCAGATATCCTCTCTGGCTGCAGATATACATATTGTGCATGTATACCTGTATGCGTGTACCGCGGGCAGGGAGTCGGATGCAAATAAGGCGTGTGTATGCAGTGACCGAGCTGGGAAAGAGAGGAGAGGCTCCGATCATCTGGAGAGGAGAGATTTCTTCTTGCAGAAGTTGGCCCCGAGGGCCCCGCACCAACCCTGAATATATATATATATATCCACAATTCGACCCCGCCGGATACCAATACCGTTTCTGCCTCTCTCTCGCTCTCTCTCTCTCTGTCTCTCTCCCTCTTACTTTTTACCTCTTTCTTTATCCCTCACACCCACTCTTTCCCAGCTCTCCTTGCTCGTGCTTCTCTATTCCCCCTTTTATATTTACCGAGGATAGTTTTTGCCAGCCTCTTATACACCTTTATGGCTTTCTCCAGTTTCGCTTGATTATTGCTTTTTGTTCCTTTTCTTTCTCTTCCAAATGTATGCGATTTCATGAACAGCCTGGCGATGCTCGAACAGCGCAGAACGCAGATGAATTCGTTAAAGTTTCATTCGAACCGTAAAGTATAAATTATTCATATCTTATAAATTATTCTTCCAAATTTCATCCTGTATATATATATATATATATATATATATATATATATATATATATATACAGAATTTCACGTACAAATTTTGAATTTGTAGTTCGGCGCAGATGTTGCGTTATACAGTTGGACCATCAGAAAAATCTTTAGCCCTTCGCACCGAGTGAAACTTATTAAGTAATCTGGCTGGGAATTCCAAACAGCCATATAATCCCGTTCCTTTTTCCCTTTTCTTATACGCCCCATATTCCCAGGGGATTTTTTGCTCTGAATCTCAGTCCGCTCTTTTTACCTCATCTCCGATTTCTCATGCGCGCTAGACGCGGGTTGCGCGCACGCGAGGAGGCGAAAAGGACCTCCAGCTAAATTCTTCGCTCGCAGATGCATACATATATATATATATATATATATATATATATATATATATATATATATATGTATATGTATATATATGTATGTATGTATGTATGTATGCGCTGCGTCGGGATTCTCACAATTACGTAAGACACTATATACCGCCCACTTATGCGTGTATACCTGCGGATATTCCTTTTTAATGAAAGATGATGGCATTTAATTGGCTGCCGCTGGCGCATTAAGGTCTGGTGTATTTGAGAGAACATACGCCTGGCAGAGGAAAAGTTCCCTTGCCTATAGGCCTGTTAATGGGTTTTACTTTCGTGCGAGCTTTTGCAGATCGTTTTTTTAAAGAATATTACTAATTTTCAGTGGGATCTTTAAGAAAATCGCTACATAATGACGCGCGACGTATTTTATTTCAGTTTTAATTTTGAATATTTATGCCATGATCAATAATCTGCATATTGAATGATTAAGTCATTAATCATTTTCTCATTACATACAAATATACGTGCGTAAAATAAATATTTTTTACTTTCGGCTTAGAAGTAAACGCATTTTTTTCTATAATTTAATATCTATTTGAAATTTTACTGAAAATAAAATAAGTTCACTTTTATTTTATTTTTTAGAAAATCACTAACATGTCCAAAACGAACGTGAATACTTATTATTTTTCTTTCTTTACAAGACATTTTTACCTCGAGTTTCCCGAAAGAGCAAGGGTTGCACCCATTTTTTTGCATAAAGGATGAAGGATCCGGAAGAGCCAAAGGGACTGGAGCAATTTTTCAACATGATCTCTATTTTCCTACGAGTTGTGATGGGATCGAAGTGACTGGGCCTGGATTTCAACTACATCCACAATTCAGTTCGTGTATAGGAATATGGGAGTGCGTATAATACATAAATAAATAAACAAATATACATATGTATATATATACACACGTATACGTATGGTTTACAAAAGATAATATAGTATCTTGATAGGGGAAATTTAGTCTTTGTTAGTTTAAATTTAATATTTCTACATCAATATTAGATAAGTTAAAATAGTAAATTGTTGAAAGTGTAAAATAAAAGATATGGTGAAAATAAAGAGATTTTTTTATACATGAGAATTTTTATTAAATTACCCTCTTATCTCTGAGTGCGAAAGAATGATTGTCTTTCGTTCGGATTGGATTCTGTTTTAGTCTTACATTTGGACTGACTCTACTAGCTGACTCGATCGACTTCAAATCTTGTTCTCTGACCGTATAGGACTGTTACATTGTAACTGCTTCACCGTGCGAAATATCTCTCATTTTAAAGACGGATTTTTTTCCGTCCCCCTCCCTCCATTCCTTTGCCCTCCGAAGGTACGTGCATGATAGCGCGCCACGCTTTAAAGTTTCATTCGTTGCGCTAAAAATTTTACACGCTTTAAAATCTTATTGGGTACGAAAATTAATAATCGTGCTCGTCTACTTCTGTCACTAGCAAGTGATAATCGCCAAAGTGATATCGCGCGTTGAAACGATACGCTCATTTTACTCCGATGGATTAAATCTGTTAGTAAGAGATCACCAATGGATCGCGCATCGAGGTAGAATTGCATCAACTGGGAAAAATGGGTTCGGAGAACTTGTTTCAGTGGCCTCGTTTTTCAAGCTCGGACTTATCTTTTGAGTCTCTCGACGGCTTCCAGTTTACACTGCGACTAGTATATTTCGCATGGCAGTCGTGTCCTACGTTCTTATCTTATTTAGATATATCTTTTCTATATATTTTTTCTATTCTTATTATTATTGCTTACGTTACCGCTTTTATTTTTGTTTTATTTCTTTCGATTATCCTTATTGTTATTTTGTGAGCGAACGTCACATAATTATCTCGATACCGTTAATGAAACGATTCGGTCGACCAAGGACATCAAAGATTGCGCTGCGTCCGTTTTACAAATATTATCGAAATGAATACCTGGTGAGGCTTGACCTTGAGAAATGAAACAAGAAACTGGATAAAAAGACAAGCATTCGTCCCCAGCTATATATGTATATATTATATACCGACAACATGTCCTATACTTTATCACAAAGCTTATGCCGCATACACGTGCGACTGCACTCTAGACGATAACAACCCGCTGACGATCCGCAAATCTCGGCGTACTCACATCCTGCATATTTGTTCTCTCGCATTGTCACCGTTACGACGATCGGGAAGAAACGAGAGACCGCATATGTTTTTTTGTTCTTGAAAAAGAAGATGCTGCTTTAGATCTCTCATCGCCGGAAGTATCAGAGAAAAATAAATATTTTGGTAAGCTATACCTCTAATCGCAGTGCATTTTCTGTTAAATGTGTATGAATATGACGTTCGTGTCGTTCAAATTCAAATATTTCATTATTTTATGATTTTTTTCCATAAGTATGCGAATATGGTATATGGCTATAGTAGTGGAACTCAATTTGTGTCGAAAGGATTACTTGGGTTTAAATTGTACAAACTATAACTGACTTTCCTCTTACAGAGGCGTACACTATTATTGTTTACGAGGAAATATTAAGTTTTATAAAATGAATGCTGTATGGGTCACCCGTCATGGTATCGATCTACTACCGTTGCTGGAGTTACTTATAGAAAATTATTTAGATTTGACCGAATAAAATATTTTGAGTTTTATTTACTTACGAAATTTATCAACCGGAATTCAATGTTCCTTCTGAAACTACGATTTCGTGTACTATAATAGAGATAAATGAATAAAATTAAGTCTATAATAATGTACGTATTGTGATAATTGTGTAATATGTATATATTAACATTAAATCTGGTAGATTCTTTGAAATAGAAATATAACATTGTGAGTAAGTGTAAAATTATTCAAATGAGGCAATTAAATAAATCATGCCGTTAATTTCGGTAATTCGATCACGCGAGAGAGTTGGACCGACGTGAAATTCGTGTAAAGCGTATGGCCGATGCATCCCATAAACATTTTTCACCGATATTTTATCACCCGCGGGCGGTTCGCGAGTGGAGCCGAGAGAGATGCGTGAGAGGGAGAGAGAGGGAGAGAGATACGGAAAAAACGAAAGAAAATGATATTTAATGCGATTTCACACGTACGAGCGCTCGCAGAGGGAGTCGAGTAATAGCGGCGGCACGCCAGCGCACCGGCGCGGCACGGCATCGGGCGCACGTGTGTGTATATATATATATATCACTCGCGGCGACGGAGCTGCGCGCGCGCGCGTGTCAACATTTTTAGCGGCTCGGCATATATCACAGAGATAAGTATCGCCGCGCTCTTAGCTGGCTGGCTCGGGTACGCACATGAGCGCGGCGAGGCCGTGCCGAGCGAACGGGTCGCGCGCGTCTTCGCTCGCGCGATTAATCATTTTCGCCCGATGGCGGCGCAGGTACATCTGGCGTACGCGCGCGCTAGCGGTTTACGCACTTTTGCAATATTTTGCGGCACGCGCGCTCGCCTCTCGCGGAGGCGCAATCGGAATCCGCGCTGTCTAAGCGTGTCCGCGGAGCTCGCTCGATTATTGCGTCGGGGGCTCGTTTCGTTCGTTCGCGATTGACTTCAACGTTCGAATCTTCGCCCGAGCGCAGAGCGGGTTTTTGTCGGCAACGGATCGAGATGGGGGCTTCGAGGTTCCTTGAGATTTCGGCAAAATGTTAATCTGCTATGGGTCAAATGTCCGAACTGCTACGGATTTCGCCTTCCACACGGGCGAATTAAGCTGGCCCATCCGTAGCAAATTTGAAAATTGGGACTACCGTGTGCCTTGCGAGCCTTAAACGCCAACCTTTATGCTCCTAAATCATCTAGCTCTCGCGCAGTGTGAGGCTTGCAGGGAAGCCGAAGGCTTTCAAGAATTCGACCCGAAAACCTCGAGTCTTGCTCCACATCATTTTCTACGAGACCGCACGATTTAATTATTAAGAATAATTATTTTAATATATCTACTTTTCTCTAAGCTTAGATCAAAAAAGTACATGGAAATCATAGTAACGTACTTAAGTAGTGAATATTGAAAGTTCATTTTAAATAAACGTAATCGTCAATCAGTTGCGTGAGAGAAAGCTAATTTTAATCGAAGACAATGAAGTACTTTAAATAAACATAAAAGTTTGGTACAAAAATTAACAAGATGCTAGATTATAGTGAGAGTTTTTTTGGCAAGTCTACTTAAGGGACATCAGTTGTACGTTTTGCCGAAGGGTTTATTTCGTGGTGAAGTTGCAATACCGTTTAGATTAAAACAGTCACTCGTGTTTCGAAAGATCCATGGATTTTTTGAACTTTGATACTCGAGAAACTTACTTGAATTTATAGACCGCTGATCGAGATTTAGTTACATCACCATCAGTTCTCTTTTTAGTTGGACTTTGAGGATCTCGATTGCATAAACACCGGTAAAATGTTACCATAGATTATATATGTCACCGATATTAGAAAAGATTTTTTAACTGAAAAAGTAAGAATATCGCAATTGTTAGACTACGTGGTTGTCTACTTGACTAATTAAACTGATCTACAAATAGGTATTCGAATACAAAAAGTACGTACATTTTTCTGTAATTCATATTCACTAAAAATATTTAAAAATGAAATTATGTCAATCAAGAAGAACATTTCTAAATACTCCAAACACTTGATAAAATTTCAGGAATATGTACATTAAAAGACGTTATAAGCCTCGTTTCAAATCTTATTACTAGTATTAACTCATTATAATATTTATTAAATATTCAGTATAGCTGAATATCTACAGATTCAGATAAACATATGTTTATGCTACTCATTTATATCCATTTCAGTTTTATGTAGAATAGTACATGATGCAGAGTAATGTGTATCAGTCGACTTATTAATGGAAATGTATATATGCAATGCATATTAGAATAACATAACTTGAATTGTCTAATTAAGTAATTAGTTATGTAATCTATATTAAGTTTAGTTTTATTAAAAATTAAATATAGAATAAATCAAATTTAAATTTAATAAAAACTAGTTTCAAAAATATGTTACTACTTGATCAACTGCCCAATCTTAATTTCCTATGTCACCAGCACATGCTTTTCCATCTTTTTCACAAATATACTTAATTGGTACCTATAGCAATGTAATATGAAAAAAATTAAAGGTGTTGTGTTATGTATATGTGTGTTATGTGTGTTATGTATATGTATATATATAATGAAATTTATTTTGTTTTTTAGAAAAAATTAACTGAATTCGAAGGTTATTTACATTAATTTAAAGAAGAAAGAGAATCATCGTTATACCTATATATATATATTACAAAGGCTGAATATATTTAAAAGAAGAACGCCAAAACTCATTTACAGGCGTTTACGGCAAACCTTCATTCATTTAAAATTCACGTATAAATATCGAGAATATCCGATTTTATAGTAAAAACGGATAGAAATAGGAAGGCGAAACCGATGGAAAAAAAGAAAAGTGAAATCCTAGCAAAAAACGTCTAGCCAATTATAATTCTCGTCTCCTTGCTACGCTGCTCTCTCTCTCTCTCTCTCTCTCTCTCTCTCTCTCTCTCTCTCTCTCTGAAATCTCTTTTTGCCGATCGCCTTGCTCTCCCTCTTCCAATCGCGCCGTCTCATGAAAACCTAATGGCGACAAATATTAATTAGCCGGTGCGCGGGGTCCACGCCGTAAATTCAGGATTCGCCGGCTTGCAGTGCCCACGCCGTCGCTTAAAGTATTCATAAATAATCGACGGCGGTATACGATTTCGCGATAACGACCGCAAGTAATTAAATAGCGGGGCAGTTAATGTCCCCGAGAATGCGCCGTTGAGAAATATATACGTGTATAGGGCATTGGTGAGGTGGGTGATGGGGGCAAGGGGATAGGGAAGAAAAGAAGAAAGAAGGATATATATATATATATATATGTAGAGAGAGAGAGAGAGAGAGAGAGAGAGAGAGAGAGCGGGAGGGTGGGAGCGAAAATAAAAAAGAACGAGCGAGGCCGACCCTGACTCTATTATACTTCTATAAAGACGACTAGATCCCTGTCTGGGATGCGTCTTCATATGCGCACCCCAGACAGCTGATGTGTAAAGTAACAAATTTTTATAACCTCTGCTGTTTGGACGATGCTCCGTTGTTTCAACAGAGGGGAGACGATCGTATTCGGAAGAGAAAGCGCATCGAAAAGAGTCTTCTTAATTTCTAGCATCGAACTTATTGAAATATTCATCGGCGTTTCTCTCGTGGATAGCAATCAGGCAGATTATCTGGATCTTATATGTGTGTATATATATATATATATATATATATATATATATATATATATATATATATACATATATAGATATAGAATTTGGTAGAAGAGAAAACTGGAACAAGTACTGTTAATTAAAGCAAATTGCAAATTATTCAATTAAATTAAATTAAAATCCGGACGCGTTCATAAATCAGATCTCAGCAGCCATCGAGAACTTTATCGACGTTCTTCGCCGCAGTAAACTTAATAAAGTACAGTCCTAGATAACCATCTGGAATAAATATGAAATTATCTTCATCTTCGGCGAGGCAAGGGGCCCCGAGCGAATTCATCCTCTGCCGCTCGCGCTATAAAGATCTCTCTTCAAATGAATGCAGAAGGCGATATTTTCGCTTATTGCGAAAGAGCCCGCTCGGAGCGCGGGGCCCTATCTCGCTTGCCTATCGGGAAAAAACGGGATTATTGAGCCACGCAATCGGTGTACGCGCACAAACTGGTACAAATGATCGGGAAGCAGGCGGGCGGCGATCGCGCTCGCCCCGTAGCAGTCCGTAAATTTCGCGGCGTTAATCGAGGAGAGTCCGAGGCCAGTCCCCGGCTCCGCGTTCGAGACCGTGGCGCGCGCGCGAGCGAGCGACGGACGGTCCCCCGCGGCGTGCGGCTCACGGGCGCGCGTCACGTCGCTTCGGCGCGTGCGCCGCGGACGGAGAGGCGAGAGATCGACGAGAGCCCCGAAGAAGATAGAGGAGCCGGGGCCCATTTTTTATGGCGATAAAAGCCTCCGCGAGCCGGGGAGGCTGGCCGGCCGCGGGTGGGGTTGAGAGGGGCGGGGGGAGGAGGATCGTGAATACGGCGCGCGAGCGCTGCGGCAATAAAAATCGCGTTTTACGAGAGGCACTTTAAACGCGATGGGCGAAGAAAAGAAAATTAACGATTTCGAGAGCGGCGGATTGGGGAGGGGGAGGGGGGAGCTGGAGAGGGGCATCGAGTACTTGGACGCTCCGTTGTTGATTAAGGGCAAAAATTTCTCCACTACTTTGGCCAGTTCTTCGATTTTTTTCCTCCGACTCTCCCCCCCCCCTCCCCACCCTCGCCAAACCCTTCTTCTCTTAACAGCTTTACGACGCTTTTGGGCGAGTCCTAAATCCGTCGAGTGGGCTCGATTTAACGATCGTAAGTTAATTTACGTTTTTCACCTTTTTCGAAACATTAGCGTAATAGGTACGTCACGGGAATGAGCAGGAAAGCTCCGAATAGCTCAGTTTTTTTCCATGCTAAAGGAAAGGCTTTTAGCCCGATCGGTCTAACGAAAAAAGGAACGAACATTTGATAAAAGCAATAGGAATTCCAAAAAACGAGAGAAAAAAACATCGGGCATTATCGGACGAGATGGAAAGGTGGTTATAAATATAATCATTATTTTTTACAATGGCAGGATTTTTAGTGTGCGATAAAAAAGGTGTTAAAAGCTCTCGATCGTAGAGGGGGGAAAAAAGGTCGGAAAATCCGTCTAGAACCTATACTGGCGATTTTAAAGTCTCGCCTCGAATTTCAGCGCGGCCCTCGTGAGGGGGGCTCGCGCGAGTCTCCGGTTGCTCTGAAATATCGCCTCGTAAATAGGATCGTGCTTAAAATTCGGGCGCGTCTCGCAATCTCGCCCGCTGTTACTGAAGACAAAAATTAGTCGGAGCCCTCTGGAGGCGAGCCCCCGCCCTCCCCCCCCCCCGGATTTATGCTGGCCCGGCCACGGCGCGCGCGATACCGCTGCGCTCTGGCTTTGACGAGTGACGTAACTACCGGTTATTAGGCCGCTTCGCGCGCGTTTCTTTCCTTTTTCTTCCTCTCGCTCGTCGCGGGGCGGCGTCGCGCGAGCGCGCGATCCTTCCGATTGACCAATTTCGCGTCGGGCCGCTTAATTGATCGATCGTTATTCATTCTAAAAACGCACCGACGGCTTTCTCGCGGGGCGAGCGTGCGCGCGCGCGCGAACACACACACACGCACACCCACACACACACACACATGTACATACAGGCGTATATAGCTGGCGCAGGCATTAGCCGCGTCCGCCGCCGCCGCCGCCGCCCTCCCCGCGCCCGATGCAGGTGTAATTACTTGCTGGCTGTATGGAGTCATTAATATTCTTATTGGGGGACTCATCGCAGGGGCCGCGTATATAATTTCCCGGCGGGAATCCGAGACCGTTCGAGCTTTGAAGCCATCGATCATGTCGTCGCTTGACGGGCACGGGCGTGAAAGCTCTGATTGCGCGCATTTTTCAAGGTTCGCAGACCTGATTGCCTTCTAAAATTTCATACGTCGACCGCGCGGCCACGGCAACGGCGACTCTCGCTCCCGTAATAACTTAATAACATTTGTTTCAATTTTTTTTTTTGTTTTTCTTTTGCACACGCCTTTGGGACTTTTGCCCTTGGCATGATGCATTGTACCGATCAGGGTGCGAGTCCCGCGTTTTGACCCGCGTTAACGAATGAAAAAGAAAATTTGATCGTCGTAAAAAAAAAATCCATCGTTCTTAAAAATGATAGCCAATTAATTGCTAATGAATATGATAATAATATCGCGGTTCTCTCGCTTGCGCGTCCGAGCACTTTAAGAAAAAGTCCATAAATCTTGTCTGGCTTGACGAATAATCCGTAACAAAATATCTTTAATAATCTTCATATTCTGCCGCACGATTAATACGAAAAATAACTCCAGGCTATAAAAAATAATCCAGATAAATGGTAGTAATCTAAGAGATTGAATTAAATTTCAGATTTTATTGATCCGAAAAATTCAATAACCTTCCCGTATAAGTTCGATATATATATATCAGATTTAACCGGCGATTAATCCGAAAAAATCGTTTCTCGTATTATCCATCCTCGTCCCCCTCGTGGAACGTTAGGAGGCATGTGAAAAACCGTTTATCCTCCGCTTGCCCTACATATATGTATATATAATAAGGGTGGCAAATGCATCCGGGGGGCGGAGTCGCCCCGGCCGGAACTTCCGCGAGCGTCAACCGCGCGCGCGCGCGCGCGCGTCCTCGATGCAAATCTCGCGTGGCGACGCGCGAGGAAACGGCGCCCAGAACGGAAATAGCCGGTGCGATGTTCGCGCGACTGTGTCGGCGTGGTGGGGGAAGGGGGGGGGCGGCCGCCGACGGCCACCTGTTCGAGCGACGGGTCGCGCGTCCACTCGTCGGGGAGCGTCCCGCCGTCACTGGACGCGCGCCGCGCGGAAATCAAAAGCGGACGTCCGATGCCGCGTCCCCTCGCCGTGGCCAACGGCTCGTGTCGGCGATTCGCTTGGGAATTAGGGTGATGCCCGATGCCCGGCGAACCGATTAAAGCCGCCGCCCCGTCGTCGTTGGCCGGCGCCACTTGGAGGGGCGACGAGTTTCGGACGTAACGGCCGCGACAGGTACGCGGACGTATTGATTTGCGCGATCAGCGCCTATATACGCTAGATGCTCCAACGGTGTATCGAATACGGTACTGCAAAGCTCTCGATGACAACTAGCGGATTTCAAAAGGCTAAGCTAGGACGAGCGTGTTTAAAATTTCCCATCGATATTCACAGACAGGTAAACGCGTAAAACGTTAAACGTTCTCTATTTCAAATTGTTGAAAGGTACTCTGTAAATTTGCTTCGGTGTCAATTCTACTTCTGGAATCAGTGAAAAATTTTTAAGAGGAAAATAAGTGAAACGTATACTGAATTTAGGGAAGATCATTTTTTTCATTGAACTCCAGTGAAATGTTCAGTGATTTTTTCGCTATAGAGTACTGCGCACTCAACTGCGCATCTATCATCAGGGGCAAGCGCGGGTCACGTGGTGTGCACTTGTACATTTGTATTCCTCTACGATTATCTAATAATAATTATATTTTAATAATTTTATTTTAATTATTTTTTCGAATCTATTCAGATTTTCTTAACTTTTGCTGATGTGGAAGAAACAATTTGTGTTTTCTATATAGTTGGAATTTTACAAGTGGTAAAATTAAGGAAATGGTTGGGCTTTCTGTCTTTAATCTAGTCAGAATCACTTAACTTTTTTCATATAATCCAATATATAAACTCGCAGTTCTGTCCAACATGGGAAAGAGTATAAAATATTACTATATTTACTATATATGTTGTATCTTGTGTGTTTACGATTGCATCTCAATATAATGGATATCGACCTCCCCCCCCCCTTGCGAAGCGTGGGGTCATGGGTTCGATCCTGGTCGGAGCTCGACATTCTTTCAGCAAAATAAAATGTTTATATGTTCCACAATTTTTCTAAAAATTATTCACTGAATTAAAGGAGGGAAATTGAGACAATATTTCATACTCTTCAATAGAAATTCGACGAAGATTCAGTCAAATTCCACTGAATCATTTTTAGAGAGTAGACGTACAAGCTCTTGGCGTAAACGTTTCAAATTATTTGATGTTGCAGGCCTTGTACTGTACGTTTTAGGTTTCAAACTATCAGAATTTGCAGATGCAAGTGAAAATTAATTCCTTTCGTCGAGCAATATCAGTTCTGTCACGCGAGTCGTTCAATCGACGAGCTAGAGCAAAATGTTGGTTCTTGCAATAGAATCGGACGAAAATGTACCGTGCGTCGCGTACAACGAACCCCTTTGGAGTTATCGCCGCTCGATTTAATCGGCGAGAAACCTGCGCAGCGCGCGCAGGAGAATTACACGCGAAGAGCTACAGCGATCGAAGCACTTCTCAGTCTCTATCTCGATCCGGCGCGCATTCGTTAATGAAGCCATTGGGCGCGTTTTGCGCCGACGTGCAAAAACGCCCGGGGCAGGAATGAGCGGGTAACTCCTATGGGTAACTCCTATGCAACCACCGCACTGTGCCGTAAAATCGCGCGGAACGCAAAAATGCCGCGCGCCGTCCGAGCATTTCCAAGAAGCACTCTAGCGAATCGTTCCGCGAGCCGGCGGCCGCCGAGCCAATAAATAGCCCGGTTGCGGCGATAAATACGCTTCGTCAAATCGAGCGTGTCCCGCGGCTCGCCGGGGGACGGAGGGCGGCTCGGGTGGGACGCAGCCGAGGATCGCGCGCGGCGTTGGCCAAGCGGGTGGAGGAAAAAGCGACGGCCGTAACGGAGGGGGGGGAGGGAGAGCTCGGCGGAATCGCTCGGGTGGCGATTACCGGGGGCGGGCAAAGTGACCACACCGAACGAGATAGTCGCCAACGGGCGGAGGGGGCCGCCGCCGCCGCCGCCGCCGCGGTCCCGCACGTCACGCTCGGCGGGCTCGCCGCGCTTCCTGCGCGCCCGCGAGGCAGCGGATTTTAGGGACGGCCGCGGACGTCCCCCCCCCATCCCCACCCACCCTGTGCCGCGTTACGGAATGCTGCGCCCCTCCTCGTTTCCGGATGGGTCCCGGGTGCGCACAGGTGGTTTCACGAATAAACGCGCCGCCGGGCCGTTCGTGAATGTCGAAGCTCTCCCTTCGTTTTTTCTTCGCCTCCGCTCTCCTTCCGATGGGCGCGATCGTTGGCACTCGAGGCAAAAAAAAAAAAGAATCGTTGCATTACGCGCCCCTTTCGGTCGTTCGCAGCTCGCTTTCAACCCCTCGCGTGGGAGAACGTCAAGGTTGGCTGACGGTCGTGGCCGGTGCGTATATGATTTTCCGGAATACGAGATTTTAGGGTGCATATTTGAATACATGCTTGTTTTGTGCGTGTAACGAATAGTCGCATCTGTTGTTTTACCTGCTCTCCATTTTATATTTAAACTTCTCATTAACGAAGAATATTCACCGGAAAAAAAATGTATTAGTAATGAATGACGTGCTTGGCAACTTTATAATTTAAAATAAATTATATACAGGGATTTTGACAAATAAACAATCAAAATAATTAATAATAAATTATAACTAATACTCCGTTGCTGTACAATAGCAATATCCATTTGATTGGAAATATAGACTTTTTAGTTTAAAAGAATAATATGATTGAGTACTGAAATTTTAATCATGGAGAAATCAATAATTATGTCATTCTATTATTAATATAAGAATATAATAATTTAATAAGTAAAGTAATTGAATAAGTAAAAAATCATAAATCTATGAATGTATGAAAGTTCTTTCGATTTTTGTTTTGAATAGCTCGTAAAGATCACAATTGGATATCATCTTGTAGGTTCTGATATGCTTCATATGCTGCTATGATTGTCTTTCTTCGTACGAAGCCTCGAAAGTACATTTACTGCTTCGAAATTTTGAATCGTATCACTTTCTGGTTTCTATTCGCAAGTATTACAGTGGCTTGCCTAGAAACATTTATGATAATAAAATATTACAGAAATAGTTACTAGTCTACATATAGCTTAATGATAAGTGCTTAAAATGGTAAATTATAATATATGAGTATTTTACATGCAAATTGTTAATAATTTTACTGAAAAAAATACTTAAGATTAAAATATTTATGATTAAATATTTGATTGTCGCAGGAGAATTAAATAATTATTTTAATCTATTTAATTCGTTTCTCCGTGTTGCAATTGCATATATGCATAAAATTTTAATAAATTGTCAGATAATTTCAGTGCGTTTGAAAATGCAATAAATACAAAAAAAATAGATTAGTGTGGCTTATAGAAAGTTCATTTTCTGTTATATCGCAGTACGTTTATTGGAAATGGCATGAGTCATTTGTTGTCCAACTGGCCAGTAAGTCCAGCTTTTAATATACTCTACATACGCAGTCTGTTTTTTTAATGTTCTGATATATATTTCCTTTTTCCGATAGAGTATTCGATAGAGTAATGGTGACGATGTGTTACGCTACAGCAGCCGAAGGATCGTTCCAAAGTTTGAATTGGGACGTAAAATGGAGCGATGTAAAGAATATTTCATACGTGGAAGTGAGACTCGCCTCCGTCGCTTCGTTCGGACGTAAAATGTATCACGAGGTAAATAGTCAACTGTCTCGGCAAGGGCTGAAATATAATACTGATTTATAATAAATATAAATCAGTATAATTTAATACTTAATACTTAATACTGAATATACTATTGATTTATTGTTCATCGAATTTTCTAAATATATTCTTTCTTGTATTTATAGTATCGTACCTATATATATTATTATTGTCCAACGAAAATTTTGGTTTTAGTTAATTTCATATTCTTTATCCTATTGACATTCTACGTTACTAGTTTGCTCAAAGAATTTATTAATTTTCAACTTCGGTGATTACTACGCTGAATACAAAATTTCAGTTTGACCTGTCCAGGAAAGCTTCCACCTGATTTATTATACCGTAATATAAATCTATACTAATACTTTTCATTCGAATGCATGCGAATATTCATATTCTTCTTATGAGCCATCAAAATCCTCCTAACGTAGACATATAAAAACGTTCAGCAAAAAAAAAGCACGGCGCAAAAAAAAATAACAAAAAAAAGGTGTATCTGCTGTGACATGACATTGCACGTCACGCTTGAATTTACAGTGGCTGGATATCATTTTACTACGTAGCCTGGGAAATAATGCCTCTATCGGACGATGGAGACAATGCTCGAACGCGCATACATCAGGTAGCGTGCGCTCGGCGTCGGCAACGTCCGCGCACGTAATGCACGCCATGCACGGACGTTTCGCAAGAAGAGTGTCCATTTATTAGCGAGCACGTATGTATGCATGTATGTACGTATATATATATATATATATATATATATATATATATATATATATATATACACATATGTATACGCTCCCGGTAATGTACGGTTGCCGAATAATGTCAAGGATAACCCCTGCATTAGCCGAGCGTATCTATATGCGCGCATATATCTACGGCTGAGCGTATACATATGCGTGCACTGCGCTTGCCCGGCAGGTGCACGCGCACTGGCGTAGTATATATATATGTAAACGTCCGGGAGACTCGTGCCATGCGCCCGGTCGTGAGATATATATATATATATATATATATATATATATGCGTACATGTATACATACGAATATACGTACACCGGTGCGGATACCGATAGCGAGGGGAACGGACAGACTCTCTCGATTACGTATATATGTATAGCAAAGACAATAACGTAAATCTCGTTTTCCGAAGGCACATCTAATCCGAATCGAAAATGAAGCACCGCTGCCTTTTCCTGTCCCTACAATGTACCGCTCGATTCGTCCTTATCCCATTCGCCGCGCATACGAGCTATTTCGTCTCGATCGTTCGTTATTTATGTAATCTGGCAGTGGTGGTGCATTGACGATTAAGATTTATTCCACTTAAGGATCAACTTCCATTTTATACCCATGCATTATTAAATTAATTCTGCTATTTTTATTTGTAATTGCTCCTTGTGTATTCATTATTTATTTCGACATCTAGTGCTGAATTATTTGAATTATGAAGTAATTTTAAAGACAATTATTTTTTATAATGTAGAGAAATATCTAAGCAATTTGCAAACATGATATTTTTTATAGATGCTCGTTTTGAGAAAAGAAAGAATTAATTTAGAAAAAATTATAAAAATTAAATGGGAAAAGATGATTTATGAGTAGGCCACTCTGCTATTCTTCAAAGGATTGATACGTATTTGTATATTAGTTACACTAGTTGACACACTAATCTAGACACTAAGGAGGGCTGAAGATACGATATATAAGGCCCCCTTCTTCACTTGGAGAAACTTCACGTTTTTCGCTTCGTTGAGTCCATTGTTCCAGGTTACAAGGCTCAAAAATTGCTTGTTTCCGAAATTTGGCTCAATTATGTCTCAAAATGGCCAATTATCGAGAAAATGATAAAAAATTTAGTACTATTTAAAGTTTATTTTAGGGCATAAATAGGCCTTATATCGGAAACAATTTTTGAGCCTAATAATCTGATGAAATGAAATTAACTGGAGCGAAAAACAGAAAGTGACACTAAATTACCAAGGAAAGCTTGAATGATCGTGGGTGCTCTCCTGTATACTCGCAATACGGTCAAGTTCGATTAATTTCGATAAGTGGCTAATTCGTCGATGCGGAAATCATTCACATATATTCGATAAATAAACCAAAGAATAAGGTTTCTGCAAAGAAGTTTTTATCAAGAATCCAGGTTAGAATTCCGAAATATCTCCTGCATAAAATGAGCAATGGTTACTTTTGACAATAGTTATGTTAATTAATATTTAATAATTAAATTTAACACTTACAAGGAGAGGCTCACCTCACCGGAGAACCAATTTCCTCCAGAAGGTGAAAAATATATTCGATGGGACAACAAACTAAAAACCTTACCATTTTTTTTATTCAAATGGGCCTTCCTTCCCATTAGTTTTAAGTTAAAAGAGTATCCAAGTAATACATTTTTATCTTATTATCACATATATAGTTACTCATGGATATTAACATTTTATGCATTCTCGCTACTTCAAATATCTCATTCTTAGCTAAAAGCATAAAATATGTGTTGTTTCTAACTGATGTATTCCTATTTAAAATGAAAACTATGTTAAATTAAGTGAATTTTGTTAAATGTTTTAGGATAGTTATAAATTTCTAAAGATATTTCTAAATATTTACATCCACGTTTCAATGAACCTTATTCTATATATATTATAGAAGATTTAAATACCAAAAAATAAATAAATAGAAATACTCAATATGGCTTAAAATATTATATAGAATGTATTGTCAAAAAGAATTTTAAAAGCAATCATAATAATTAATAGTAACAGAATTAATATTTTAATAAATTCATAGTATTCATAGTACATAAATCCAATAATACTATAATAATACTGGGTTGTTTGATTATCATCATACCATTGCATTCTCGACCCAGTAAACATAAGGACGACGTATATATGTTACGAAAAGATGGCAATGAGTTGTACTTGCCTCGAAATACATTTTAAGCTGTTTTAAGCATCTGTGCGGACGAGAAAAATTTTTTTTAAGCAAATAAAAAGCTTGAAATGTTTGCAAACTAAGATTATTGTTGAAACCAAATTTGTTTGATTTTAACAATAAATTAATAAACAAAAGTTTTATTGTTATTCGATTGGAGAAAAAAATAAATAGACAGAGAGAGAGCAGAAAAACAGCTGATCAGGTATAATCTTGTATGCGATAGCTATATCAAGCAGACGGAATATGAAGAAGCAAAATTGTATCAGATAAGTAGTTCTTTAGTCTTAATTTAACAAAAATAATTTTAATTTATAATTAAGAAAAATTTACTTTGTGGAAAATCGCTTTTTAACATTTCAGATTTCTAATGATTTCTAATCACAAAATATTTTGGGAATGAATCTCCAATATGGGTGACCTGAAGAATAAATTAAATTAAAAATTAATTTTGAATCCGGAGTAATTTTATGGAGCATTTAAAATATTTTCAAATATATGTGATCGAGTACATCCAAGATCAGTAGGTAAGTTTAAAAATATATGTTGATTTTATATAATTGAATAGTAATGGAATGAATATTTTAATAAATTGAAAGTATTATTGAATTTATGTACTATGAATACTATGAATTTATTAAAATATTCATTCTGTTACTATTAATTATTATGATTGTTTTTGAAATTCTTTTTGACAATACATTCTATATAATATTTTAAGCCATATTGAGTATATATATATATATATATATATATATATATATATATATATATATAAGGTTCATTGAAACACTGATGTAAATATTTAGAAATATTTGAGAATATTAGAAAGTTTGATATTTTTGATGATTTTCGGTATTTCTGTACCTGATGTCTTTTTAACTGTCTACTTTATGATTGGAAGGAAAGTATTGGATGATCGTTTGGTCAGTTTTATCCAAACAGCCTCCTCATCTCTCCTCTGCTCTCGCAGTCAAAATCCAATCGACTAAATGCGTGCTCTCAAAATGTACAAGCTGATTCTAAATCGAGTATGAGGATGCTAATGAATGAATGATATTTCTGGTTAAGTTTTTATTAGACACTATACATAATATCTTACGAACGTTAAATTTTAAAAGACATATCGATTTCTAAGTTATTTATTGATTACTCTACAAATTTTCAAAGAGCCCGGACCAAAACTATTGTACGTTTTTCTTAAAGAAAGTCGAGAAAATAGTTCCACTTGCCGCTTACCCATAAGAACCTACGTTAAATTAAGTCAGCCCTAATTTTTAAAATATCCCACGAACCCTCCTGAAATAATGCTAGTTTATCCGTTTTCTAACTGACGACGCATCGAATCTTCAAGGACCTAGGAGCATTTTAGCGATACTCCGATAAATCCTTAAATCATCCTTTAAAATATCGGCCGCTAACGCGAACGGGTAAAATAAAAATGGCGAAGGCAAGCAAGTCGAACGCGGACAGTAGATGTCTATTATACTGGCTCCGCTCCAGTTATCCGTTGCGCCTTATCGAGCGCCGCACGCATAATCGGTCGCTCATCCGCGCCGCCCACAACCGCGCCTCGTCCTCTGTACTGTCCGCGACAACGACGACGACGACGGCGACGAAGAGTTGGCAAGCGGTCGCGCCGCGCCGCGTAATAACGTCGCGCCTCTTAACGCGTGGCGGCAGGGCGACGGGGGGGGGGGGATCGAGGCCACCGGTTGGTCGACGCCTTGCGGCGCGAACTATATAATACACTTTGCGATCTGAGGAAAGGTTCGATTTCAGCGTTATCCGATAGGATCTCGTATATATCGTAAAAGATATATATATATATATGCGCGTGTGAGTGCGCGCTTGTGTGTGTGTGTGTGTGTGTGTGTGTGTGTGTGTGTGTGTGTGTGTGTGTATGTGTGTGTACAAGGGAAAGCTGCCCCACGGACAAGACCACGCGTATATATATCCTCGTTAGGTCTGCGCTCGAGCAGGTCTTCAGAGGAGCTACAGATGGTCTAATGTCTATAATCAAGGGTTGAAAAAGAATACTGTTTACGAAAATTAATTGCTTATCTCGTGACTGAAAAAAAGATTCTGCACGAATAATGACGTGCATCGATGTAGCACCGTACATATCAGAAAATTCTTCACATAAACTATTAAAAAATGTATATATTTTGAAGAATGTTTATGAGAAATAGCTTATAGTTTATACATATACTATATACTATATATATGTATACACAGTACAATTGGAGAAGAAAAAGGAAGCTATTTATTTTATGTTAGAAGATTGTAAAGAAGTTGAAGTTCTGCGATTCCTATGCTTTTCAAATTTCTCCCTTACTTTGTCCGTTGATTAAGTGACCGACTGATAATCGGCGTCCGCAGTTTATTGGCTAATAGCCTCTCACATGAGCAGGCCCGCTTAATAAGTGTTTATGCGCCACGCGATAAATCGGCGAGAGGGAGAGTGAGGAGGAGAGAGCGAGGGAGAGAGTGGGAGGGAGGGAGGGAGGGAGTGAGGTAAAACGCGGGGAGGAACGGAGAGAGGGCGAGAGCCGAGTCTGTGTGGGGTTTCCGTAATTCGCGCTCGCCCCGCGTTAAGAGAGGCGGATGGCGTACAATAAATTCTGGCTAAACGATATACCGCGCGGGCTCTGCTCTGCTTATAATATACTTTATTGGAAATTTATATTTTAAGAGAACTGTAAATTTTAGCGCGGAATGCCGAGCTTTTGGAAACTTTCTAATTAACGTTTGACGCACGATACTGGCGATGCCTTTTTTTTATGGAACGAATAATTTGTTCACCACTTACCGGGATGGGCTTCGTAAATCGATATGGCTTCGCCGTTTCATAATCTTTAAATATATCCCGGCAAAAGGAACAGGGATCTTTATGAGGGCTGATAAAATTTATCGAATTGAAAATATACGCGCGCAGCGCTGCGGAAAATGGCCGATTGAAATTGTGCGATAAATGAAAAATTGCGCAAAGCAAATTGTACACACACACACACACACACACACATTGCACTAGCCCATTGCTATTGCTCAATCGTGAAAATATTGTTCGAGCTGTAATGTAACGGTATTAGATTAACTAAGAAATCGATTCGACTCTTCATTATGTCGGAGTGGCGAATTTATATTCAGGAAACGTTGAACAGTAGACGCCTCTGAGCGGGTCTCTCCTTCAATGTTATATATATATATATATATATACATGCGCGTCTACATAAATTTCCAGATTTCTGCGGCCATCATCATACGCCGTGCACGCGATTTCGCCTCGAACTCGATAATGAGAAGTTATCGGCTGCACTGCTAGACCAGCAACGACTCGAGATAGCGTTTATCTTCCCTCGAATGTATAACCCCGCTCGTATTGTATGCTTGTGTGTGTGCGTGTGCGCGCGCATAAACGCGGAGGATAACTCGGGGAAAATTTCAACATTTCACTCGCATAGATACGTTAACCGAGGGCGCGCGCGTATCGAGCTGAAAATCTCGGGGACGAGTCGGCCTCGCGAGGCGCTCTCGGGCGATGTCTCGATCGTGGCCGACGATTAAACGATGCGATTGCGCACACACGTAAATGGGTATATATACTATATCTTATCTCTAGCTTTTTGGCGATCTATATATGTATATATATAGATATATACATATATATATATATATAAGTTCGATTCGACGCTTTTATCACATGGACAAGAAAACTAACGCGTCTGTGAATATCTAAATATTAAACTATATCGAAGATATGAGGCACGAAGCATCGTGTGTACGTAATTTGTATCCTCTTTCGATGTCTTATCTATATATTCAAAAATGAAGTGAGTCTATGACGCTAACGATTCCTTCTCGCGGTCTTAGTCGACACGATAAAAAACTAAAGTTTGAGTTCAATCTTACGATTAATGAAGATATAATAATAATAATAATAATAATAATTGGTGTACGTTAGTTTTTTACAAATCGACGATATCGATAAAATATTATTATCTATATGCGGACAAAGTTCCGGCGCAATTATATCGGTCTCGGCGAACTCTCGTGCCTTATCCAAGGCGAAAATATTGTTTAATTACAAAATTGACTACGCAGCCCCGATAATAATTCATGTCGATGTCTCGCGTACGAGGCAGATTGCGAGAGTCGGCCCGGAATAATAAGGCCGGAATTTCGGTCGGCGTCCTGGTGCATCGGGACAACGAGACTCCCCCACGTTGCGCCGGCTTTATTTAGCAAACAATAATGTTGGCCGTCGTTCGCGCTGGCGGCATTAACATTTACGACCGGCAGACCGACTGTTCAAACTCGAGATACGCGCGTGTAATATGCGCGCGTATCTCGATAATCGCAAAACTCGATGCGAAATAAAAATATTTGCAACGTGTGTAATTTTCAGGACGGGAAAATGATGGATCGCCGAGAAGGGGGGGTGGTGGGGTGAAGAGGAGCAATCGCTCCGTGGGAGATCGGGCAAAACGCTTCGTTGCCGAATAAATGTCAATTTTTTTTTTATATATATATATTACTCGACGTTACTCGCGCGTACGCGTCCTCGCGCCGACGAAAAGTGACATCGGACAAGTGACGAGGCGCGCGAACGCCCTCGAACGATCCGACGCTCCGTTATCGTTCAAAGGCGTTTGATCCCATCTATCTTTTATTTTGATTTTCGCGGATGAATGAGCGACCCCACGCGGCTCGCGTCTGTGAAGAAAAAAATCACTGGCTATCGAAAGAGTGCTAAGTGGAAATTCGCTAACGCAGATTGCAAGGAATGGAAATTCGTATAGTTGATTTAAGACTATATCTAAAGGAGTTAAGATTTGTTAAAAAAAATTGAAATTAAATATGATTTATTTCATATACGGCTGCATGTATCTGCATTATGAAAAGCATTTTTTTTAAAAATATGTATATATGTAACTCTTGAACATAATAAAATATAATTCTGTCCAAAATGTACACATCTAAATAATTAGAATAATTTCTACTGAATATTACTGGATTAATGGTAAATTTTTAACTTTTCGTTTATAAAATTGTGTAGAAACAATAGTAATATTTACACTTTTTACAAATTTATAGTCCAATCGCTGACTAGTATTAATGTAATTTATACTAGAAAACTTTTTTTCAGTGTTGCAAAAAAATTCTACGCTTACGTGTTCATGCGATAATAGTGATTGATGTAGGCATCTCTTTATCTTCTACGTATTTTTTATAAAAAATATAATAATTAATTTATGATATAAATAATTTTAATAGTAAATAGATATAATTTTTTCTCTTTAGATAGATTTATATTTAAGACTAAAAAATTTTATAATATTCATATTCAGAGTTAAAATATCTAAAGAAGCTAAACTAAGAATATTTATATTGTATATTACAGCGCCGTCATGATAAAATATTAAATTAGACTATAAAAATTTTTATATACGATAATTTATTTTATCTTTATATTCATCGGTCGAGGAATAAAGGTCCATATTACAGATTCAGTTTGTATTTAACGGTATTCTAAAATATATTATACTATATATTCTCTTATAATTAAAAAATTTACTTCATAGAAAGTGCTCCCTTAGTACATATTAGTATCAAAATACATAATTTTTTCATAATTTAAGAGAAAATAATGATTGGTTTTAGCTGAACTGAAGGCTTTACATATCGCATTATCCAATTTAAGTATTTATTTAAATAAATTGATTTTCAGTCACTGCATTTAGCTTATAATTTCGGGCTATTCTTTATGAAATATTTCTACTATTAATAATTCGCAATTTATAGTTGATATTAATTATGATTTAAATTACTGAAGTTTGATATTATGTTTTACGCCGTTAGTTATCGATTATTCTTATCTCGAAAATGTCATTTTCTAATAACTAATTACGAGAGGTTGATAAATCTATTTACAAATTCGCCAAAGGGACAGCGACATTTATACTTATTCTGCTAGAAATCGTGGAAAAAATACGACATCGTATCTTGGCGCAGCACGCGCGCATTCACGACCTTCCCATCAATATATTCTGGCTACGGTCACTTTTTGTCTCTCTCTCGCTCTTCCGTATAATATCGCGCGATCTATATATATATATATATATATATATATATATATATATATATATATAATATACATGTACATAGGCCGGCGACTCTTATCTCGACTCGGGCCGCGCGCGCTCGTCGGAGGAAAAGTAAAGAGCCATAGATCGAAAAAGATCCGACCCGAGGGGAGAAGGTGAAAAAGAAGAAAGTACACGCGTGCAAAGGGAGAAGACAGCGGCGGCGGCGGCGGGGGAAGGGTCGAGACTCGCGTTATCGGCGCACACGTGCGTCGGCGTCCAGGGCGCGAGGCGCATCGGTCAGGCATCCGCCTGGGGCGCCGCGTCGCTGCGGCGGAGGTCAGCGCGCGCGACCCGAGACAATCTCCGAACGTATACCTCTTCCAGTTTTTTGCCCCGAGCCGGCGGCGGGCGCGTATCTCGGGACGTAATGTACCGAGCGTGGTTGCAGTGGCTGTGTATGTGTATACATATATTTATAGCTATATAAACGAGGGGCACTGCCGACCCCAACGGGAAACGGAGCGTACGGAGAGTGCGCGCGTCGGCCGCCGCCGCCTGGCAGGGGTTCGGAATTTTTATCGAGATAGATAGATGCGCGCGCGCTCGCGGGGCCGGACAATCGCCCTCGACCGATCGCCCCTCGTATATAATTGACGCTCCCGTCGCTCCGTTTTGCGCCAAGTCCACGGCGGTTCATTCATTATGTCAATTTATGCGCGCGGAATGTAAATGTGAAATATAATCTCTGACTTCCCTTCGTGTACAGATACAATTTAATGCCCGTGATACTTCGAATATCAAGGGGATCGATTCACCGGAGAAATACTCTACTGTTGCAGTAGTTCGAAATCGCAGTTCAATATTAAGTTTCTAACACAATTTGAGTAAATCTATTTTTTTTTCTTCAAAATGATATTTCGAGAAAGTGAAAAATTCGCAAAAACGTAATAATCGTACAAGTTAATGCAAAAGTGAACGAGTCGACGCATGATAAAATTGTTAGCTGATATCTGCAAAGCTGCAAATACATAGTTTTTAAGAATATTACATGTGTCCATTATCGAAATTTATTACTAACCGCGTAACTCCCTCAACTATACGGCTTGTTAATATTAACTTGTCCAATAAAATAAAAAACGTTAACAAATGACAGCAGTTGCTTTTAATTTCTTTTTCTTCGACTTATTGTTGTTGAGTTTTTTTGTGATATTTATACGAATAAGTGCTAATTACTAAGAAACTTTTTTATTATATTTTTTGTTTTATTTCTTTGAATAAAAGCCGAAGTCGATAGCAAGTTATAGTTTTATTTCTGCTTAAAAAATCTACCCCGAAGAGGGATCTTTAACTTTATTATTATTCTTTTACTCAACAAAAAATTTGAAAAGTTACGCGAAAACTTCAATAGAAATTACGCTGTGTTGAGAAAATCAGAGATACCGAGGAAACGAGGCAAGTGAGAAGCACAAGCATCGGCTATATATATTTTATATATGTATATATATATATTGCGAAAGAGGCATCGACGAGTGGCGAACCGAGTCCGACTCGCGCAATCTGCGGGCGGCTGCTGCAGGGGCCGCGAGCGCCTGGCTTGGCCCACTGGAGCGCACACCCGGAGGAAACACGCCCGCCGGAGAAGGCGCGCTATGTACGCGCGTGCGTGTGCCAGTGTGCGGGTGTGTATGTACGGCACGCTTTGTAAGTTTGGCCCGACCCGCCTCTTCCCCCGTCGCACGTTTGGCTGGCCGCGCGTGGAAGCGCACGCGCCAGGATTCAGCGCCCGAAACGCGCGCCGGCCGCGGAGCTGAAAAAAAGAAACAGGTGGCGGTGGGGGGAGGGGGGGTCAGAGGAGGGGAGGATGCGGGGGAACTGCGCACCACTAGCCGGAACACGTGCGCGTACTGTATGGATCTACTGCCGCGTGTCTATATATAAATATATACGTGTACACGCCACACGCGTGTCCAGCGATCGCGACCATCTCCCGCTCTGGCGCTCTCGCGCGAATCTGCATAGAGAGGTATATTAGTATGGGCGCGGGAGGCGCGCGGAACTACGTCCCGATGGACACGGCGCGTGGAGTGGGACAGGCCTCAATTGCCCACTTCGCCGTACCTGCCGGCTATACACACTGCGCGAACTACGCGTTACCGGTCTTTATGTGTAGGTATATATATATTATAGAGCTATATATCCAGAGCTCGTATGGCATACAGGAAGATCGCGGATCGTGCAGGTTGAAACGAGAAAAGGATATGTAAACTAGTATAGATTGCTTTTATCAAGGATACGTCAAATCGTTGTACATCAATTTTTTCTTAAATTCACATTTTATTCTCAAGCAGGCATGATTATTACGTCTAAAACACAATAAGCGAAGATATTTTCACTTAAATTTCACGTTCAATTATTTTAGAAGCGCAGATATATTCGTATAAGATAGATAGAAATTTCCTTAATTATGTAGAAACGTTTCAACGAATGATTTCACCGAATTAACGATATATTTATAATAAATATAGGAAACTGGAAGTAATGGACCCTGTATTCAACGAGTGTTCTAGACGAGCGAACGAAAGAAAATGCTTCTATATGAAGTATTTTAAAAAAGCACCTTACGTGTTGAAAATAATTTCGGTAATATCTGTGAAGCAAAAAGACCTCCAACGATTAAAAGCACATTTTCGAGGTTATTAACTTCATAGTTGAAGGTTATTCTAAAGGATCGTTGCATTGAAGAATAACATTCGAAAAAAGCAGGTCGCCGTCGATTATTCGATAAAACTACCGAGAGTGCAGAACTTATCGAGCTATCTAGAAAAAAATGAAAATGTCACTCAAGCTTTATTTAAAAATGAGGGCAGGTCTTTGATTATAGATAATTGAATTTTTCTTCAATGCCTAGATCAGTGCTCGATCAACGAAGCGTCCCGCCCAAGTATCAGAAGGCCAACACGCGATTTGTTTGTAAACAGATCGTAGGCGCCCGTGTTTTATGAGCACAATTACTAGAGCGATGTTAAATGATATTTTTAAAACAGTTCGGCTAGTCAACAACTTATGGCTTTTGTTCTTCAATTATCCGTTACAAATTAATTTAAAGAATTTCGAAAATCGTTGAACCAATTAATTAAATTCTCTATTAAATCGTCGTTGTGCGACAGTGCAGGCCTTGATTATATACACATATATTTTTCTTACTTAGTCTTTTACCGCCCAATATACATTTTAAAAGTTTTTAACTTTTTATTTCAATTATTGCTCGTAGAGCGAATAAAGATCCAACCGAATTCTAACGAACTTATGATTGGGTTCCTGCAAATTTTAATGGATGGCAGCAAGCCCGGAGGAAATTGTTTTTCCTTATTGGAGTCGTCTATTTTGTCTTCTTGTTATTAGTCGCGTATATTTCGATTAGCCGAACTAGCCAGCCGCAAAGTCGAGTTCCGGATGTCTCAGTTGAATTTGCTAATTGCGTTGCAATTTCTGGCGCGCCCACCCCGTCCAGACGAACTCTGTTGATTATCGATGAAGCGCAAATTGGAAAGAAGTAAATTGCGCCCCTGTGCATTCGAGCAATTAATAAATGGAACTTCTTGTTACTATGTGAAATTTTGAAGATTAGTTTTTTTTTTTAATTAAGCGAGGTGACGATGCAAAGTAATCTAAAAGATACAATATTTGATATTTTTAAGTCAATTGATATTTATTATAATAATTTTCGATTGTTTTTGAATAATTTATTTCTTAAATCATTGAAACATGATTTACATAATACCAGATATAAAATTTAATTTAATTATTCATTATGTTTTGATGCCTACTTTCGAAAGAAAATTTTGTTTATATTATTTATATACTTATATTGTTAATATTCAGCAAAAGAAAAATATACTATAAATGTTACAAATTTAATTATTATTACAATCAATACGTACATTAGAATTAACAAAATTAAACAATTATATCTATATAGAAATATAAATTAATAAATCAAGAAAAAAATAGTGCGCGATAGAACGTTGTAGCTGAAATTACTTTTTTATATATACCTATAAGCAGTAATTATGCTAAATAACTTATAAGTTACATTTCATTAAGTAACATGTAATGTACTATAATGTAAAACTCCCCTCGCTCAAAGACTTTTCACGAAAAGTAAAAGTCAGTATCAGAAAAAATTTATTAATATAATATGGTGTAACAATTGATGATTCCTAATTGATGTTATCATTATTAAATATGTATAAAGTACTGCAAATATATTTCTACAAATATCAGTATCAATGCAAATTCGAAATTTATTTAAACTTTTATGACTGAATCCATTCTAATTAAAGTATGTAGTATTATAAACATTATAGATACATATATATCCAGTTGCAGTTCCGATATTTATTTTTTTTTAATTTTCTAAAAGTTTCAAAGTATATTAAAACTCAAATTGTTATAACCGTATAAAAATGTCGCAGAATATAAATTCTTGAAATATAAACAGTTTTCGAACCAATTTCCGCAGTACCCAGTCGAACTTATGAAAATTCGGAGATTTTCTTTATCGGCGGGACAAAACGCAATTCATGACGCAATAATGAGAGTAAAAATAGTCGCTGTTAACGCGAGTTTACATTGAAAGCGCAAATTTGAAATTATCGCTCCCGCATCGCATAGCGCGCCTGGGAATATCCGCCGCCCTCGCGAATGACCGTATCGCCTTATCTGCCCGCGATGCATCGAATTATCTCGAATGTTTGTATTCGCGCGCGTATGTATGCGCGTGTGGCTTCGATTCGTCCGCAGGGGCCTCGAGAACTGCGGGGAGCTAAAGATACAAGCTCGTCAATAAGGAAGCTATTGACATTAGATAAGCGGTCGAAAGTATATCGCACCGCTTGGGGAGACCGGCTTTATTTTTACGCTTGTCAACTGTTGGTAAATTACGTCAAACTGGAGCTCTTCCTATCTTAAGTAAAGTTTAATTCTCCATCGTGAGCGTGTTTTTATCACGTACTTTATAGCGCTGCGGCGCGCTGCATTAGAACCGACAGATAAGGATTAAATCCGGCACGGATGTTGAACGAGGCGCGTTTAGAGAAGGTCTTGAACTATTGAGCTTTACTTTTTTCATTTTAAAACGCCTCCCAAATAATATAAGAAGTTTTCTTTAGCTTTATGCGAGTCGGCTAATTATCGGACCAGTGTGTTTTTTCATTTTCTTCAAATATTCAACGATCCTCATAAACTTGCTACGGGAACGGAAATAATCCACAGCTGAAAAAAAAAAACGTTGTAATAGACGCACAAAAATCAGATTATAGTTCAACGTGGCGAAATTTATGGTGGCTAAATTGTTAGCGAGTTTTGGTAAAACGCAAATGTAATTCAAGCAGTTTCGTGAGATTGGCGATCCGCTAGAGTTCGCGCGCAACATCTGCCGAGGGGAACCGAGTCGATATATATGAGGCGAAGACTTATATTACGTACGTGCTCGTTTTCTCAACAACTTAACACCTTCGAATCCCCCTCCCACCCTCCATCTCTTTCTCTCGCTTCCCAAGCCATCACGAACCCGACATAAATTGTAGGTATGGCCATCTTCGACTCCGCAGATGATAATAGACCCCGCGCATTTCAATTGAAAATTGATGATTGCATTCGCTTGAAAAATCGATCCCGGATGCCTCGGCGAAAGAATGTAAAATTAAGTTTCAACGTTTACCACGAGAATTTAAGGTCTTTGCAATATCAATATTTTTGGCCTGTCCTCGATCGCCTGCTTTCGTGCATATATAAATATGGGTAAAAATTTCTTAATCATTCAAGTAATACGTTCATTGATTTTTGAGATAAACCTAGTAAGAAGCCAAGTATTCGAAACACGTTCCAAACGTTGTCTCATTCCTAGCAGTTTTTTGATTGTTCGTCCGTAAACAAGTTCCTAACATTCGCACTATATCTAGTATCATCCTTTTAAATTGACAATTCATTTCCAATCAGTTACACTTTGCTTCTCTCAGATTTATCGCTCCACCGTGTTTCTATTATTCGCCGTATTTCTCAATATATTTATCATTGTTACATCGGGAGACAATGAATAACAATTAACATCTTTGGCGCGTAAATTTACAAAATTCTTTTGTATATTAATGTTATAAGAGTGCACAATGTATAATCAAACTGCCAATGCACAGTCAGTGTGTAATCGGTATGCAAATAATGCCTTCGCAATTACCCCCCCCCCCCACCGGCCGAGCTAGTAGAATCCTTTATTTCTCCCAGACATCCGGGATCCCGGAGCATATTAATACCGATGCGTTCCTTTTTTCTTTCTTGCGCCATCGGAATTCGGGCCGGCGATCGAGGGTAAAACGGCAGCCGCGCCGCGGCAATTTCACGTCCCATCCATCTAGGCGGAATTAGGGTGGCGGGCGTCGGGGCCACGGTAGCCGAAATCCGAATCGATTTTTTCGGGAGTGATCATTACTCCTTATTATTGCTAGGCCCATTTTTCAGGCGCTCCCGGCTACTCCCACAGATCCGCCGCAGATGGGGCGGCGGCGAGCACGATGCGCGGGGGCCAGCGGCCGCGCAGGTGGATTAGAATGTTAAGCAGCTCGTTGGGATCGGGCGAGGCTTTTGGCGCGAAAGCGCCGAAATTGGTATCAAATTCTTCATGTGTTCCAGACTGGAATGGGGGGGGGGAGATCATGTCCCACGTTATTTTTTTCCTAAGACACGTAAAAATTTCTCACATTCAACCTATGGAATAACTTTAATATATTATGTAGATAAATGTATAGTACGTTGTAAAATGTAAATGGAACATGAAATATTATTGTTATGGTGTAATAATCTTCTCCGTATCGAATATTTATTAACTATTAAAGATTCATTACAGTCTGCTTTGAAAATCTATTAATTTTAAAATTGAATAGTTGAGGAATAAAATATGTGAATCAATTTGTTAATGCACGCGAAAAAAAAGAAGATTTAAGTAGTGAATTACGAGCAATTGAATGCTAATTTAATTCACATCCCAGAAATAAGATTAAATATCTTACAATTTATGTGTTCATAAGGAGTGTGTCCTAAATGTGTCAGAAGTCATTTTTAATTAATACACCTATATTTTTTATATCTAAATAGAGAATTCTAAGAGTAGCTAGTTCTGAATGGCAAAATTTTCTTTGCGTTTACAATTTCAGATATTGAATTTTAATAGGATTGCACGATTATTTTTTCTGAATATTTGGAATGATTTTTGCCTGCATTCTCTAAACTCAAATACATTGAATAAATGAATTAATGAACGTTTTCAATAATTCTACACAATAGTAAAGTCTAAAGTTCAGTAAAAAAATCGTGCTTCTCTATATCGCTCGAAATTTTGAGCATAACTGCTCAACTACTATTATAGTTTCAGTAGTGAAAATTTTGATTTTCTTTTTGACATGCAAAGAGATTATAATCTATATCATTTCTGTTTCTTTCATCTTAGTTATCAAATTATAACGGTTGGGTCTGTGCAAAATTATTCTCCGTGACTTATTAATAAAATTCTCTCAACGAATTGATTCCCACTCCTTTATTACTCTATTGTTCTATATGGCTTAATTTAGTTCGTCATATCTATAAAAGGATCTACTGCCTCTGGTGATTCACTCATTCCAAACAAAAAAAAACTAGAATACTGGTTTGCCGTATATCATTCATATCTTTAGAACTCTATTGATTTTAACTATCAAATAGAAATCTCTTTGCAACTTCTTTAACTTCTCATACCTATATCTATACCTATATATATATATATATATATATATATATATATATATATATATATTGTTTTTCATATCAAGTTCCATCTATTTAATCGCTTAGTTTTAACTTAAAATTCTTGCTACAATTAAATCAATATGAGATGAACTCATACAAATATTGAAATAGAGCAGAATACTATATAATATGTAATATTAGCAAGCGATTTCTACCTAATATTCACTTAAAATTCTGCAATAGAACGTACTGTTGCATTTTTCCGGCCTGTTACAGTATTCGAATCCATGCAACACGGCGTCGGTTACCATCGCGAAATTCTCGCGAGTCACAACGCAATAGGGTGGGCTAAGACAAAGTGGCGTGCCAAGAGCGGGAGAGAGAAGAAAGGGGATTTTTATAAATTCGATGCCTTGCCGAAACAAAAGAATTGTTGCGGGCTCAAGAGAGCGCGGAGGAGAAGAAGCCGAAATAAAGAAGAAGAAAAAGAGGTATATAAAGAAAGCCGTTAAAAAAGAATCGAGCTCTATCTCTCTCTCTCTCTCCCTCTATCTGTCGGCGGGGCGCAGTCCGCGGCATTCTTGAAAAACGCGTAAAATCGACTTCGCACCGGCGGGGGATCGGACCGCGTGGGCAGGGGGGCGGGTGGGCGAGGGAGGAGGACAAAAGAGCTTTTTGTCGCTTCGATCGGCTCGCGCGATCGAAACAATCTGTCGGAGCGCCTTAAATGGGCAACGATTTCGCACCTTCCCGCGTATTGGTGCGCACAAAAGTCCCGAATCGCCGAATAAATTGTTTTCTCTTTCTTCTTTCTCCCTCCCCCCTCCCCGCCGGCTCCTCGGCTGTTGTCGTCCTATTGCCGTAATATAATAACGGGAACGAAAACAGAATTAAAAGAGGTCGTATTATGTTGAAGGTATACAAGCCCGGGCCGCTTTGGTCCACATTTGGCAACAATAGGACATCGTTAACGCGCGAACCTCGCCTTCAAGTCCGATATTGTGGCCCGATGATGGGGTGAAAGGCGCGGGTTGCGATTGATGAGCGTGCTTCTTTTTTCTCCCTCTCATCAATTGTCCTCACTTTTAATCAAGTGTTTTACCTATCTGTTCTTTGTTTCCTGTATTCATGTATTATTTTTTTTAACTGTCGATTTTTCGGAGCCTGAAAATTCTTAACATGTAATTGAAATTTCATTGTTACCCTTAGAGGAGAAAATTGAAAACCCGTTGGATGGTGATATGGATAAATCATTTTTAGTTTATATATTTTGAATTATGGATTCTGCTTTCTAATTTGTTTTAAATGTGGACGGATTTTTTAATTTTACTCAAAATAAAATTCCAAATAAAATTTTGTGATTAAATAGTCAACCATACGGTAAGTTTCCAAAATCATCGACCTCCGTTAAATTTGCATTTCAGGTGTAATGACTCCAGGTGCAGTAAGAAGTATTGGAAATGTCTAAGTAATGTAATCATTACCTTTAAAATACAGTGACAGAGAGAGAGAGAGAGAGAGAGAGAGAGAGAGAGAGAGAGAGAGAGAGAGAGAGAATAATAACAAATAAAAACTTGAGATGCATTCAGGCGTGGTGAAATCAAAAGAGTATATAGTATTTTAACTAAAAGTTTATGAGATTCTTAATAAATTTCCAAAAAGGATAAAGTAATTACAAGCTAAAGAAGAAAAAGAAGTTGATAAAAAATTATGTGGAATAAATCATTATGCTTTTTGAGGTATAGACTGGGATGATATTAGAATTATGTATTGATCAACTTGGTGGAAAATATTAAAAACTTCTAAATCATAGAGAAGTTTAGTTCTGATCAGTATTATTATTTTTTATGGGTTTTCTTTGAAAATAAAGACTTTTCTATCCTTTGGCGGTGTTAATTGGCATGGGGCGAAATTCCGGAAAATTGGAAAAATAATGGAACAATTTTATTGTAATAAATGTAGTAATTAATAACATGATAAAAAGAAAAGTTCTTATAAATACGTATAAAAAATTTTAAATCACTTCATCTCGAATTCTCTTACATGTCTAAGGGATAAATCGAGATATTTCATGTAAAATCATAAAAGATATGATATTTACGTGAGCTCATAACCTAAAATAATCTGAAACATTGGATATTAAAAGAACATTAAACATTAAACATTAAACATTAAAAAAAAAATTAAACATTCTAAAATTATTGTAGCATGCACTTGAATGTTATTCCCGTGCATAATGGCTGGTACATGAGACACGTCTTCTGTGTAAACTACATTTTTTTTCAAATACCTCTAAAATTATAGTTATACGAGCCTACTAATAGGAATACCATTTATCAGGATTATGCTTATTTGATTAATCGTGACAAATAGCTATTTCTTTAAAAAAAATAAATATTTCTATCATCATTGATGGAAAAATCAAGCAAATTGAAACTAAAAATCCTTGAGCAAAGTAACAAGAAATGTTGGTATTGCAACAAAAGAATACGAATTAATAGTTCTGACATTGGAGATGTTTGGAACAACGAAAGTGACAGAACAGTTAGCCAAAAATATAATTTACACAAAGGACTCGTCTCATACATGTATATACTAGCCATTATGCATAGAACAAAATGTTGAAATGTATGCTATAAAAAAATTGGAATATTCTAAAAATTATAGAATTTTTTAAATGTATTTAGCTAACGTCACTATTATGTATTTTATGATTTTATATGAAATAATGTTTTCTACACTTTAGAATATTGGTTTTAAGTTATTCTTTCTGCTTATTTTATTGATAAGAATGATTCAAGTTGTTGTGCTATCATCGTATCTAATGTTTCCGACAACAAATACGATTTTGCTAAAAATTCTTCCTTTTGAATAGAGTTATGATACTGCAAGTAGATGATGTCAATCTGCACAGCTCGAAGCAAAAAAGATCATTTAATCTTACGAGCTCCACTTTCACTTACCATTAGGATAAGGTTTTTGCATTTCCAACCTATGAATTCTTCTCCGGGAAATTAACTGCCCAATTAAAACGGTCATTAACTTGTGAAATTATCTCATTATGCACGGGTGTCGTTTGCAACTTTTTAATGGAAAAGGCAGAGTTGGGGTCATCTTTTTTTGCGGAGAAACGCCCGGCTAAAGAAGGCGTCGCTCCGTTAGTGGAGCAGATGCTTCTGAAAAATAGTTTCAGTTATCAAAAACGGTGGCTATTACAGTGTAGAGCTAAATTCCAATTTTAATCTCTACATTTTAACACATATAAGAGCTCGATTTACCATGTATACTTGCTCTATCTCGTGCAGAATAAATATGACGTGGGTAAATAACGTACGTTAGACTTTGATTTTTAACGCGTTTAAAACAACGTTACGCAATGCAATAGAATCATTATTTGATCTTCATACACTTCATGTAAATTTTTTACAGTCTTAGACAACTACATTTATCATTACGGCTTCAGTCTAACGTACTCTTTTGAAGAAAAAAAAAATCATCCGACCTACGCCGGGATTCTATAAATCATATCGTCGAAAGCACGTCGCTCGACTCACGGCGTCTTTCACCATCGAGGGACGTGGACCGATGTAAACGAATAAATCCATCCGGCCCCTCGTCCCGCAGAAATAAAAAGGCCGTCGCGGGCTCGACCTAATGGATTCGTCTAGTCCGAGAGCTCGCGGCTCTATCCCGCCTATGTATTTATCGGGGGAGCCCGACATCGATGCGGGCGCACTCAGCCCGCGGCGGGGCTCAATTTTTCAGAAACCCCGCGAGCCCGAAAGCGCCGGCTCTATACGTCGGCTATAAAGTAGATACATTTATATATGTATGCGTATATATATATATATATATATATATATATATATATATATATACACGTAGATCTCGAGGAGGAAAAGAAAGACACCGATTGCGAGCGGCGCGGTCATCAATCTTTCGCGGCGAGAGTGTATACAGGCGAGGCGCCGCGCAACGCCGAGAATCGCTCTCGGGTCCTGCGCGACCCCCTCTCCCACCCCCGCCCCCCTTAAAACCACCTTTGTTTTACGCGTGACCCCTCGAGAATCGGGCCGCACTCGTGCGCGCGGTTGGGCGGGGAGCTACGACGGTCAACCTTGCCCGAAACGAACGCGCGCCTATATACGTATAATAGCATAGGTATATATCGGCCCGTCTGATCGGCCTCCGCGTTTTTCGGCTACTCCTGGGCGCGCGAACGCTTTTGCCGGCCTATTGTCCTTCCTTCGCGGCTGATTTTCGCGCTTTTGCAGAATTTCGCCCGAGAGTCATTGTTTCTATTCACTCCCCCCCTCCCCCGAACAATGGGACTCCATTTTGGAAGTCGGCGCGGCTGGGCGGAATTTCACGCAGCGGCGCTGCTATATGCACGGCAAACGCGGCTTTTCGGCCAAGTAATGAGTTTCCGACTGGGAAAACAATTCGTACGCCGGGATGCGGAATTCTGCTTTGGCGGCATACGCTACAAAGCATAAGGATACCGTTGTTGCGTATCGTGCACATATGGCACTTTCCACGGGCGACGTAATTGCCTCTTTTGTCGTTTCATCATTATCGGTGGCAATACACGATATCAGTAACGAATTAATATTTTCATACATTTTCACGTAGTCGTATTTATACTGCCGAAAATTATAATTGATCTTTGAGATCGCTGTAGTACTTCACAAGTGTCTCAACGCTAACTGATGGCAATACACTTAATGCACGACAATTCGGAGATATGAAGCATTTATACACACACACACACACACACACACAGACATATATATATATATTATAATTATAAGCTTGGCAAAAAAATTTGCCTTTAATTGTGCAATCAAGTCGTCGAAAAGCCGCAAAATAAATAAGGTCGCACTTCTCCCCTCTCTCCCCCTCTGTGCTCCTCTTCGCTCGCCCGAGAAATTATAATCCGCTCTTCTGCGGTGCACCTATTTTAACAATTTGCCTCGTTAATCGGTGCTGGCTCGCGGCGCCCATTAAAGTGACGAACAGCGGCATTTTGTCTTGCTCATCGGCTCACCTCGTGAGCGGGTGACGTTTCGGGTATTAAACAAAGGCACGCACGAGACCGATGCGTTGGTTGTGGAGAGAGAGAGAGAGAGAGAGAGAGAGAGAGAGAGAGAGAATAGCAGCTCTCGAGACGATGCATCACTTAGGGGAGAGTGACTTTGGGGGAGTCGCCGATAGAGCGAAGTCCGCCTATGGCAATAATGAGCTCGGCCTATTGAGGCCCTGATGAATCATGCTGGCTTGTTATCTTCTTGGAAATCGCCTGCTTTGCCTTCTCTCGCGGTCCTACCGGCGTGATTTAGACATTCGTCAAATAAATCGATAGTTCTTTTAGTAATGATGCTTGTATTTTCGATGAATAATGTCATTTTTAATGAATTTTTTGAATCCTTTCAAACTTACAAGGGAGTCTACCGTCATCGAAGAATTAATTGCTACCAATTTGGTAAAATGCATTATGTATAAAAAACATGCATATACCTTACCTTTTATTTGTGCCTATGCTTCTAATAATTTTTCGGAGAAAATTGTTTATATTCAATTTTTAGCGTTATTTACACATTTTTCCACGATTTCTAATTTTTGCAATCGCTCCGTAACTACCAACTTATTTTCCTTCGTGTCTAAAAATACCGTTAAATGGTTCTTGTGTTATTACATTCCTTTGCATATTCGATTTTGCACAAAAACGGCATTAATTTTTCGCTTCAATAATTAAAGTAATTATTAATATTCACATAAAGGCATATAGAATTCTTGTGGGGATATAAGTTAAACTTTATTTCCTCTATAGTAAGTACAACGAAAGACAATAATTGTTATCGTGCTCTGTTGTTAACGTACCGCACATTGAATAGTACATTGAAAAAATAATTCTAGTTTATTAAAAGAAGGAGAGGTTTTAAAAAATAGTAATAACTAGTATATTTATAGCAAATACAATAACAATTTTTTTGCATTTACCATAGAGGTAATAAAGTTTAATTTCTATATCTAGAAGAATTCAATATGCCTTGACGTGAACATCAATAATAAATCGTAAGGCAAAAATTTATTGATATTTTTTAATAAATAACGACAAGATTGTAATAGTACAAATTATCTGCAGTTGAACCTAGTGAGGTAAGAGTTATGAATGGTATTTTTACATAATAAAAAGTACGTGTGAAGGTACGGAGAAATAAATTTAAAAAATGTATTAAAAAAAAGATATTTGTTTGGCAAAAACATTTACATATAAACAAGTTTCACATAAAAATAATTCGAAGGAAGTTGCATTGGTACAAAAGAAGATTAGGCATTAATTTTTATATTCTATTGAATGAATTTTTAGTTTTTCGGTAAAGCTCTCCTTGCGAGTCCTACTTAACCAAATGTAAATACTATACGTATGTTTTTTTTATTAAAAGATTATTTATAATTTAAAAAATCTCATCCTTACTAAAAAAATTGTTTAATAAACTTTACAAGTCGAATTCGACAGTTACGTAGTGTTGTATCATTGTTTGAAAAATACTATGCCATACTAATCAGAGCGTGATTAATGTTTAGTCTATTTTCTGCCTCAGTTATAAAATTCTCTCCTACGAGACCATGGGATCGGCGAATCTTTTCAGGCCGAAAGTTGATTGGTATAAGATCCGAGTTTCATCGATCACTTTTGCTATTCGTTGCCCTTTTGTATTTCTCAGTGATTAATTCCCGACCGAGAATAGGAAAGACAAAAAAAAAAAGAAGGAAACAAAAAAAGAAGGACAAGAGGCCAGCACGAGAGCCGGCAGACAGGCGGGCGTAAAAAAGAAAATCGAGAAAGCAGGGATGAAACGATTCTCGTTAAGCCTTTAGCCGCGCAGTCCCTTTTACGCCCGGCGAGCGCCAGCGGCGAAATTCGAAATTCATCGATCGAGCCGGCCCAGCGTCCGCGGCGTCCGAGCGCCTTGTACAGGCGCGGCCGATTCCGCAGGCTCGGCGCTATTTTTCTCGCTGCCCGTGGTGCGCGCTCGCGGCCCCCTCCCCCGCTCACCCCTCGCCGCCGCCGCCGCCGCCGTGGAGCGTACGCGCGCCCCGGGAGCAGGTGACTCTCCTCCTCCTCCTCCTCCCCCTGCTCGCTCTCGGGGGGAGCGTCCGTCTGCGGAGCGGGCACGCGCGCCCGCGCGCGAACGCTCCGAGGAGTCTCCCCACCGTCTCTGCGGGACACCCCGTCGAGTTCTCCCATAAAAATCGGAAATTAAAACGAAAAGCAATTACACTGATCTATAGGGCGGGGCCCCGCGCTTATGACTCGGCATTTGGACATCGCTGGACCGCGCGCCTCATTTGAATTTTTTACTCCTCCTTTTTCGAAATTTATGCAATAAAAAAAAAAAACGAAAAAAAAAACAAAAAAAACTGGAGACGAGAGCTCGAAAATTAATTTTCGAGCTCGTAAACGGGGGTCGCGCGCGCGCGCGCGCCAATGTTTATTTTCTTAATAAACATAAATTTTCGACTGTCGGCCAGAGCAATAACTGTATCTAGTTTTTTTGTTATTTATATAGTCCTTTTTCGCATTTGAACCTTTTTTCTGGCTCCTCGCCCTCACCACTGGGCTTTGATAAAAACGCTCGTTGACGTGTTTATATACGGGCCTGGGATTGCGCAATAACACGAGCGGTCTTTTTTCCATCTGAAGCTTATACTCGCGCAAAATGCCTAATGCGTATACGACAACGTATATATATACTTAACTATATATATATATATATATGTATATATTACATATATATATATATATATAGCTTTCAATTACGTCGAAACAAATACGAAGGAGCGCAGATTCGGGGAATATCTTTGCTTGATACGAATAAACAAGTACTAAGTCCTCGCTCGTCGGCCCTGTTACCCATTCCCTTGGGCCTGCCTCTAAATATCCCCCGCTCGTGCGGCTAAACCGGGATTTTCGTTTTGTCCCATTTTTTCGAGGCGGGCGCGGCAGGAACGACGGCACCACGAGGCCGCCGCGCCCGAAGCACGCGAGCGAGCGAGAGGGCCGCGCTTCTGCGCCCGGGCTACCAAAGAGGCATGCGCCTAAACAATGAAGTTTATGGGCGGAGGGTTTGCCCCGGCGCTCTTGCTCCTTCGTTTGCGCTCCGGCAATATCGGCATCGCCATTAAAACAATCGACGTTGCCTTTATACGGCGGGGGATGCAAATGCGTGGTGGGGGGGGGGTGAGGGGGGGAGGCCCTCTTGCCAGCACAATAGCTGCTCGGGAGAGGGAAGCAGTAGTAAATACCAATATAATTGCCAACCTCTGAGATTTAAGACCTACGTATTCTCGGAGAATTTTACGAGAAACGGAGGCTGTTACGGGAGTAGGCAGGAAGAGGGTTGGTGGTGGGAGGGGGGGGGGACCATTTTGGCCGGTGGAAGCGGGGAGAGTTGCGCTGACTTTTTGGAGGATTCGGGAGCAGTGGCGATACGCGTTCGGGGTAAGACGAAGCCACACTTGCTCTCGCGATCGGAACGAGTTTTTTACGCACTTTGCACGAAATCTCTTACGATTGAGCAACCTCATATTTTAGCCGTATTAAATTTTATTTATATTTCTTTATATATTTAATTAGGTTGATTAAGTCAAATTAAAATATAGCAATATAATATGACATTTTCGTATTTTTTCGTAATAATATATATTTTCATTGAGAAATCAAATATTCTATTTTTAAAAAAAATCAATAAGCTGATAAAATACTTTTTTATGATTAAATTAAGATATCCATATATGTATATCGATGCAAATAAAGAATAACCTTTTTTTCGTTAAGTGCATAATTATAAAAATACTTGTGTGAAACTTTTTATTATCAATTAAAATTATGAAAAAATAAGCATTGTCGTTCCCGTAATGTAATTGAGAAAGGAAAAGAAGTATCAGTAGTTCAATTTTCCTATTCATTAATCTATTGGTTTTACTTTTTTGTCTTAATATGTTTCTCATAAACACAAATGCAAGCAGAAATCTATAAAATGACTTGACTCTGCCAGAAGCCTCGACGGGATAACGAACTAGGCTCGGCGCACAACTCAGTTCCATGTAGGTAGCTCTACCCGATATCGGCTCCGCTGGCGCAACGGCCGCATCCGCGCCCTCGAATCCTCGCTGGCTCCTCGTCGAAGCTCGCCCCAGCTCGCTGCCGTTCGGCGTCATTAGAGGGGCGTCGCGTCGGTGCGGGGCTGTGTCGCAAAAAACGCCGACGAGCCCAGCTTTTAGGGGGTCGATGTTAGCCTCATCCTCGAGCCCGATAAGATACTCGGAAAATACGCCGGATACACTTCGTTACGCGCTGTCTCGGTTTATTTATTTGTTTTTTTTTTCCGACCCGCGTCTCTATTATGCGCCGCCAATACATATATAATAGCGGGCTGCTGCTCAATTCGTAGCCGAGGCTCATTTCGATGAGAAATCATCGCAATCAGATTTCTTAATTAAGCCCGCCGACGTATTCACTTATCGCCGGTTGCATGAATTAATTATTGCAGAATCTCCGATAAGCTTTCGAGCGCTTGCGCTGTATATATGTATATTAATATGTATATATATATATATATATATATATATATATATATATATATATATATATTGGTCTTGGACGCAAATAAACGCGGAGCGTCGGCGCGGGTCGAATAAAGCGACAAATTTAGTGCAGCAACTTAATTAACATTCGAGCATTACCGTTTCATCTTGCTTAATTGAACCGATAAAAATGTACGCGCATTACATTACGGCCTAATAAAGTGCCGTTTAATTACACGCCGACAAAGAGCTTTTTACCGTAAAACGGGGAAACCCATGAAAACATACATAAATATATTTATTTGAATGACGAACGCGGTCGCCCCCGATTGAGCTTCGGATCTAGAATCTGATTTATCACTGATAACGCGGTGTCTGGGTGGGCTAATTAAACGGCAAGAGGAAGCGTCCGCTCTTCTTGGACTCGCGCGTCGCGCGCTTTTGTAAACAAACAAAAGAAAATCAATTGGCACCCGATGACGGCAACGTCCGCCCCTCGGCGACCGAGCGAGCGTCGTCCCCGATAAACGCACCTGGCGCAGAAATCCCGATCGCCGGAGCCGCGAGAGCCTCCGCGCGCGAACTTATAAATTGTATTATATCCGGCTCGAGGCGCGACTGGGACCGCGTCTGCGCGGCATCTATTTTACGAGCCCTCCGGCGATTCGACCGTTAATTTTCAATTCTGGCCCGAGGAGCCGGGCGAACGAATCCGGGCCTCCTTCGGCCTTCTGGGTCGGGAGAGGCTCCGAGGCAAACTGCCCTCGTCATCTTGCGCCTATCAAATCTTGCTCGCGTATCGATAATAATTAAAAACTTCTAAGCGCACGATACTGCCAGCGTCGACGCCGATAATTCATATCGCGCGCGAACGTTTGCCCTGCGGGATGACTTTTTCGTTTTTGTTTGTCAGTTTTTTTTCTTCTTTCGTTTTATCGCTAACGGGTTATAGAACGCGTTTACATGCCAATCGCACGATTATATAGCACCTGGACAGTCGCGCGCGCTATGTATTCGCGGCGGGCAATTTCGGCTATAAGTCTATAAGCGAAGAGCGTCGATCGCTTCTCGACCTCCGTTCGCCGGGCTTCGAATTAATCCAAGAGACAGAAAAAGGAGGAATAGAGCGAGGCGAGTAAAAAACGCTGCTCGCCAGACGCGCGTCGCGACTCCTGGACTGTCGGTCGGTAACCGCGCGGCCACGAAATCGCCAACTCGCGTCTGCGGACCGGCGCTATCTTTACAACGTCGTGGACTGTCGTTTCCTCTTTCCGCTCGCGGGGCACGGGGGCGGCCGGCGGAGCGTGGACGAGTCGAGCGGCTCGATAAAGCCGAGTTACGCGCGTACCGAGAAACGATGGGTAATGGGCATGTCTCCACTCGGCCGCGTAGGCAATAGGCGCGCTAGTCCAGTTACGTTTCGAAGCATTGATTTTCTGAAAAGCATCGTGCCCGTTCCAGGGTACAGTGGTAGTCGCGAAACGAGTGAATAATCTTAATCAAATCACGTGCCGTGACCCGGTTGGGCAATTTTTTTTTTTTTAAATAATACACTTCACTGTTAGCGTATTAGAGCATTGTGCCTATAATGAGCGGGAAGGGGCTGACCTATATGGGTGACAGATTTGGTTCAAATTGAGCGAGGCAACGAGGCAACTCTTATTACCTCGTATGTTCAAAATCTTTGCTATTTTCTTCATTTTCTCGTTTTAGATTATTAAATCAAATTTCAGTCTATACGTATTGATCATCATTAAAACGAAATACCGGTAACCAATAAAAAGTATTTCAATCCTATAGTACGTGCGAATACTGCAACTTGCTCTACTTACTTTTCATTATGTTTCATTATGAACCTTTCCTGGTCGTCACCCAGCTTGTTCTCTTTCTGTTCTTTGGACGTTAAGTATAGTCTAGAAAAAAAAAGGCGGGCCAAGTTGTTCATGTTGAGAAAGGGGGAATGGGAGAAAGCCATTGGAATAAAACGGTATGTCGCGTATCTAGTGTGGACATACTTTGCCGGAAGTGTGGAATATCCGGATATCCCGGCTCCCTCGATTCCCTTGCTTGGATACGAGTCCATTCCTTGTCTTGATAAGAATGCTTTCCAAGTATTGTTTCGAAGTATCCTGCCTCCAAGAGGAACCTTTTAACTTTGTCTCGTTTCACTCGGCCATATCCTGTCTTATCTCGGTTTTACCAGACAACGAGAAACTTCTAGACAATTTTATTGTAATTTTATCGCATTTTTTACTTCACTTTTATTTTACACGACGAATAGTAGAAACAGATAAACAAGATGTTAACGAAATGTTGAAATATTATTTTATACCATCACATTTCTACAGATTTCAATATAATATTGATCTACCCTCATAGCATAAATTATTTTACTTAATTTCAATAGTTAAGCTACTGTTTACATATCAAAAACTTCTGACATCCGGATTTTTATTAAACTTTATCATGATCACCGACCGTCGGACTATATTAATTTTTAAACTACTATCGCTCCGATAAACCATTTTTGAGCACATAAATATTTGGAACCATTGCTTGCGTACTTCAAAATGGCATTGAACCTGTCAATATAGTTTTGTTTTATAGTAATACAATATTATGTTTACATAAACATTTTTCAAAAAAACTATTAATGTACATACGATAAGAAATAAGAATTATATATACATATATATATAGGTAGAAATGTAACTATTATAATTATTCATTGTCGAGAAATATAAAAACGATTTAAATATTTGGTATAATAATATTTGGTGCGCTATTTTGTTTTGTGGAATTAAATTAATTTTATATTATAAGTTGTCATCGATTTTAGCAAGCATCGTACGTCTAGGAATTGGTTACCTGTCGTCCTACTGACGAGCCCAGCAGGTAACTGAGAGCGAAGCGTACAAATAGTATTTATTTTCGGCGAATGATTTATACTTATTCTTCAAAAATTACAAGTTATATTTTGCACATGTCGAAGAAAGAAAATAACTCTCGAATGACTTAATCGTCGATGAGAGAAATTTGTCGATGTTGTACATCGCTTAATCTGTGGAATCACCCAAAAGTGAAAATATATTCTTAGAAATATATCTCAAAACGGTTTATATTTAATTTATTGTCTGATAGATCCGTGGATCTATCTACTAGAATGTAAATCATAAATATTTTATACATAACTTAATAAAATCGATTAGAAACGGCAAATTTTATTAAAATATATTGTACACGTTGTTATTAGTATTCAAGTATTAAATATTGAAATAATTCTTCCTGCTAAATAATATTTCAGTCTATTAAAATATTAAAAATATTGAGAAATAAAGATATACTGACGCTTGGAAAAATTAATGAATTTATCTAGTTTGTATTTTTGATACATAAAACGAAATAGTATTTTTTATGCCGTGGATCTATTAGTGAATTACCAGTATTAGATGAAAACGGCTTTTTATACATAATTCTGGAATAAAATATTGGATCTGTGTAAAAGTAGACGAATAGAGTTTGATATTTTCTTAGCACATGTTTATTGTCAAAGATCTCAAGCTGTGACTAAAACATTGTATAAAGTCAATATATATTATAGATTTTTAATATTGTGATTTTAAAATTGAAATTAGATGTTTATTTTTTAAAAATATATAAAGTACTTGATCGACTGTACGATCAAATTGTTCATCTAAACAACAAATTTTAGTGCCCAATCTCACTATACACTTAAAATTCTAAAAAGAGTAAGTTTTTTTAGATTATTTTGATAACAATCGATTGAATTAAAAATTGATATATGGCTCTTTTTAAAATAATTTATAAACAACAAACGATAACCGATAAAGCTGCAAGAGTCTTTCGTATCCTTGAAACATGATTTCAAGAAAGGAGCCCTTCTTATAAGCTAACAGGAAATATCAGCGTGAGACTCGAAATACTCGCGTCTTAGAATTTAGCGCACTAAAAAAGTTGAGTGATTAAACCAAGGCCACGTTTGACTTTTAGGGCTTGTTTGGGTTATAGTCGAGGCACGCGGAGCCCAAAGTATTAATGAGCGCTTTGTACGAATTTTCTGGCCTCGTGTCCAATTCATAATGAATTACTAAATAAAGTTTGTTAAAAATTCATGTAGCTAGCGGCGAGTAGAGCGTACGACAGGCAATAACGGCTGATATAGTCGATGGTGCAAAGGCGACCGCGCAGGACTTGACGAGGAAGCGAATATGTGAAATTGTTACGTATACTTATTCGCGCGTAAAACAAAATAGTAAAACATGACACGAGGATCAAGAAAATAACTGCTGGTATTGTTCAGCGCCGGAGTTCAGTAATATAGAGCTCAATTTTTGTATTACAACAGTTTGGCTATGTACAACAGCCGCCCCGGCGATACGCGAATGTTTCGTCTCAGCGCGCGCATAAAAGATCGAAGTTTTACTTGAGGAACGCGCCCTCGGTCCCCAAGCCTAATCTCAGTCCAAGTAGCAAAGCAGGGCGACGGGGAACGGGAACACGCGTATGGGCGTACGCGGTCCCGCGCGCGCGCGCGCATAGGAGAGGGATGCGCGCGCTCTCGCTCGCTCGCGCGGCAGGTGCCTGCTCCGGTTACCGGGGGCAGCGGACCGAACGTGAAACGCGTCCGCGTCTCCCTTTCTTATATATTTATACTCGGCCTCTGCTCTGTGTCGGTGAGATCGCCGCCGCCGCCGCCACCGCCGCCGCCGCGACGCGACGACGCGTTTCTGGGTTTCGTCCGCCGCGTCGCCCCCGGGCCCCGGCGACCGAATAAAAAAAAATGAGCCCTCTCTCTCCGTAAAAATTCTTAAATAACCTCCTCGGGTCCGCGTGTATCCTTCTTTTCTTTTTCGTTATTTACAGCACAAAGGCGAGTGGGCGCGCTCGACACGAACGAGGGAGATGTTTTACTTCTATATATATGCATCAGTGTGTGTGTGTGTGTGTGTGTGTGTGTGTGTTTGTATGCCGCGCCCGCGGAGAGTCCTCTTCTCCTTCCCCCCCCCTCCCCTCGCTCCCGCGTTATTATTTCGTGCGTCTCTGAAATTCAAGCCGCGCGCGTCGAAGAGCTCTCCTCTGAAATTCAGCCCGGCGCGGTGTCGGTGCCCCCAGAGCCGCGACAATCGTGCGCGAGCGATATAATACGTCCGACGCGATCTATCGAGGCAAGTATGCATACAATCGTCCCGCGCGCTGTCTTTTCGAGAATTGAATCGAGGGACATTGCAGCCGCGCGTTCGCGCCTTCGCGGCTGCGTGAAAATTTCACCGACCCCCCTCCCCGCCGCGTGGCCGACCGGTATTTTGATCTAGAACGATTACCCCGGTTCTATATCGAGAAATCAAAAGCACGTTTTACGCGAATCGATTCTCGAACGTAATCCATACACGTATATTGCAGATACCAGCGGGTAATCGTGGCATAATGCGATTTCGAGAATCGTTTTCCAGTTTAATACCGCATATGGTTGCTAGATTAATTGCAATCGGATAGAAATGAGCATTTTAAAATTCATGAGCACATTTTTCTTCAACGCGCAATCTTTTGCGTATATTATGTGCCGATCGATGAAACATATTCAAAGAAATTTTAATAATCCTGTAATATGCGACCAATCAAGCTAACGTTAAAAAAAGAACCCTTTGTGCCTGCCTTAATTATATCCCTATTAACGCGCGCAAATTTAGCGTCTAACACTGCCGGAACGACCGAGGCTCGAATTTCCAGATTTCCGCGTACGCATACGGAGGGGACCGGAGCGAGCTTGCTGACGCTGCGTCGGAGCCATCCAGAGGACATAACTAGCGCTCGAGTCGAGGCCTACGGTCCCCTAATATGAGAGCAGCGCGAGTCTACGACGGCGACGCGTACGGGAGACGCGCCACTATTAATCCTTGGGATTTATGGTGCGCGGCCCTGTGAAGTCTGGGGAAACCAGACGCCCACTGGGCGAGCCCATCCACGCCGCGGGTTTCCGCAATTATTTGCGAACGCGCGTACGCGTATGCGAAGTCGGGCGAAAGCTCGCGAAATCGATCCCTCCCTCGTCGGCTCCTCTTTATCCGCGGGCGTCATTCGATCCACGAGCGCGCTCGCGCCGGAGACGGGCGTGGCTGCGGAGCGCGGAGCGGCCGTGACAGGAGAGGGAGGGGGGAGGTCGCCGCCGGCACTGGCCGTATCAAGGCCCGAGAGAGACAGAGCGTGAGAGCGTGAGAGAGAGAGAGAGAGAGAGAGAGAGAGAGGAGACCGCTCTCGCGGCACCTTATAAAGGAAAAGGCGCGAGCTGCCGGGCGACTATCTCCCGTCGGTCACCCCTCCTCCCCCCGCCCCCGGGCCCGCGCGTTCTCTCTCGCGGGCCCTTTTCTCGAGCCGCATTACGTCGCATTATTATGACGTAATTTTTGCTTGACGCGCAAACCTCGCATGGGCATATACTCTATACATAAACATATACGCATGCGCGCAGGCTGAGAATCCTCCGCCCTCCTCCCCCGTCAGCCTCCGAGTATAACGAGCCTCCAGGCGCCGAGCTGATCTGAGTACATGTATATATATATGTATACGTAGGAGTACGCGTCAAGCACGCGCTCCGAACAAGACGTATTATGCGCGCGAGATGCCCGGCGCGCGCATGATCATTACAATACCCGGGGATTTAACGTACGATTCTAATTACCGAGCGCGCTCGCCGCTGAACTTAGCAGCCGCGTCATGTACGTGCGCGCGTACAAACGTACGTACGCGCGCGGAGCCGTTTATTGCCGTGTCGGGCGGCGCGGCGGGCGAACCTCTGACGCGCGGATTATAAAATGCCCGCGCGCGCGCGCTCGTGTGTTGCAAAACGCTGGATCGTAGCCGTGTTATTACGCACTCTCGTTAGAGTAAGCGCCCGGAGAGTTCTCTATGTACCTTTAAATTGACGCGTATATATAGCCGCGAGAACGTTTTCAATCGGATTTTAACCCGCGAAATCTATTATAACGCGAATATATACCGAGGCTGCTATACCTCTCATAATTATATATATATATATATATATATATATATATATATATATATATATATGTACATCGTGCCACCTAGATTTTTATTGAAACCTCTAAGCTGCACATATATAAGTTTGCCTGTATATATATGTATGTATATATATATATATATATATATATATATATATATATATATATATATATATATATATATACGTGTTATTAGACATGAGCCTACAGTACAGAACATGACAAACACGCCTTGAACCGACTGTATGGAGTACAGGCCATATATATTATAAATATTCATATTCTGTATAGAAATCTGAAAGGTAGATATTAATATTCTCGCGGCGATTGGACGCGGTTGCTTTAATCGTACTACAAGTATGTTCCGCGGCAATTTGATAAATTACATGTATGCACGTATACGTGTGTAAACGGTTACTGAGTATACAGATATATATATATGTATTTCCTTTCGCCGCTGCGTATACAGTGAGCATTCCTAGAGTAGTTTGGAAAGCTCTGAAGTTCCAAACCCAATATTCCGAGATCTAAAGCTAAAAATATCTCTTTCTTTTTTAATAACTATATAGATTTTATTGATTTAATGCTCTATTAAATTATATTATCATTATTGAAACATTCACATACAGAAAACAATCTACCTTATCAAAATATTATAGAATTCTATTAAAGATTTATACTATATTCTTATAATATTAGTGTGTAAGCATCTATTGAATTTTTATTAAATATAGTAGGTAGAATGTTAAAATAAAGATACACGAAATAATCTTTTAACATGAACTTTATTTCAAACGAGGAAAGAAAAGACGTCTGTTCAAACGAAAGGACAACGCAAGACTCACTACAGTACTTGAAATTGAAAACTCTGCAAACCTTTGTGAGAAACTTAAAACCTATATAAAAACTGATCAGGCATCTAGGCAATAAACTCATAAATCATTTGCCGCGCAGGGCAGCAAAGACGCAGATCGTAATAAGACACAGTGGACACATATATTTACATCCTTTTACGATACCCTCCAATATTTAGTTTCAAGTATTATTTGCTTTATTATTTATAGAAGGCTAAAATAATCTAACAGCATCAATGATAAATTATGTAAGTTTGGTAACCATAGTGATTGGGTAATAAATTGTTAAGTTAAATTTATAAACTGTATTGGATCTAGTCCTTGCTTTTAGAGAATTGGATAAAATATGAAGGAAAATCGTAGATTTACTTATCCGTAAGTGAATATATATCATGTAATGATATATGAAACGATGGAAATGATTGTATTTCCTCTTTATAAGCAGTCAACCGGAAAATCTAAGTATACTAGCCAATTTTTGTAATTACACAACTGATATCAATCGGTTAATGTTATAGTGCGTTTTATGAAAATCGCTTTAAATGGATAATACAATCACGGATCGTTTTTTAAAATTTAAGTAAGATACCGTGCACACTTGATATAGTAATTAGAAATTATACAAGATTCTTTTCGGCGCAGAAATTAAATGCTAATTTAACTATCATATTGCGTACACTGAAGAAAATATTTTCCGATATCAAGTAAATATTTTCTTGCTTTGTACCAAATAAATTATTTTCTTCAATTAAGAAAATATTCACTAGATTTACGAGTACGTGGTTTGATTCGAGTGAATTCTTCCTGCATTAAGTAAATACTTCCTTGATTTAAGAACATACTTTCTCAATTTAAGAAAATAATTTACCTGGTACAAAACAAGAAAATATTTACTTGCGAACAGATATTTTTTTCTCAGTGTATAATTAAAGTTTTACCCCACAAATTTATATTTTTCTAATAAAAAAATACTCAGCAATTTTTATTTTTTACAGGTCCCAAGGAGGGTGGAGCCCGTATTCCGAAATCTCGAAGCCTGTAGGTAAAGACGGCCCTGGTCGTTCGGCTCTAGCTTCAAGATTTAATACCGCGAAGAGCTGTATATAGCATGTCGCAGAAACCGAGCGAGCTGCTTTATTTAATAACGTCTGCTTGTTCGTCCGGCGCGTACGCGAGCGCAGCGACGAGGCTCCTTGAGCAAACAATGTAATTTTGCATAAGAGCCGGAGCCTCCTTGAAGCGCGCTCGCAAACACCGAGGAAAATTCACAAAGCACCGTGCATCGTAATTACGTTATCAACCGAAACGACGCCCTCCTTCCACCACACCCCCCCCCCGCAACGCCTACTCAGTAACGAACCCCAAGCCCCGTGTAGAAACGTGTGTGTGTATATATATATATATATATATATATATATATATATATTCACGTACTTACGCATACGCGCGCGTTTGTCATAATGCGATATCTCTCGTGTAAAGCGAGAGTGCCTCCGCCAGAGCTGGGAGCATCGATATTATCTCGCGCGTTTATGTTCCCGCTGTTGCAGCTGACGCGCGCGACGCGCTCTCTTGGAGTCTCGAACGCGCGCAACGCGTATATTTGTACATGTATATGTGTGTGTGTGTGTGTGTGTGTGTGTGGTGTGTGTGGTGTGTGTGTGTACGCGCGCGCGGGTAATAACGACGGGTGCGCGCGGCCCCCGGGGCCCGAATCGATCGCCGCGCTAATGCCCTCTCCCGGTGGTGGCCCTCGCGCGCGGGCGTGGCAGGAGCGCCGCGCACGCGAGCCGAGCCCGATGCCGGCCGCGGCGCGCTCGTTACGCCGCGCGGTGCGCGCGGCATTATCGGGCCCGCGAGGTCTGCCCGCCTCTCCGCCTCTCCCCCGCCCTCACGGGTCCCCGACCGCGCGCACGGGCGAAAACGGTCTGCGAACTCGGGGCCGGGCGTAATTGGCACGTGCAGCGCCCGAGCATGACCCGGGGACTTTTTATCGGGGAATTGCGGGATTTTCGGGCCCCGGCCCCCTCCCGACGATCGGGGCGAGAGCGCGCCGGCTGGGCGAAGGTCGCTTCTTCTCTCTCTCTCTCTCTCCCTCCCCTCACCTCCCCCCCGCCCCCTCCGCCGTCTCTCCGCGGTGGGATGTTTTTGCGCCCGCCCTGCGCGCGAACTCGCTCGGCGAGAGCAAAGTATAACGTCGATGTGAAATTGCCGTGCGCGCTCTTATGTAATGGCTACCCTCGACTTTCCCGCGGGCTGAAATTTTCAGAAGAAGCGCGGAGGAAGACCGGGCGCGCGGGCGACCAACGGGAGGGACGGCGCTCGCGGCTTTTCGCTTTTTGCCGAGCAGCTTTATTGATTTTAAGTACAACTTCTTCGACATACCGGTAAGAAGTTCGTTGAAAAAATCAGCTTTGCTGCCGCTTTTAATACGGAACGATTTGGCAAATTTCTCGTTGTAAATTTTTCACGATGCATGGAATTGAGGTAATTATAGATTTCATAGAGTTAGTAAATATAATGTCGATAAAATTATTCATCCACTGAGGAAATACAATAACTGTACACTGTATAAAAATTATCGTGCTGATGCTTTCATCTCCCTCCTCAAATATGACTTGATTATTCGATCTCCATTCGTGTATTACAACGATTTTTTCTTATCTTAATGTTTAGTAGTATTATCTATTCTATAATATTCACAGATTATGTGCGCATAGACATAGATTACGGTAGGGATACTACTGGCTAAGTTATCGTTGGAGAATACTTTATTTTACGTTTCCAACAGAAAGTACCGCTGCTATATTATTATTACGTATTTGGAGAATCTTTCATTAAAAATAGTTACCTTGAAAATTATATTTTCTTCTTTAGTCTAACACATGGTTATATGCTATAGCGTAAATATTCAAAAGAATTTTTTCTCTAAAGTTTATAAATAACAAATTTGATGGCATACAGGATAAAACAAAAATATAAATAATAAATTTTAACACAATTGTCTAATTTACTGATTTATCTCTTGTTACAGTTTGTCTCCCTCCGCCCTCCCTAGCAGAGCGTGAGGTTGATAAGTCGCACAAGTACGAAATCAATTTACACACCAATATTGGATTAGATCTTTCACCATAACAGCCGAAAAATCGTAATCAAGTTGTGGTTTTGAGTGGTGATAAAATATATGATGTTTTTATCTATAAATGCGTGCACGAAAGAAGATTTTCATAGAAACAAATTGAAAAAATGTTTATTTTCCTTAAAAATTATTTAAATCTAACGTTAATAAGCGAGAGTTGAACGAGAATATGGTGCTCCAATCTATGCAATGCAAAAGAACACGGCCGGGAGACCGAGTCCATTAGATTGAAAATCATTAACCACGTCGGTTTAACTTACCGCGAACTGCGGCTCATTGGTTTTTGGAGTCAGCCACGCTCCCTCCTCCCTCCCTCTTTCTCCCCCCTCTCTCTCTCTCTCTCTCTCTCTCTGTCTGGCATTTTGCGAGCCGGCACGTACGTAACAGTCTCGGCGTTTCATCCGCGCCGTCGCCGAGGTGGTTATTAACGATTATAACAGCGATACGCTCGTCTACTGCCGATTAAACGAACGTCCGAAACGGTCCTGAAGCGCCCGACGCGCGGACGTTGCAGGTCGGGCAGGGGGCGAGGAGGGGCCGGGGAGGGGGCGGGGAGACGCGCGAGGGGAACGAACGGGCTGTGGGGTTGAGGCGTGGGAGGAGGAGGAGGAGGAGGAGGAGGATGAGGGGAAGTCCCATCTACAATGAGACTCTTCTTACCGAATGCGCGCCCGAGGTGCCGTACGTGCGAGCCGGGGCGAGTGCGACGCGTGCGAGATCGGCAAGAGAGAAGAAGAGATAGGAGGGGAGGACCGAGGGAAGAACGGCGCATGACGCGATAACGAGATACGTTATTAAGCGCATCGCAGGCATTCGGGGACCTCGAGTGATTTGCCATAAAGCAGCCATTAAAAAAAACTCGGCAAGAGAGCCGTATAGATATACGTTTATACGGCCTTGCGTGATTTCGCGCCGAGGCCGAGGGGGGCGAAAATATTTGCGCTTTTTTATTCGGGCATTTGCCCGTTTATAGTAAATTTTTATACTAAGATTTACTTATATACTTATATTATACTAAAGTATAATCCATTATATATTTAAATGGTAGTCGAAACTTTTGTACAAGAATTCTTTTCAATCTTTATTAGTCAGGTAGTAAAGAATAAGAGGTTCTTTCGGCGATAATAATGCTTGATAATGCTCAAAATAGTAAAATGCATATTCAATAAGAAATTAAGACCATATATAGACCAGTTTTATAAAGCGTATTCTGTCCGTCTTATTTCGTTCTAAATTAAGAAATCTCCAACTGAATCAAGGTAGGATCCAAAATTTGCAATACGAAAATTCAATTTTTAGATATAACCGCAAATATTTACATAAGGGAGTTCGATATTTAATTAAAATTAACAACAGTTTTAAGGACGTAATTTGTTTCTGAAACGTCAAATTTAATTTAACAATCCGAATTAATGTAGTTTTCTATAATGTTAATGAAGATTTATTATTATTATTTTTTTAAATTTCATTCATAAAATTCAAGATATGAATTGTATTAGAAAGAATTTAATCCGTTAAGAAAGAAATAAAAATAAAATTGATAACCTTAAAAATTAGCCACCATCTGATCTCGTAAATAAGATATGCGCCTATTAGAATGGTTTTGGAAATCGTTCTTTAAACGTAAGCATAAATCTTTTGAAAATCGTTAAACTTGGCAAATTTCATCTCCGTATCTCGGAAGTTGATTTACTTTTATTTCACGGTGCACGCCCATTCTCTTCCTCCCCGTTCTTGGACGATAAACATATCGCTCTACGTATTTGGATATCCTATAACTTTTCCCGGACGTTTCGTCGCTCATGACCGGAAAGATCCCCCCTTCGATTCAGAAGTATTATTTTCGGCCGGGCGTGGGCGGCGCGCCGTTGACGTTTTATATTAAAATAAGGCGCGAGCGCGCCCCGACGCGGTTCTCCGTCACGTTTTAAATGCACGTGGGCCGAGCACAGGACCCTCTTAAGCACCTGGGAACAGCCTATCGAGAACACAAAATTGTGTAATTAACAAGTTATAGAACCCGATAAATACGTCGCGGGCATGAAATTCAACCTGATCCGCGGTGGGCAAAGAAATTACGAAAATCGCATATAATCGATACATGGACGCACGCACGCGCGAGCGGAAAAAGAATACACCCGTTAATCTTTATCGTCGCTTGAAAGTCATTAATAGCGAATGGCGCAATTAACCTTCTATATATGAACCTATTTCAATTCTAAACTACTTTCTTTACTAACTATACTCAAATTCTAAGAAGGTAAATTAAATACTATAATCCGTCGATCACACATTGCATATTTTAATTACGCGATAATCGGTCGTAAATATTCTTCTGGAAAGATGTTTTTAGACAAGAGTGCAATTCCGACCAATGAAAGATCGAGTATTATTGTACAACAAATTTCTAAAAAAAATCCGGTTGGCCGATATCGGAATAGCTTGGAGACGACAAGTAAAGTTCGGCGTTGAACGAAAGTAAGCAAACCAATCTCTCCTTACCCCCAATTCAAATATAAATTATCAAGGATAAGATCGGGGGAAAAAATTAGATAAAGCACGTTGAGAGAACCATCAAATTTCATACCATCTGATCTGGCTATAGTTCTCCATTTTGACGGACATTTAGACGTACGTGTATGTATGTATGCAGCGAAAGCCAGATTGGAGTCGGAGCCGGACCTTTTCAAATTTGGCCCGGAGAGGCGAAGGAAAAAGTTTCTAACAGGATTCCTGCGGAGGAAGTCGCGCGATTGAAACGTCCGATGCGAAATTCCGCTCCAAGGATTTTCGATGGCCCCGGACCCCGTCGATTTTGCGAAAGGAAGGCCGCGCGCGCGTGCGCGTACGCGCGTGCCGATAAATCACAAACGAGCGAGCGCGTATAGGTCTCTTACATAAACCGCATTCTGCCGGAGCGGGAATCTCATTCGGCTCGTCTCCTCTCCTCTCTCCGGCCACCTCCCTCTCTCACTCTCTCTCTCTCTCTCTCTCTCTCTCTCTCTCTCTCTCCCTCACTCCCTCTCTCCCCCTCTCAACCTACTACTCGCGAAAGAATGAGCAGGTGCTCACGAGCGGGCACCCACTGTCACGCTCCCTGCACTCGTGCCCGCAACTCTTCTCTCCCGTTCGTTTCATCCTCCTCCTCCTCCTCCTCCTCCTCCTCCTCTTGCTCTTCGCCAACCCCCGCCCTCCTTCCCCACGTCCTCTCTTCCTCCTTCGCATCCTCCTTCTTGCTTTTCCCCAGCATGCTTTCTCTCGCTCGTCCCCCACCCCCGACCCTTCTTCCCGCTATCTCTCTCTCTCTCTCTCTCTCTCTCTCTCTCGGGGACTGTGCAGAACTCGGCTCTCTGCGCGAGCGGCCAGATTTTAAGTGCTTTTTTACGCGGTTTCACCGCTTTGTCTCAGCTCCCCCCTACCCTTCACCCCGTTGCTCTTTTTCTTTCCCGCGCGCGCCGCCGCGGCCGTCGCCGCCGCTTATTTCTCCCGAGCGTTGTTCGCTCCCCGGTCGGCCTCCCCCCTCTTGACTTATTTTTCGCCCGCGCCCGCGCGTGCAGAAGGGCCGCGGCCGCCCCCTCGCTTACACCGGCGGCGGGCGGCCGCGGCGCTCGCGCGCGCACGTAATCACGGATGTCTCGCCCGCGGCCGTATTATAGAAAAAGATGAAGTATGAATTACAGCGCGCGGAGGAGCAGCCGAGCGAGCGGCTATCACATACGCACTGTTTCTCATAACGTAATCTGCAAACTGCGCCAGCATCCCCTCGCCCTACCCCTCTTAACGATCCCCTAGAAACTTTATGTCTAACAACTATGATTAGTTTCCAGGCCATCCGCAGAATAGCGCAGAACGGCGTTTCGTTTTTCAGGCCCCTGGCAAAACGAGCGAGACGGGCATTTTCGCAGTCCTTCGTTAATTTAACCATTGCTCCAAGTCACAGTTTTTTTTTATTTTAACAAATATTCTATGGAGAACCTATGTTTTGAAGGTAAGTGTAGAGTAAACTATAGCCAACGATATTTTCGTTTGTATTTTCTATATGGTTTCTATAAATAAAGCCTTCTTTATAGTCTGATTGTAAACGAACGTCAATTTTGGCACGATTTCCTCAAGAGAGAAAAAGACGCCTAAACCGAAAGGGAGCTTTTTTGCTCCGATCCAGCATCAGAGGCAGGAATCCGGGAAGATTGTCCCGCAGTTTAATCGCTATTCTGCGCGCTGCCCCGGCGTGCTTCGGTGTTTTCAATTGCGCCGTTCACGAGCAAAGGTCAATTTTTGTAAAAAAAAAAGAAAAAGAAAAAAACGTTCGAAAAATTGCATCGGGCGGCACAGGAAGTTAACGATTTCTTATTGAACTGGCCTCGGGATCGCTTTAATGAAAACTCGCTGTCTTTTGCTCCTTTTTCAATAAATTGTTTCCAATTATTGGATTATAATAACAAGTTTTATTCGCTCGCTCCGGCTCTCGATGAAACTCGAGAAGCGAATGAAAATAATTTCAAAATTAACACGAAATTTTTGCTTTCGTTTTATTCGTTCTCCTGCACTTATACTTATCTGCAATGATTATTTTTTGATCAATTTCAAATAAAATAAAAATATGGATTTTCTTCCAATTTAAGAGATTACCGATTATACAGTTCAAGTTCTTTCTTATATGACCACAAAATTGTGTACATAAAGTTTTGGTCATTTTTAGATTAGCTAATATAAATATATAGATATACGATATACACACAGATCAAATGTACGACTTTTTTGCGCAAGCTCTTCTTATTTATTTATCAAGCTCTTGAAGACCTATTTAAGAGGTTTTATTCAGTAGTTTAGATCGTAGATAGATATTTACACACCGTTCTGTTATACTAATGTACAGTTATCGCATTGCTCTGGCTTCATCGTACGATATTCATTTCTCATATCGCATCGTTCTAGAATGGAAATATAATCTCATTTTCATTGCCAAATAATCGAAACTCTTATGACAGATTATTAAAAAAAAAAAAAAAGAACATAATGACGTAACCGTGAAACTCTTCCTACAGCGCACGAGGTGTAAATTCATTTCTCTGAATACATAACGGCTGCTTGGCTAAGCGCGCCGGAATAAAACGCGCAGATAACGTAACCCAAGGGATCTGCGAGCCCGCGTCGGCGCGCGACAAACGAGCCGCATCGACGTCCAATGGATTTCGCAAGCGACCGCGATCGCTTGGCGTCCGGCGCAAACTAAAAAATCCAAAGCAATCGCGGCGGTCGCGGCCGCGCGTACGCGCGTTGGCGTCTATCGGAGCCGGCTGCGGCGCGAACGCGTCGGCGGCGCGGGCGCGGCACGATTCGAAGAACAGGTTTCGGAGCTGGCGCGCGCGCGCGCGCGTCGCGGCCGAACCGGGACTTTGCGGGGAATCTGGAGCGGTTCTCGCGCGCGGACTGCGCGCGGGCGTCCCCTATGCGCGCGCGGTCACTCGACGCAGTTCGAGCCGGCGATCCTCGCCCACTGGCGGGAAATGCTTTTCGCGAGGTGCCCGCGTAGCGGCATATCGGTTGGAATCAACGCTCTGTAATGAATGTCAAGCGCCGACTACCTTGGGGCTTCGCACTTGTTAATATACTTTAGGAATAAACCCTTTTTTTCTATTTCCGGCTGTATTCTCATGCGACATTCGTTTGGGTTCATCGGAGCATCGTGAATTATAAAAAAAGACCAGGCGCTTGAAAATTCTTGGCGGTCTTATAATTGTTAATTTATTGCCAGTTATGATTTTAAGACTCGTTCCATATCTAGCTTGCGGCACGAAAATTCATTGCATAACTAATAACATTTATTGATTTTATTAGGGCGATAAATAATATCCATCAACGAACCTGCGATTAATAAAATTTAATAAAATTAACCCGTAGTCGCGCGGTATTGAAAAATGTATAATTAGGTGAAATTTTTTCTCAACGTGAAATATTTGAAAATCATGATTGCGAGACTTCAAAGAGATTTATGCAGAACAATTAAAATTCCTCGCTTTCTGAAAAAGTTACTTTAAAGTATAATCCAATTTTTCCCCCCTAAGATTAAAACGAGGGGCAATCAGCCGAATCATCCAACTTCAGAAATCGTTAATCAAGTTAATGAAACGCATAAACGAATCAAATGAGCGCGGGGCATCAGACGGAGGGGGCGGGAGAGCGGAATGCGTTCGACCGCCGTCTTTATTACCGCGGGACGATGAAAAATCTCCGAGCTGTTTTTCTCCGACTCATCGCTTTTGTGCGCTATATATATATATAATATATATATACACATGGTGCAGCCATCTCGCCCCACCCCATATATATATATATATATACACATGTATATATAACTTGACTTTCGAACGTAATGAACGAAAGTTATTTCCAAGCGGGAACCCGCTCCCCGTCCATTAGCAGCACCTGTACATCAGCGCGGGGGTGTGCTCCGCAAAGGGTTGGGTGAAAATAAGTGGGAGAAGGGCGGGGGGGGGGAGGCGAGAGAACCTCGGATGAAGCCTTTAATTTGAGATTTCCGAATGGGAGGGTTCGCTCCGCAGCGGCGGGGCATTTCTCTTTTTTCTCATGCCGACGCGCGACGGGTTAACCACGATTGACCCTTGCCCACTACCGATCGCACCACGGGCTCTGTCCCATCTCTTGCTTTTATTTATTTTCTTTCTTTACCTTCTTCATCCTCGGTTTTCTCTACACTTTTCGTTTACACCTGAGTCTAAAAGAGGAGATGGGATATTTGTTGAATATTGTGGGCACTATGCGCGTAAAAAAGAACAAATACATTAAAAGCAATTGCTTTACTTAGGTTCATTTCGAATTTGTACTCTTTCTCTCGCGATTTACCGTAAATTAGTACTAATACTTCAAAACTCTCTAGCTTTAAAATATATGCTGAATGTCTATTAATTTAAAATATTTATATTTAAGCGGCTTGAAAGCGAAGCGATTCCTATATACTGTAGCAGCTATACAGCGCTCTTATAATATACATATTGATATAATTATGTTTGAGATTTATACGCGAGCGAAAGAGGGCATTGGTTAATCGATTAGACAGATATATAAATATACGTAGGCATACGAAAAATCGGGATGAATTTTTAATTAGCGCGCCGGGAAAGCGAGATACGCGCTAAGTGTTCCGCCATTAAAGGCGCGGTACTATCGTCTCGGGTGAGCGCGGCAATCTTGTAAGTGCGTTCCCTTATAAACGCGCCGTGAGCCCGCGCGGCGTAAAGTCCGCGGATCACCTCGGGCAACTTTCGCGCGCTCGTCGCCTCGGAGCCCGTGCTCGCTTAATGCAAAAGCCTTGTCACGGTAATTTTGTCATTTACAAGTTGCGCGCGCGCGCGCGCGCTCGGTAAGAAGCTGCTTTTTCAGCCATCCCTCGCGTGTATAAACATATATGTAATATACATAGATACATTTATGTGTATATCGCTTTCGAACTGCAATAGTTCTGGATAATGCTCGTAAAATAACTCGGTCCCTTTGCGTCTCATCTCGTCACTTTCTCTTCCATAAGAGCTTAGATCGCCTTTCGAATATTTCGTTAATTTAGATAAGACGAAAAGTTTATTAAACTCTATATTTTACATGTATGCCTCAATTTTTTTTTTCTTTCTGTCTGTATCTGATATTATTTATACTCAGCCCGTTACCATTTCTATAACGAAACAACCCTGTCTTATAAATCAGTGGGGGGGAAAAAAGTCGTTTACTTAAATCCATTAAATTCAGCGCTTACTTCTGCCGACTATGCGTATAAAATTTTCTTATGCGCATGCTTAATTTATATAACTCCAGCGGCAAATATGATTTTTCATGTACTTTTGAAATATATATATCGATCATATGCGCTAAACTTTAAAGCCGACCACTCGATCGGGCACAAAGCTCGTTATTTCTCTGAAAATAATCTGGCTCCGAGCTCTGCAATAGTACAATAAATTAGAGAGTTTCCGAGTTAAGAGCCCGAGTTTATAGCCAATCGTCTCTCTCTCATGTATATATACATATACATATATATATAAGTAATGCAGACCACGATGGCGTGCACTACTAAGAGCGTTCCGATACGGCCTCCGATAGAGCCTGGGTTAAAAGGTTAATGAGACGTTTGCCGAGCTAAAGAAGAAGAAGAAAAATAATGCAAATAAATCGGGAATCTATACGAGCTCCGCCGCGCGTCCGTGTGCCAAAATGACCGAATTAATTAAACGCCCCGAGGGCACGAGTTGCTTTTCCAAATTACCCACCTCCCCCCCCCCCATCCACTCGTCGGTATAGCTAAAGAGTTTTTATTTTTTATTTTTTCCTCCTCTATCGCAGCAGTTGCCGTGCGCGCGGACTGCAAAGCAATAGCGAGACCATCAAGGGGCTTGATCCGTTCCGTAATTGAATTTTAAATCCCTCCGATCCCGAGTGGCAGGCATCGGACAATAAATTTTAGTTTTGTCCGTATAATTTGTACAAATTAACTGCTTTTACCGATTTAGAAATCTGCTATATATTTATACTGTATCAATTATTCTAAACAATTAATCATTGGAAATTAAATAACATTGTGAAGTTTACATCAAGAGAAATTATAAAGTTGTTTAGAATTCTCAAAATTTAATAATATAATAGTCACTCAATAATAAGTATCATATTTGATTATTGTATTATTTTGTCATATATCATTGACTCCGAATCACCTAAATCTCCTACCTGCAAAATGCATTTTTCAATTCAACTACACAAATATGCAATAAGCTACTTTAGCAGCTTCGGGAAGTTGGTTTGCTCTCTACGTATTTTTCCATCAAAATGATACAAAAATGTTTTTTTTTGTATATTTCAGTTAATATCTGAACATAGATTGATATGTTCTATATTTTATACGATTTTTATATTAGGCATTAATATATATATATATATATATATATATATATATATATATATATATATATATATATATATAGAGAGAGAGAGAGAGAGAGAGAGAGAGAAATTTCTATACTTATTCACTGCTGAAATTGTTATTATTTTATAACAGATACAAAATGTGAGATTGACAGGAAGATAGCACTTTCGACGTAAAGTGAAAAACATTGTTTCAACGCAAAAAATAAATGTTTCGTTTACGCGCTCAGAGTCGTCTTGACCCTTTCCCTGAGTCTTTCTCTAAAAACAGATTTTCCAGAACGCAATTTGGTGCAGTGGGCGACGTGAGAATACATATACATTGTACACCTATATCTGTATATGTCAAGCTCGCGAGACTATTCCCATCTGGCATAAGCATCAGGCACGACACTCGAATAAATCGTTCGAATTGAGATTTATGTCTATATCTTGTTCGCGGTGAGACAGGCGCGTAACTAAGCGTAACTCGGTAGTATTTAAAAATTTCCTGCGAGGCAAAAGTCGCGAAGAACGGAGAGAAGAGGGAAAGGAGAAAAGAGGAGGGGGTGTCAGAGAGAGAGAGAGAGAGAGAGAGAGAGAGAGAGAGAGTGAGCTCGAATTCCACGCGAAGCGAACGCCATATGGCAGGTTATCGCCTCGGCTTGGCACAGGAAGTAAAGCAATGCTAATGGGACACCCGAAGCGCGTCGTCGCCGCTGTCGTCATCGGCCAGCGAGTCCGATGTCAGGGGAATGCAATTTTCTGATTGGTTTCGTCGACGGGGGGGGGGGTGTGAAGCGCGTCTCCGCCGACAGTTACAAACTGCCCGGACTAACGACTCTTGCACTCGTCTCGTGCGCATAGGGCAAGGGGGGAAGGGGGCAGGGAGGATAGTAGGATTAATTGAAGCCATCGCGCTTGATTAGGAAATCGGCGCGGAGGGAGCCGACGCTTGAAGAAAGGTCTCGCTACATCTGCGGCGCTCAATGCAGTTGGTTAACGAAGATCGCTTATATTGAACACCACCGCAACCCTTTCGCACCACCGAATTTCGTATTCAATGTAAAATATTTATTAAAGTAAGAACGAGGTCGCGCATTAGTAACAATTTAACGGAGAATATAACGGTAAATAATATTCTTTTAAAATTAATATGTAACTTTTATATGCACTTGCCCATATATGTGTAAAATTTTTTCGGCATGTTTGGTTCGAATAAGGATTGCGCATTAATGATGAAGGAAAGCTGCGTATAAGAAAAAGCGATGGCCGAGTAGACATTGGTAATCAATTAGATCGATTTTAAAAGTATAAGAGGTTTTATAAATTTTCAGCTATTAGATTGGTATCAAAATTATAATATTAATTTGTGCTTCAAGCTTACAGTTTTTGCAATTGAAACAAATTAGCATTGGATTGAATATTTTACCTTTCAAGTATGTCGAAAAATGTATGGATAAAATTAATATCGTCCGCAGAAGAATACGTAACTTTTAATTTATATTAAATTAAATTATCGATTAGTAATGTACGTATTTTAAAATTTTTTGCAGCAAACACTTTGTAAGTCTTTAATAAAAAGGCCTATATAAAAAATTTGTAAAAGCCCTCTGTTATTTGATCTTCATTTATCCAACATCAGTCATTCCATTAAAAATCTACTCCGAATATCGATAAATTTTAATCAGTAAAATGTGAACGAACGCAATTGAAATTCGCATAGCACAATAGTTGCTTCGAAGAAACGTATTTTTAGGTAAACCTTCGAGCGGCTATATAATATGCTTGAACTATAAATATTTTGAGGGACGTGCGATGGGCGCGGAAACGCGGCGAAGACCCGCAATCACTATCGGCAGCCCACCAGAAAATCAGCGACTGGCTACACGTGCGGGAGAAGAAAATCACCGAGGTCGAGAAATAGCGGCCCGTCCCGCTTATACGTTAAAGCTTCTGCGTTTGATTTACGCGGCCAATAAAGTCCGTGAGAATTTACATAATACTTGGCCAATGTTTAAAATGCGCACCGGTTTTCGCGTTGTTAAGTTTTATAATAATGCAGGGTGATTTACGGGTGGCTTCGCGTATATACGCGCGTGTCTGTGTGTGTGTGTGTGCGTGCGCGTGCTTCTCGCGCTCGCGGCTGCACACCAGCCCCCCCCCCCTCACCAGCGTCCTATCCCGCACTCAGTTCCGCCCGTGAGGGTCCACCGCGATCCTCCCCGCGGCAGCGCTCGTACAAAGTTTGCCGTTTATCGCGGGCACGTTAATTACCCCCCCCCCGCCCCTGCCTACCCAAAAGACCCGAGCGCGCCCATTGTTTTAATTTTCCAGCCGCGGAAAGAGTCTTCTCGCCCTCCGCGCGCGAGCGAGCGCGCGTGCTTTATTATCGGCCCGCTCGTGATTTACGAGTCGTGCGCGCCGGCGCGGCTTCGGTCGGAGCCTCGCCGTGCGCGCGGAGAGTCGACGCTCCCATGCGCCAGCCGCGGTTTCGATGAAAAAGTTCCTCGATGGGCATCGGACGCCGGGTGCCGCTTACTCCCCCCCCCCGCCCTTCCCCACCGCCGACCCTCTTAACCGGCTTTCCTTATAGACCCGCGCAAACTTCAAGAGTCTAGACTTTCAACGGGGCGAGCATTTTTTTTTTTTTTTTTGCCATTCTGTTGTTTTACCTCCTCTAGCTGCAATTTTCTGCCAACTGAAGCGAATTCGCTCGAGTGAAATTTGTAGAGCAGCGGCGCGGCGCTGATTTTTTAGCAAATTAAGCTTGGCTTGTATGTAGTAATAAGCAAAAATGCTGATTCGATGTTCTTCGATAAAGTACGAGTACTTCATTCCATTCGGCTATGATCAAGAATCAAGTTCTATTTTCGAACCATATCGACGAATAAAGGTTGAAGATAGCGGGACGCAGGCCTACAACCTTATAGTCGCGAAAAGTAATCTATAAATTTCCAAGGATTTTTCGAGGGTTGAATATGTATATGAGGTTGAGCTGGCAAAAATTTCGGCAAACTCGTGGTTTCGCGAGGCCAAAAATTTTCAAAAGAAAAAAAAAGCAGAAGCTTCGTTCTATCGGCCTGCGCAATTATCGCAACGTTTCAACTGCGCGAGCTCGTAAAATCGTCAAGAGGAGCATTTGGGAATTTACGCGGAACGATAATCGACTATAATTGTAAATATTTCTGATATACGCGCGAGGGGCGCGCGACCTCGCCAGGATTAAAATCCGATCTTTTACGACTGCACTTATGGCAGTTTAGTGGTGCTTTCGTACGGCCAGTCATAAACGTGGCCGTAAAGCCCAAAAATCGTTTCAATCAAAGGCGAATCTTCGTACTTCCTCGTCGTAAAGCACCGCGGGGCATTTAATTGGCAAAAGGCGGGGGGGGGAGGGGAGAGGGAATATAAAAAATGAAAAGCCAGAGAGGAGCCTTGGACGGCTGTACGAGCGAGCGATCGGGTTCTGGTGCCCGGCTCGTGCGCCGCGATCAGGCCTCGCCTTCCCCTCGCCAGGTCGATCGGGGCGCGAGCCGATTCGCGGCCCGCGCGCACAAAGGCCATAAAGAGACGCGCCGGCGCGCGTACGTAAAGCCGGCTTTATTGCGCCGCCTGCGCCTTTAACCCGAGGGGCTAATTGGGCGTAATTAAGCCCCCCCCCCCCGCTCCGGCCCACTCGCCCACTTATCGCATCGGCTCTCGCGGCGCGGCCGCTGCAGCCGGCACCCGTGAGCGTCACTCGGGACCGCAATAATGGAAATCCCGTCGTCGATAGGCCCGCGCCGCGTTCTCGTTATCGTTATACGGGCGCGCGCGCGCGCGCGGCCTCGATTTCGCGCGTCCGCTCATGCTCGGCGGGGCTTGAAAGCGACTCGCGTCGCGCTTTTACGGAGTTACTCCCGTCCGCGTCGTTTCGCGCGCCTTTGCCGGTTCTCGCTTTCGCGAAAATCGCCGCAAAAAGAGAGGGGCGGCCGAGGTGGCGAGCAACGCGCCGCGGTCGGCCTGAATCGTTGACCTTCGCCACGCGCGCGCGCCAGCGAGAGGCGCTCGTTCGCTCTCGGACGCGTCGCGGACTTGGCTGAGCGCCAATTTTATGCTCCGATAAATTCATTTTCTGTAACGCTACCCCGCGCGCGCCTACCAGCTTCTAATGAATTCTTTTGCTCGATAAGTAATAAAGTCCCTCCCACCCCCCCCCCCTCACGTCCCGCCGCCGGGATGAAGTTTGCGCCTGGAAATTAACGCGATATACCAATTAAGCTTCGTAGTTTGCAGAAGGAGAACGATCGATTCTTGAAAGATATATATTTTATATTTATGAATGGAATATTCGAACTTTATCAATGTTTGTGTGTATATATATATAATTTATATGTAGAACTTTATGAGTCAATAATTAAATCGTTCCTGTTCCAGTTTCATTTTATTGATAAATAAAATGAAATAATAAATTTTCTTACTTGGACACGTACACGATAGTATTTGTATATAAGAATATATGAAGCAATCGATAGTAAATTTTCTATATTACATATAACTCTTATCTATAAAAACGCAAGTGAACAAAGTTTTATGTTCATTAAAATTAATTAACATTGCTTCAAAATATTAAAAATTAAAAATTCATTTGTATATTTTATTAGGCTCTAGTAAGTCTGCAAACAATAAATAACAATTTTTACCTGTATAAATACGTTGTTGGCCATAAACAGATGTTGATTTTGAAATTAGTAATAACGAAAATAATATCACTGCTGCTTAAATTATCTTTATCATTGAAACTGTGCAATGTTTCGGACAGGTTTAATCGACCTTCTTCGGGTACTACGTAAACAATTACATCATAAAATTAAATTTAATAATTCAACAGAATTACCATTACAATGAGTAGATAGAGGGAGTGTATAACAAGACTAAATAAGAATTTAATCTAAAATTAAGTTGGACAATTAAATATTATTTACGATGAAACTCTGTGCGATTATAATAAAGCAGTCCAATTATATATTGTTACAGAATCATATAAGAAGTTACAATCTTATTCAAATAGTGCAATGTTTATATACCAGCATGAAAAATATATGCTTAAGAATTAATGCAAAATATCAGTGATTTAGTTTCTCTGTGCGATACAGTTTATTCGATAATTTTTTATTTCTATTTATATAAATAGTTTCTGACCCAAAGGCAGCTACGCTCGACCGTAGAGGTCGTTCCAATGTCATTTACTAAGGATGTTACAACTTCCCCGATCAAATCCATAAAGCGCATAAGAGCGCTAATTTTCCGGAAACGCGTAATCATAGACACTGGTAATGTAGACGCCGCGCAGCTTCCGCTCCCTGCCCTCCCCAATCTTAGCGACCGCTTATTCCAGGAAAATTCGCGACTTTTTCCCGAGCGAGCGTGGCCCGCGGCCGAATTGCAACAGGGCCGGATCCCGTGCGCGCGCGGTCGAAGTTACCGCCCATTTTTGTTCGCCTCTCGCTCGACCGTCGAGCGAATCCTCGGCGGCGGAAACGCTTCATACATGGCGCGGCGGCGGCGCTGACTCAATTCCCCCCCCCTCTTCCCTCCCCACGCTAGAATTGGGCTTATACAAGTAGGATCGCGAGCCTGCCTCGGGCATCGAGGAACGGTGTCTCGGACGTAGCGCCTGTTCGAATTGCCCGTGCTCTTCACGGGGCGAGATGTATATTTTACAGAAAATTCTTTTAAACGGATTATGAAGGCTTTTGAGAAAAAAATACGAGAATTCACGTCACGGAATATTGCTTTCGATGTATTTTAACAAATCGAACATGTCCTTCACATAATGTTGTAGTTCGAAATTGATTAAAAACTTTACATTGAGGTTCTTATATTAAAGATTTCAATTACGTGCACAAGAAGATTATAATATTCGAGATTTGAAAAAGTACAAGTCGGCGTACTAGCTATAGAATTATTCCGTAATATTGTGCATTTTATTTCCATAATAATTCAAGGTTTTCGATTAAAAATAATCTCTCCCCGTCGCGTTGCCCGTTAAATCAATTTATTGTTAATGAGGCAGCCGTTTTGCAAAAGTGCGGACCGATCGATAAAATGAATTTATAGCGCAATTACTTATCGGACAATCAAAAGCAGGCCGAGGGAGTAAAGGGGGGCCCGTGGCCCGATCTTCATAAATCGCTCTAAAATTAGACAGTCCCCGATCGATTACGCGCCAGTGGGAGAGCGGTGTTTGTTTTAGGCCGCTCTACTTAAAGCGGAAACTTCTCGCAAATGGGAAAAAAATCAATTTTGCAGCCGCGTCCGTCTCGGTCGGCCGATTCCACGAAGTCCCGCGCGGTCCAGCTCCGGGTACCGGGTGAGCGCCGCGCAAATTCTATAATAACTCGACGAGGATCGGTGGCGATGGAGGTGGGGGGGGGGCAGAAAATCGGCGCACGTGCGCGTCCGTCGGTTTCTTCGACGCTGCGCTTGAATTATAACCCTCGCTTTTTAAAGACACTCGGGCCCATCGCTTAGGTACCCTAATCGGCCACGCCGCAGCGTCGAATCGGCCCTGGCTCGCGCTGGGGGGGGGGGAGGGGTTGGCTCGTAAAATCGGCGGATGCGGCGAGGCCGCCCCACGTGCCGCGCGAGGGCCGTGCCGGCAGCGAGCCGCAGCGAGCCGCAGCGCGCGCGAACGGCCACGAGAGCGGAGCCGCGCGAAACGACGCAGGGGCGCGACCCGCAGCAACGGGAAAGCAAAGAGAAAAGTCCGGCGCGTTGGTGAGGCGGGCGGGGTAGGGGGGGGGGAGGAAGAGCGCGGTTCAAAAGATCGAAAAAAGCCAAAAGGAGAGAGAAGCAGAGCTGGGGGACGAGCTGGAAGAGAGGTTTAGGACGAGGGCCGCCGACTGCGGTAATACGGCTTTTTGGGCGAGCATAATTTCGCCCGCGCGCATCGGTTTTTTTCGCCGATGGGCGAAGCGCCATAAATAAATGTTGTTTTTACGGCTGCCAAATTGGGCATTTAAAGTACATTCGGGCCTTGCGCCGGCCACGCCGGGCGCGCTCTCCTTCCCCGTAACCTAAATCGCCCGGGTCCGGGGCGCTCCCCCTCGCCGCCCAGCGCGGCGCGGCGCAGGGGCGGCACTCGCCGGGGCCGCGCGCGAGGTGGCTGGAAGCGCGCGCCGAGCGCCCCGGCCCCGAGAGTCCTGCCCGGGAATCGCCGGGCGCCCGCTCCCCGCTCCTCCGAAATTGCCGTTCGCGTCGTCGGGCGGAGAAAGCCGACCGGCGGGAGAGTTCGCGGAGGTGGCTCCGCGCCGCTGCCTCGGGGAGGTACCAATTTCTGGCCGTTCCACTCGTTTTTTTCCCCTGCTTTTTGTTTTGCGCTCGCGCCCGCGCGGATAATGCACCGTTGTTATCGTTCCGCTCCTCCCGGGGTCCCCGGTGAAAGCGGGAACGAGCGGGCGCGCATGCAAAAATCACCGGCTTCGTTAGCCATCCCCGGCGTCGCGCGTGCAATTACACGCAACGAGGACAGGCGGCGGCGGCGGCGGCGGCGGATGCCCGTGAGAAGCTTCGCCGGGGATGAGGCATATAGAAGTGCATTTATCCGGCGAGGGCCCCTACCGTAGTTCTCGAGCCACGGCCATGGGACGCTGCAACTGTCCTCTTTCCGCATGAAAGGTATATACTTGGTGCCCGCTGCGATAGTTAGTCAGCGCTACTGCCTCTTCGCGTTTATAGCGGGTCTAGGGCTTTTTCTTCGACTCCGAAAGTAGTCCAACATTTTTGCAGCGCACGAACAGCTGGAAATAGTTGAACTACACAAGAACTTCGCTCGTTTCTCCGGTTTCCATTAAATACGAGATCTAGGAGTCGTTCCTGTTTTTCGAGCATCAAACCTTTTCCAGCCTTATCTTCTAGAGATTGTCGAAGCAAATTTTGGCTGAACATTTCCAGTTTCTGGGACTGCTGAAATTTTTTAACATCTCGAATACAGAGCCCAAAGGGCTTGAAAGTGTCCAATAGTCCTTTCAGTTGAAACGACTTAAATGTTCCAACTGCAGTTCGTGCGAGTCGACCGCTTCTATCATGTTCGTATTTTGCAAGGTTCGAATAAAAATTCGATCTATAGTTAAACTTAACTATAGTTAAACTTATAGTTGGTTACTAGTTACTTATTATCGTTAAAATTAAATCATTCATCGCGGCTCGAGAAGTGACGAAAATTAAAATTTAATTTCTTGAACGATGCGTCACGATCGTTTACTGCACAATACATTTTGTAAGATTTTTTTTTTATTTGCAATGCTTTTATTTGCAATACGTGGCTAACGTTTGTTACCAATTTTGCCCCGAGATGTCACGGCACCTATTTGGCTTTCCAATGTGCTTGAGTGCATTAATTAGAGTAGTTTTTAATCCTTATAAAAGGGAAGTCTCCAATGGACATTAGCGAGGGTCAATGTGCCATCGAACAATTAAATGTTGACAATTCAGAGAGCAAGCAAAAAGGTAATATAAATACGCAAGCGAAAGAGGCACGTCCCGGCGAGTAATTCAGGCCCTTTGTTTTTATTCCACGTGCTTAAATTTTAAGCGACAGCGGGCACGTAAAACCGATACGAGGGCCGCTTCCGCGGCTCGGGAATTGCCCGGGCGGATAATTTTATCGGAGCTCGCGGACTTTAGCGGAATCCAATATTTATGACCCCTCTCTCGGCGCACTGGAAGAGGCTCGCAGATCCCGCGCGCTGCTCGACTCCCGAGCGGATCGAGGGACGTGCGGCAGTCGTTAAATTGGCCTCGTATAACCTTATAGAGCCGCAGCGAGACGTACGGCCGGCGAGGGACGGGGGAGGACAGAAAATCTCGTTAAGTCGCATGAGCGAAAATCCGAGACGAACCGTAAAAGTCTCCCTTTCTCCCTCGCATTGCGAGTCAGTCGGTGCGATGGCCGGGATCTCGCCGAGGTGTCGCTTTCATGCATTACCGAAACGCGCCTGGTGTACATTATATATATATATATAGGAAAGTTCAACATAACGAGATGACGAGGCGAGCATCGGACACGCGAGATATCGACGATAAGAATTTATCCCCTTTCTCGGCGGGACGGCTCGAAGATTCGCGGCCTCGTGCCTTCCTCGACGCGCACGCGAGCGCGCTTCTTCTTCATCCCAGTCCCCTTTCCCCCGTTACTTTTCATTGCCTCTGCTCGTCCCTCCATCGATAATGCAGCCGATCGGGATTCGGCATTAACCTACTCCTGATACACGTTCAACAAACTCCTCTGTCTGCGTGAGTTTCTTGAATTTCAAATCGCCAAGATGGATGAACTATGGGGCCGAACTTTCTCTTAACGCATTGACATGAAATCAAATCGCCCAATATATTTTAGTAATAGAAGTCTTTTCAAGAAACCTACAGAAGCAAAATTTTGTAATATAAGGTATATTTAAAATAAAGAAAATATTTCGATAACTATATTTTGTGATTTATTTTAAATATATATTTGCGAAGCATTCTTTAATGAGTTTTAATTTCTATTATTATGAAATAAAATTAGTCTATCCATTAATTATAAAATTAATTCCAAGTAACTTAAAAAAAATATTTTGAAAAGAGTTAAATTGTAAAATTAAATGTACTTATGTCGACTATTGATTGTATCGTCAGTCCTTGAGGATGAGCGCAATTGACTCAAAACATTTGAGGCAACATATACATAGATTTTTTAAATTTGTCGATAGAGGTAGTCAAATTGTTCTTCACTAACAATTGTATATTGATTATGTTTATATTTTCTTTTATTTTTTAATAATAATTTTTTACTTCAGATTCTAAAAGAATACTTTAACATGGACAGTCTGATTGCAATATGAATTTATAGTATCATCTAGTTATAATATGTTATCATATCATTATTTCAAAAAGAGAGCAGAAATAATGTATACTAAAGAAAAAATCTACCAAAAACTCAAATTACATAAAAATTATGAGATAAAAAATAAATGTACAAAGATTAAAAAAAAATATTGACATTAAATCAACAAAACTCTTCTAGAAATTCGTCAAACGGAGTATTTAATCTAACAATATTAATCGCACTGCTTCAATAATAAAATAAATTAAAATAATTCTCTGAACAAAGTAAATTAAAACTTGATTAATTTTAATTTCCAACTGTATTTTTGAGTACCTCTGTTGTCGGTTCAAAGTCGGTTTCCAGATAAATCGTTTTAATTTAAAATTTTTTTTTATATATAGAAAATTCTTTGCGATAATCTTTTAGTGTAATGTTTACAATTTTCTTAAATCAAGATTAATGGGAACAAAAATGTATGCTTGTTTACGATAAATAATGAAATTAGTATTAAATACGTGTGCGCGCAGTGTTAAAAGTCTCAGAACGAAGCCGGAGTCACGCGACTACACCTGGCGAGTGCACCGCTTACAATAAATCAGTTCGACAAGCTATCGCCGGTTCTCGCGCCTTTCCCGCACGTTACATTACGTAGAATAAATTTTTTCTTTTCCTCTTTCCCTCTTCCTCTCCCACCCCCCCTCTGCCAGCTGTAAATACGGCCATCGGTCTTTGGATATCTTTCAGCGCACGCGCTCACGAGCGCTCGCGCGCTTCATTAGCGACAGTTTCGCGGCGTAGCGCGTCGCAAAGCGCGGCGCAGGCCCGACGTTTTCGCGACGCCCAATAACGATCTCTCGGCGGTCCGCTTCGTTTCGCACGGCGGTCATGGCGCACGAGGGCTGAATGCCGATCGGGAGGCAGACACCGGCGGGGTGTCGGGGTTGCGCAATTTCTGAATCCGCACGCTCACGGCGCAGCGAATTCGATTCCGGGCGAATGATTTTCCGGGCTGGAAAATTTGGTAAAATGCGCAATGCACTGCTCAATTGGAGTTGGTTGAGACGATGCAAAATTTTTCACTCCCTCTCAATGTTTAATTTCTGCATTGTTGCTAGATATACGTGTCGAAAATGAATTTTGAACATGAACATTACCGCCGCCGTCTTACATACTATCATTCAATATGTTGAAGGCAAAAAAGATAATACTACATATGAAAAACTTTACATATTTACAAGATTTTCTCATTGAAATTCGGAGAGTCTGAAATTTACATTTACGGAATACACTTTTATCGAAAGGTGCGAAAAGAAAATACCAATTTTTTTATTTATTTCTTCGTATCATCCGATGTGGTATGACTTACAAATCACATTTAACAATTTTTCTTGTAGGCTAGGCATATACAGAGTTTGTATAAAAAGTAACGATGTATATACTTGAACTCATATATTATAGTTTATATACATGGTAAAAATTCATATTGACGCAATGTCTACATTATTGTAAAAGGCCAGTTACGCGTGGTTTTCAAGTCAATGTTAAAAACAAATAAACCGCATTTTTCGTCAAATTTTTATTCGAAAAATTTAACTTTCGTCAAAAGCCCATTGGGCAATTTTACCCCACCCATTGACGTTTTGCATACGTGACAGATTCAATTGTAAGCAGTCGTCCGTCGAAACGGGCGGATTTCCATGATATTCCCTAATAAACCTCGTTGGTCACGCTATCTTCGCCCCGAGAGGCCTGTAGAAATTTCAATATATAGGCACGCGATAAGTTAATGCGTGTATATCCCGTATACCGTGTTTGGCATCGCGCGACGACGATCCGCGTCGCCTCGGCTCGCGTGCGCGCCGCCGTGCGTGGGAGTAAATAGTCCCCCGGGGCAAAAACGTATATTATGTATGTGTGTGCGTGTGCGTGTGCGTGTGCGTGCGTGTCTGTCCTGTCTGACGGGATCGCGTCTGGTTCGGACTGGTCGCCGCGACGTCTGAGCGCTGCCGCTGCGCCGGCCAAGTGCATCGGTGGCCCACGAGGCGGATCCGCGAGTAGGCCTGCCGAGGTGTAAATCGAGCGCCACGAGACGACGAGCTGGCAATGAAGTTGCGATAAAAGAAACTTTAGGCGTGACTAGTGTGCAGTTCTTGATGTCGAAGGGACAAAATCCCGAGGCCCTTTCGGCAATTATTGCCGAGGGTAACGTTTTCTTTCACGAGAGCCAAGAACCGATTTTGAAGCTGATATTAAGTAATATATATGAGAATAACTATATATATTATTATATTATATATATATATTATATATATATATATATATATATATATACTTAGTCTTAACTTACAATATCGAAATGCCTATTATGGTAATATGTAACTAAAATAAACACTAGTCTTCAATCCTCGTATTAATTTTGAGCCACTACTTTTCTGAAAATGTATCAAATTTATAATATGGGATGTAAATGAAAAAGATAACGATTATAAAAAAATTGTTTCAAACTCCTGGAAGAAAAAAATGTTCCATCTCTGAATCACAATGTGTTCTCGACTTCATTGATGCAACGTAATATAAATTTCTATCATTTACTATGTAATATAGTCAAATTAGCAATCACTAATGGGGTATGAGAATATCATTTTACTCTGATAAAGGAAAAGAAGTTGATTTTCGTTGGACTGCAAAGGAAAATTTAAAATTATATAATATCGTGGGAAATATAACGACCCGTTGGAAGTGGCAAACAGGACCTTTTTACGAGTTGAACAAAAATCGTGTCTTCTTGCTGAAGATGGTTCTTCATTATTTATTATATCAGAACTAAGAATTATTAATCCACTTCAATGTACATTACACATATAATATAATAAAAATGTTTACATAATGTAAATTCACTTTCTACGCCTTCTGAAATAAAATTATTTTATTGACTGCTACCAAATAGTTGTTTTTATTACACAAATTCTTTACGATTACCCACAGTATTTTCACAGATAAAATAATCTAAATTCATGAAGTTTTAATCATTTTAATGTGCATGTGATATATTGCATAAACATGTTTTATTTATTGTTATGAGAATTTCATTCTTTCTGAGAAAAAACTTTTTGGTTTATAAAAAAAAAGATCACAGTTTCGGCAGTCACGAAGCGCATAAATAAGGGCATATAAAATTAAAAGGAAAAATGAGAGATACGTTGGGCACTTTCCAGCGATATAACTACAGAAACGAGCAGTGACTGAAATATATATATATATATATATATATATATATATATATCAGAAAGCGATGAACACGCAGTGTCCGAATAAAAGAAAACGCAAGAGACGAGGGCGAGAGCGCGCCCGAGGCTTATATCTGGACTGGTCCGCGACTCCGGCGAAATCGAGCGCGTAGGTGGTCGCGTTCTTCGTCGCGCGCGGGTGGAAGGAGGAGACGGGGTGGGGTGGGGAGGGTGGGATTGAGAAAAGCCTCGGCGTCTCTCTTTCTCTCTCCTCGTCCCGGCCTTGGTCGTTCCGCGCGCTCATTGTGCAACGCTTCGCGCGCGTGCCTCGCGAGCCTCTCCGACGCACCGGAGCGACTCGCGCCCGAGACATATTTATCGTTCGCGCGCGCCTTCGCGAGCCTTCTCTTCTTTTATGCGTCCACGAGCGAGCGGATAAAAGCCCTTCCACCCGCTCGGCTGCGGCGTCGGTCCTCCTCGGAATTGCCCGCGCGGATTTCCGAGGCCGGTGGGTGGACTTTAAACGCATCGCGAGGCGGCCTCTCGGATTATGACGATATTTCGGCGCGACAACTTTTTGAGCCGGGCGAATAAAGTGGCTTTGATACGGGACACTTCGGCGCTCGTTTTTTCTGCTCGCCTTCGAAAAGGACGCTGTCACGAGAACCGCGCCCGCTCGGCTGGCGTATATTTTTATTTATCGACTTCTCGATACAGAGCTCGCTTTGTTCATTCCGAAAGTGCGTCCTAAAGGTAAAAAAAAAAAAAGAAAAGAGAGAAGGCAAAGGGACGGACATTTCTTGCCGGTGTCCGGTTCTCCCATCTCCGTGAAGGATTAAAAGAGATTTCCTGAAAACAAGTATTCCGTAACGGCTACCGCTATGGATATGAGGGGCGGGGGGGGCAGCGGATCGATCGCTGCCTCTCCTCACCCACCCGCCAATTAAAAGTCGGCAAAGCCTTGTGAGAGCCCCGCAATTAACGCGGACTCACCCCTGACACCTACTTTTTCTAGGAACGCGCGCATACGTACGCGTTTACGAGTGTGTAACGCGTATAGATATATATATATATACGTACACGTAGTCGGGCCCGGCAGCGCGCCGCGTTCGCACGTCGGGCGTGAAATGAAAAACCGAGCGCGCCTCGCTATTAATCAAAGGCGCGCGCGCGCGCTTGCGAAATCGTATGCGAGCCACGCGCGCCTCCATAATTCATCCTTCCGCGAAGGATGCGCGCGGCGCGACGGGTAAGAAGCGCGACCGCGGGTCAGTCCCGGCGGGAGGTCGGTGAGAGTCTTCTTCTCCTCCCCTCCCACCCTCTCTCTCTCTCTCTCTCTCTCTCTCTCTCTCTCGCGCCGGTCTTCGCGCGCTGCCGAGTCTTGGCGATGCTCGCGCGGCTGCCCGCCCACCAACGGCGGCTCGGCTGATTTCCCGCGCGTCGGGATCGCGCGAAGCCGGTCGGGGCGCCCCCCGTGCGCGTTCGCCCGGCGAGGCGCGGCGGGAAAATCGCCGAGTAAGCTCGAGGTTTCGCGCGCGCTTGGCCCTCGGGCGGAGCTTAATTCGAGCCGGGTCGGAGATAGAGGTCCCCGGTGGCACATGGGGAGGAGAATCGCGCGCGCGCGCGCGCGCGGAGTACAAAGGCGATCGCTGCCAAGGGGGCGAACTGCAGGTGGCGGCTATGCGCTCGCTCGTACGTATACTCGTGTAACGCAGCGATGGCTTAGCTTGCATCTCTCAATTTAGTCCCGACGCAAATTTAGGCGATATGACGGGGCAAAACTGTGCGGCGAGCAAGTTTCTCGCTGTTCCAAGAATTGCAGAGGAAAATTTATTTCTGTAGTTGGAACTATTATCGTTCGGTAAATTTGTAAAAATGAATGCAAAAGCGGTAAATCTTGAAATCGATGTTGTTATAATCTATGGTAAAGAAGAATAGCTTATCATTGATATTGATTTTAATATTTTAAATATTTTTTTAGTCGTGTATTTACAATTGTTGATCCAATAACATCGATTAAATGAATCAATAATACTAAGTCTTATGTATAAAGAAAAATGAAATATTTCAGATGTTCTTTATTTATTACATATTTGCAGTCACAAATCTGCGGTTTACCGTGAGGAAATTTTAGACATTCTATAAATACATTATTTGCATTAGATTATTTAATTTCGTCTCTGCAAGATTTAATGGGTTGGAAGGATTCTGATTTTCAATTGGAAAATCTGAAAGAGGGGGGGGGGGTTAAAACAAAACACAGGAAAAGATTAACTGACGTAACTGATCATTTACAAAAACGTCAAACCAACAACAAAATTATTAAGAGATCCATTAAAATGAGTCCGAGAAAACTAATAATATAAATCAATAATTTATATAAAAGCCAACAAAATATTTTGTTGTTTGTAAATAAACTGTTTCCTTAAATTACTAAAATATTTGCTCATTGCAAGTTCATTTAAATCAGATAGATTCGTTTGGCATTTAATAAATAATCTTTGAAGTTAAAAAAATATTATTTTAATTAAAAGGTTTTATTTACTACCAAAAAGATCGTATTTATTTGGCAAAAGAAGTTTTTTCATTGTCAGAAACATAAAATTATATCATTCATTTAACACGCGATGTATCTATTAAGATCATTTAAAAATATCTCATAAAAAATGCTAATATTTTCGAATCTGAAAAATTCTCCGAAAACGCGGAGTATTCATTTGAATTTTACTTCGTTGCCCGATCCCCGGGTCAATTATACAAATAGGCATCGGATAGACACGTTAAAGCTGCGAATAGACGCCGGAAGGTTTCTTCTGCCGAGAAAAAAGGGGGAGGAAAAGAATACCTCCATTAATATTTTTCGGAGCTCTAGAATCATCGGAACTCCGCAGGCCTCTTTCGACAGATCGTCATAAATATTCACGATTCAATATCGCATAAGTGGAGGAGTCGTCTAGAAAAGGCTCGTATAATTGAAAATTACACGCGCCGCGCGCGGCTCCGGGGATATGCGGACGAGAAAACAATTTGGCATTCCCAATCGCGCGCCTATCGCATATAATTATTCAGTCGACCCTGTGCATTAATTTCCAGCGCGCCACTATGCGTGTGTGTGTGTGTGTGTGTGCGTGTGTGCGTGTGTGTAGGTCGGATTTCCAAAATCGACGGATTCGCGCGAGCGCCGCCGGCGGCGATTCCGCACGTGCGCGCGCGCGCGTGCCCCGGAGAGCTACGAGCGATTATCTTGGGGGACGTCGGCGCGGCGCGGCGCCCGGTGCCGATGCGAGGGACCAATCATCGGGGGCAAGGTCGGGGGCGCCTTTTGGCAGGTGAGCCGGAGCCGGCGTATTAGCGCTGATATATATATATATATATATATATATATATACATATATACATATACTCCGAGTTCTCAGGGGCACGCGCGCCCGCGAGCAGACGTCGTCGACGGCAAAAAGCAGCGCGGAGGGCGAGATGAGCCTAGACCGAGCCTAGGCGAACTAGAGCCAAAACTGAGCGACGCCCCGCTATTTTCGGCAGGTGGAGGGTACGAAGGCGCACCGCGAGCCGCTGAAAGGGGAGCAAAACGACTTTGACGCCCGGCCGCTTGTCCCGGCGTCCCGAGGCCCTTATATTGCGCCCGCGGGGCGGCGGTAAGCGTCGGCGGCAAGCGTCGGCGGCCTGCGCGATGCCCCGGGAGAGGGGGAGGGGAGAGACAAAGTGCCAATAATCGCCGCCCGATCTTTGATTGGCTCTGGCGCGCGATTATTTACCGTATAATTTAATGTCGATAACTCGATTCGGCCGCGCCGGGCGCGCGAGGATCGGCTCCGCGCGCGCGAGCCCGGAGATTGTTTGATTGCCGAAAAAATTGATTTCGATTGGAGAGACGATTGGTAAACGTTCCTGATTTCGTTGTGCTATCGAGGAAATTAGATTTATATCCTTATTGGGGGGCGGGGCAGGGCCCGGTCGAACGAATTTTCGAAAAGGGATTCGTTCTCATGGGGATAGAAATTACATTGTAGTTGGCCTAATACTAGAACGGTCGGAAGATCAAATTGAATAAAAGCGTATTATGCAAATAATTTACTCCTTCCAATTTTTATTTCCAATGAATTGTGCGGTTTTTCCATCTATTATTCATTACAATATAGAAGAATTTTATTTTGCTTCAAATGTATTTCTTATATATTTCTGATTCATAGCAGATTTAACGTACATCTTCTTAAACAAAGTCAAGTAAGGGTTTGAAAAACATCTTTTTAGAATCAGAATATAATTTTCTTTTTATATTAAGATTAATATAATCAGAGAATATAATTTTCAGCTATTAATAAATAAAATTATCAATATTAAGAACAGTTCAAATTGGATCTTGTAAACCATAATCTTGACTTATTATTATAGCTGGGTGGATATTTGCATATTAACAAATATAATACCTGAGGTGACATTAAAATTCTATTTTTCAGTAAATATCTTTTTATGTTCTGTAAAAATTTAAATTTTTACTCCTTATATCTGGTTTCCTTCATCAATCTTTCTATTTGAAGATTGTTTGTTGTTGTTATTATTATTATTATTATTATTATTATTAACATATTTATTAAAAAATATATTATTAACACATTTATTAAAAAAAAATCCTTATCATTCTTTACAATTTTTACGCGTCATCTGCCTAACTAGCTCGCGTTAAAACACAGATTTTTAAGCAGCTCAATTTTATTATGCAATTCTTTCAAATATTATTTGAATAGTTTGAACGGCAACTCACATGTTCGAAACCGTCGGGGTCTTTATAATAATCACTACCTCAAACCTAATAAAATCCTTTATCTAATTTTGATCTGCCACTTTTGCCATTTTTGAAAAACAACAAGCGTAAAAATATTTTAACGCTTGAGTCTCACTTTTCTTAGTTGTTCGTTTCTAAAATAGGTTTCGGTTGCGCAAAATCATTTGAATATCGTTCGCATTTAAAGAAGAAACTTTATATAACGACCTGTCTAAAATGAAATCCTTTTGGCTGAAGATATGCCGAAAAAAAGGCGGATAATGATAGGTCGTAAAGACTTATACACTCTTGGGTAAAAAAATCCTTAAGCTGCCATTAAGAACAGCGAACGACTTCTATATATTCTCTTAAATATCACGGGTTATTTCCAAAAATGCAGAGAAGCGAACTTTTTGGTTTTTATCCATCGGCGATAAGCGTCTGGCGGTCACGGAACCGCACCTACCTATATATATATATATATATATATATATATATATATATATATGTATCAATAGTCCGGACTACCTGGAAATTCATTTAGCTCGCTCGAGCCTATATATGTAAGAAATAAGAAGCAAAATAAGCGGGAGTCGTGCGCGAACGGTGGCATTGGCGGTCGCGAACGAGATGCCATTTCCGCCCGCGGTCGTCCGATAAATGCAGCAAAAACAACGCCGGTCGGATCCTTTCTTACGGATCTCCACGAGCGCGTGGGGGGGGAGGGGCGGGCATGCGACCGCAAACCCTGCAGAGGTCCCTATTTCGTCGGAGATCGCGCAGAAGTTGTATATCAAAATCTCTATATACCTATAGGCCTGGCAGCGCGAGAGGACGCGCGCGCATCGCTGTTAATCGCGGAGAGCTGGGGCCGGGGGGGGGGATCTATATATTGGTACAGGGCAGGTCCATATATATATATATACAACCTCGTGACTCAGATTAGAGCGGCAGGTAGTTCATTACAGGGTAGATTCCCGACGCTGCGCATATAGAGATCTAGAGAAGCTCGCGCGGACGAGATACGAGCCCGCATCGTCGCGTGCCCTTCGAATCTCGCCCCGGTCGCCTCATTTTTCATTTTCTCGCCGACGCCGCGCGTCTAGGCGCCTCTCCTCTCTCTTTCCATCGCGTGTGTCCTCCGTCTTTCGTGGCGCGCGTGTATGCACACTCTACTCCTAAGATCTTTTGTGCTCGCACCTCCTTTGCCCTACGTCGGCAGACCGCTGCTCTGCGTCTATTAGTTTCCTATTTACAAATTCAAATTTTTAAATTCAAATTTTTAAATTAAAATCAAATCATTTAATGTGCACGGAATGGCCTATGGAAAGATTGACGCTTCGCTTAATCGGACCAGCAGGATACGGAAAAGATCTCCTCGGCGACGTCCTCGAAAATGTTTAATTTATTCGGCGAGCAGTCCGGATCGAGCGAGCCGATACGCGCTTCGCGGTTTTATTCTGCAAAGCATTAGTTTTATTATTTTGGCAGATTAGCTTTCCGAAGGCGACTATCATAGGCGCGCGGCCGTCCGTGCCACTTAGCGAATCGGAGTGCCGATAAGCTCCGCCGCGTCGAGCAGAAGCGCGCGCTAGGGAGGGGGTGGGGGGGGGGGGGAGGCTGACACGATTTCACGAAAGCGAGTCGAGGCACCGGATCATCGGAAAAAACTGCCATTATAATTAGCCAAAAGTAAGCAGGAAACGGCGGCTCTCGCGAATCGACCCGTCCCCTCCGCCACCCTCTCCTGTCCGGCCGACAAAAAACGTCGAATTTTAATTGTGCCGACGAGCCCCCGGGGCCCGGCCGACTGTTTTATTAGCCTCCTAAATTCTCCGGGTTGTCTATTAGGCCGGGGGCCCGGCGTCCGGCTTATCTCGGGCGGATTGCGCACCTTTCGGAGCGGCCCGCGGGCGAGGCCCGGCACGGCGGCGCGGCGCGACGCGCGCAGTCCCGCTGCAGCGGGCCGCCGTCTCCGGAAGAGAGTCTAGGAATAGATTCCTAGTATAACGGCGAGCGGGTGGCCGTCGCCCGCGGGCGTTTCCCAGTCGTAATATAGCGCGGTGGCGGACTTTTTTTTGCACACACACACACACACACACATATATATATATATATATATATATATATATATATATATATATATCGAGGCGGCGGCCCCGGCAAATATTGCGCCAGCTGCCGGTGGCCAACTATATAGATCTATATGTCTATCTAATATAGCCAGGCACACGGTCAAGGACTAGAGATAGAGCCAACGAGGCGCGCATTTTTTGCGAGAGCTCGTCCAGCGGCTCTTTATAATACGCGCGCTTCCCGAAGCGACCGAGCGGCCCCCGGTGTCACCTGCGCGCCTCTCTTCCGATATCGGCTCTCTAGCCCGCTCCACCCCCCCCCTCCGCCCGCCCTCGCCCTCACTCTCTCTCTCTCTCTCTCTCTCTCTCTATCTCTCCTGCCGGCCGCTGGCTATTTTATTGCATGTCTGGGACGAGGACACGGGACGAGCGGTGTATACGCCGCTGCGCTCCTTTATCGGCTAATTTAGAGCTCCGGCCTTCGCTGAATCGTGAATCCAATCAGAGCGGGGCTCGAAATTTTTCGCATATGTAAATACAGCCTTGCATATATATATATATATATATATATATATATATATATATACCATCCTCTTAAATGCTTTTTTTCAAAGTATTGGTTTTTATAGAGGTTAAATTTATAGCGGCAGATCTGTTTCCACTGTTGCCTATTTCTGTCCACACTCGTTACAGATATATACTGCTGATTCTGCCTTTTACAGCAATGATTATTAGTTTTCAAACACGCAGTGCCGAAGAAATCATTACTTCGACCTATAAAAATTTTATTATTACTACCTAAATTGATCGTTTATAGAATTCCAAACATTTTTAAAATTTCCTGCAGTTTGATGATAAAATCTCTGCCTTCGACAAATTGAATATTGAATTCCGAATTTTTACGTAGTACATGCTATTCATCTGCTATTGATCTTTGTCTATTACAATTCATAAGATTTTAGACGCCTATATTTTCGTGTTCGAGACAATGAATTTGCTTTAACAAAACTGTACTTTCCTTGGTATTCTTGTCACAATTCCCATTAAAGCTGAAGCGATTATTACCCCGATATTGTCAAGGTAAACTTCGATATTGACAATTATTAAATACTTTTATCTTGATTGTTCACCTTGAAATTAGAAAAATATCGAAGTGTATAGATCTGAAGTTGTTTTTAAATTATTAGTCCAGATCTCATTAGTAGAAAAGTATTACAATTTTCATTGGTTTGCCATACATGAAGTTATAATCCCTTTGAAGGGATTAAGCACCGTTTGAAGTTTCTTGCTTCACAAAGTGTATGCATGATAAAACTTTTTATTTGTTAACAGAAACAGAAAAATTAAAAAATAATCGTAATTTTAAATAAACGAAAGAAAAATAACATTTTGTACGTTTTGCCCTAGATCAGCTGCTGGGCTCGGCTCGGTTTGTCAGCAGAATAACCGATGGTATAATGATAGAAGTAAGATGATCTATAAATCAATAAATTTTCCTTATTTAAATTTACCTTCAGAAAATATAATTAGAAAATAATTTAATTAATCATTTATGTAATGTTTATTATTAAAAAAACAAAACAATTGTAATAAATAGGTAAATTTTTCTTCGAAATGAACAATTAGATTTTAGATTTTACGGAGGAGATCATATAAATAATTACAGTCTGATTGCCACTATGATTATATATGAACTAATAAATGAGATGATAATGTCAAGAAAACTATTTTCAGTTTTGGAAATTTTTTGAGTAAAAAATGTTTTGGTAAGATCATAGTACCTCTTTTTCTTTAAACTATATATTCAATTATTAGAATCATTTTAAAGCTAAGATAATTTTTATAGCAAAAATCAATATGTGATAAAATCAATATTTTTCTTACATTTCAATTATCGCATATTACAAATATTATAGCACCTCTTCGTACAATCAATTTAATAAAACAATTGTTGTCAATGTTTTGTTTCGCAGGCACTGCTTAACAGCATAATTAATATACCCAGATATAAGAGTTAAACGTTTTGGAAAACTATAGAAAACTTTTCTCTCACGAAAGATCGTAATCTTGCAGACGTGTATAATTCAGCGTGTTACAGAAACCGCTATAAATTGCTGCTCGTCCATTGAACGTAGTAATATTTATTTCTATCCTTGCAATTTATAAAACAGACGTGTAGAACGATCGCAGGACGTAAGCCGTAAACGTCAGGTGTGCGTTTCGACAACGAAAACGAATCCAAACCAATGCATAAAATAGAAGTCGGCCCGCCTAATAATGCCGTAAAACTATGCGGCGAGCTCTTGAAGGCCGGCTCGATGACGTGTGGACGCCCTCGCGCGCAACTCGAGCCGCGACCTTTTCAGAGAACACACAAACACACACGCACACACTTATGTATAAACATAAGACAGTAAGAGAGATGCAGGGGGGAGCGAGAAAAAGGAAAGGCGAAAGAAGCTTGCGCCCCGGCGCGCGCGTGCCGCGCGGCCGCTCCGCCTCGCGTGTATGGCGGCGCGAGCGCGAGGCTCACCCGCTGGGAGAGGCCAGGGGAGGAGGAGTCCGGTTATACATCGGCTCCGAGCCCCGACTCCCCTCGGCTCCCGCGGCGAGCTCGCGCGCACGGCTGAGAAACGAATTTTCCCCCCGCGCGGAAAGAGCGCGAGGGCCGACGCTCCCAACGCGGGGGAGTCCCCGGCGCGCGGCCGTACGCGTGCCGGTCTCCCATTTCCACGCGCGCGCGCGCGCGCGCGGCGTTATAGCGCGTCATCGTGCATCTCCCGCGGCACGTTTCTTGGTATTTTTGGAGCTCGCGCGAGCTCTATTGGTGTATCGGATACACATATGTATTTATACAGCCACCCGCTAAGGAGATGGGCCGAATGTGCGTCGCTCTTTTACGAGATAGACACCCTGGAGATTCGACTTTTCGCTGTCTCTATTATTGATGTTCGAAAGGCGAGTAGATTAGTGTAATTCGTAAATTCGAAATACTTCATTTTGGCGGTAGATGTCCCCAGGAATTTTTTTTTAATGCCAACGACGATAGAATCGTTGACAATATATATATCTTCAAAAAATGCTTTATTATACTAATTCGATAGGCACTAAGAGCGTGCCTTTTTTTCTGAATATACACGAAAAACCTTTTCCGTAGAACTTTTACAACGCCTCTGGAATCACTACGGACAATGTATGGAAATAAATTCTACTTCTCATTTATTGTTTTTTTTTTTGTCGTCACCTGATAAAGAAGACTATTTCGATGAGATAAATATCGTCTCGGTCTTTCGTACGCCGAATGGTCTTATCGAATAAGGCGGGTACGAGAGAGCTGTATTACTTTTTTGTCCTTAGTGTTATGTCATACGCGAACCACATTAGCACATAGTATTGCGCGTACATGATTTTTCAAACAAGTAATAGAACGAAATCCCTCGCGCTTTTAGAGGCCTTGAAGCATTTTATATAGCTAAAAATGAAATTTATTCTATGGCGTCTAGACCAGGTACATAAAAAAACTCCGACAGTTTCAAAGACCGGCTCTTTTATTTTGGATCGGATATGAAATCCATCATTCCTAAATTGAGTAGTGCGCCGAAATGCTTTCTTTGACCTTTACAAACTGTAGCTGGCAATTCTTTTGAGTATTATATACTGGAGGAATTTTATTCCTTATATATATATATATATATATATGTTCATAAATTTCTTTAAAGGCCGATGCTAAATTTATCGAGAAATCCACTACTGGATTGGATAGTAATCACTGTAATTACGATCCACCGGCCCATTCCCGCGCATCTTACGTTTACTGCGCGGGCCCTTGACTAATTGAGTTGTTTCTCGATTACTCGATGGAAGAATCCAGGGAGGGGTGTGTTGAGGGCGAATCTCTTTTAAACTCATAATAACGGGCGGTATACACTTGGTTTTCTTTGATAGAACGAGTACGAAACCTCGACGCGCGGTCGGCTCAATTTTTTTATTCGAATTATCTTTACTGGCTATAAATACGCGTCTTTTTCCTATAGAATTTTTTTTTAACTCGATCGTTAATCCAAGCTATTGACATTTACATTGGATAGACTGGTGTATAGAAACGCGTCTTTTGACTAAAAGCTCCAGTCTCGAATGTCCCCCCTCCCTCCCCCCGAAGAAATTATTACAGCCCGGACGAATGGATATTGGCAGCGCGTATGAAAGGAACGATTTTTCAACCGAGCACACATATACATAAATTTATGCACCTCTATATCTTCGATGCTCAATAGATGACGCGAGCCTGGCGCGATTTCCGATCGATGAAACGACCGAACCGCCGGCAGTAAAGTTTCGGCGCGCGCGCGCGCGCGCGGTCAGCCGGGGGAGGGGAAATCAGCTTTATCCGTATCGTAACAGTTATATATATATATACATAAGCCGAGCGCCGGAGGAACACTCGGCGCGTCTATTAATCTTGATCGGGCCGAGGGCCGGTCATTAATACGTCGCGGGCCCGCGGGGTCAGCCGACGTGGAAGCCGATCGGCGCGTCCCCTCTCGCGCAATCGATCGGCCTCCGGGCGGGCTCGCGTCCCATCGCGCCGCGCTATGCACTCCATTGTCCCGGGCGGCTATCGTCGCGCGGCGACACCGCGACAACGGCTCCTTCGCTTCGCCGGCGCGGAAACGCCGATGGGCGCAGGCCGCGCGACGGACGCTTTTTCGATGCGTCACTCCCCCGTCCCGGCTCGCTTTTTCGTTCCTCTTTTAGTTCTTCGCCGCCGCGCCGTTCGCGCGGCCGCTCGCGAGATTATACATGAGTCGCGCGCGGCGGTGAAGCAGCCATTGACGATGCCGAATTGACGAGGTGACGAGGAATGCGCGCGGCCTGGTACTCTCGAAACTGGCCCTCGGGCCTCGGAACGCTTAAGATTGACCAAATTTTCTAGCTTTCCACTTCGTTTTTTTTTTTTTTTTTACAGCCCCCTTCTACCGTAATTGTTTTGTGGATCGCATGAATTACACTTGGAGGTATGGCTAGAACAGTTATAAAGTGTGCTCATTTTTTCGATAGATAATGTATCACTTCGGATTATCATTGTGTACGAGAAAATTCAAATATCGCGGATACCTGATTGATCTTATGAATATTAAATTAATCCGATTATCCGAATCAGATACATCTATATCCGGTGAATATCTCTTCATTTGATTATCGAAATAGATGGCTACATGAATATCCGATTAATATTTGCATATCTCGATATCGGAAACAGATTTATTTAATTAAAGAATAATGTCGAAGGGATCGGCTGGTGAAAACTGCTCCAACGGTCCCGATTATTCATCGACTCGGTCTGTTCCTGCGCTTATTAACTTTCGAATAATCGTTCGAACTCAACTGTACGTTTGCCGAATCATTATGATTTGCGTGTCTGGATTAATACGGCGAATAGTTGTATATTCGAAATTTTCAGCTGTTCTAATATTCTCGTATCCGGTTAATCAAAACAATCGCACGGAACTCTCTGTACTGAAGTTCAATACTTGATAAGAAACTTGTCGCCATGACTATTCTATCCACGCAATCGTTAGCTTCGTTCGAACAAAAATGAATTTCCGCAAATTTCTCATTATACACGACGCTATAGGCCGTTTAATTCAACAACGAGCGTTCGTGCGCAACGTTCGATCCTCGATTAAATTCGAATCATTGAAATATGTATCTCCTCGACTAAAAGGGCGGCATGAAAAAAAAATCCAACGATTTCGTAATGAAATTCTATGCACGACCCGCGAGCCGGTGAAAAAATGAATCTTTGCAAATATTTTTCTTTACATGTGTAATTTATCAAGACTTATCTTGTCTCGCGTCTCAATCGAGCTCCATCGGTCAGAGAGCTGCTGCATCTATGAACGCAAATAATCCATAAATAACTGCGCGCGCACGCGCGTGCGCGAGTAATGCCCGCATTACAATCCTGTTCAACGCCCCGCCAAAAAGAAGCGGCGATGCGGGAGAAAAGGCAAAAATAAGGGTAGAAAAGCAAAGGGCCGGCGTAACTCCACAATATATATATATATATACATAAACCAAAACCCCCACCCTGCACATGTACTACTCGTACGCCCGCCCGCCATTTAAATCAAACCTCCTAACGAGGACGAGAGCATTTAATGCGGGTGCGAGCTCCACGGGACGCATGCTCATTTCCGCCGATTAGTTGTGCGTGCGTGTGTGCGTGTGTGCGTGTGCGTGTGTGTGTCCGTGTGTCCGCATGTGTGTGTGTGTGTGTCTGCGCACGCGCGCGTGTGCGTGCGTGTGTACATATATAGGTGTGATCATTTGCGGAGTCCGCCGAGCGATAAGCGAGGGGCAAGATGCAAATAGAGATTTGGAATCCCGGGAGCTCGTTGACGATAGTCGCGCGGCGCGAGCGATCAGCCCGCGGAATAGCACGGGAGCGGACGCGCGATGCGGGGCAGCTCGTGTAATCTTCTATTAAGCTTCTCGTATTATAGATGATTTCCTATATATATACATTGTGCATGTACGCGCGCGTGTACACGCGTCTGTTTGTGCGTATGTGCGCGGTTGGGTATATGCGAGTACAATGCGAGCGAGCGTTCGTATCTCGAGCGGGCCAGCCATCGTTTTTCATTGGCCGCATTTCGGTCCGATCGCCGACGCGCATCTTTCGCTCGTTTAATGATTAATTTGGGCCGCGTCCCGCTCGGGCGTCCGAAATTGCTTCTAAAGCTGCCCTCGAAGAAACGAAAATCAAAGGGATGTAGAGCGGGTAGCGGGTCGACGCTCCCCTCACCTTTTGTCTTGACGATGATTGAGATTGTACTTTGGACTTATTTATCAAGCTGCACCTCGTACTCCTTGTAATTTACGGCAATGCCTGGGCCGCCGTGTCAGCTATCAAAAGCTATCTATTTAATGAAAGTATTAAATCTTGAATTTTTTGATTAATCGTACGGCGTTGCCTGAATAATTATGATTTTCCAGTCCCTGTACGCAAGAAATTTATGGATCTCGTTATTTATATAGTGTCTTCTATATAGTTGTATAAGTCCAAATCTTCTCGGCGATGTTATACTAAGACTACGAGTATAATCAGAAATATTCTTATATTTATTGTACGTATATTTTATACATCTTTGGATAATTTCTTTACACGAAGTAATAAACTATTCATTGTTTTGAAAAAATCTATTTCATTTTATGAATTGCTTTGAAAAACGAAGGTTTAGAAAATTCTTCCTCTAATTCTTACAAAATTTAATAAACTTAAGGCGTGCATTAAAATAAAAAATGGTGCATTGTATTTCAATAGTGAAGTCTATATATATATATATATATATATATATATATATATATATACATTCAACTATTTTCTTTATTATTAGCTCTTCTCCAGCGATATAAAATATTTTTGAGTTCCGTGTTATTTACTCGTTATTCATTCGTATCATCATTAATTCTAAAGCCTCTATTTATTTTGTCTTCTATATTTAAGTGATGTAACTATTTTATTTTAGTATCTTATCATCATATAATATATCAAAATTTTAATTTTCTCTCTCTCTCTCTCTATACATATAAAACTTCATATCAAAATTGAATTTTTCCAGCGTGCTTTATGTGTGCAAAATAGTTATATTTGGAGCACTTTTTTACTGAATAGCGTACGTGTAAAGTATACAATTGTCTCTCTGCATGTATACGGAGCGGTGAGATAGTACGGACCTCCGCCGGTAGGTGATAACTCATTTCCGATTCGATAGAGGAGAGATGACCAAAGGCTCTTCAGGTGCGAATGATGAAAAAGAACCTTTCTGTTACGCGTAAATAATTTTAATAATTACATGATCACAATTAATAGGGGGCAATGAATGCAGCCCATTAATTGAATTTTGCTTAAGAACAATTTATAGTTTTCTTATTTATAATACATTGGTACAATATTGAATCTAAAATTCAATGTACTTCTCACATTTATTAAAAAAACTATTCACATATTTAAAATTGTCCTTTGTACTGCAACGTATGCTGGATAGATCGAGTAATTCGAATGTCAAAAAGCACAGCTAACTTTTGTCTCCCGGTCCTGAATATATCGTTAGGAATTCGCTCGCGATTACGTACAATGCGACGGCAGCGCCGAATGTACATCGCGGCCCTGTCCGCAAAAAAAACCCCCAAGTGGCGCTTGTCGTGCGCTTTCGCTTGAAATCTCGAAATCGCGCACGCTCGGAAAGGAAACGAAGCGCGAGCGATCGGCCGCCCACGCGCACACCGTGCCCCTCCCCCCTGTCTCGATATTAAACGATAATCGCCGCGTCCCGTCCTCCTCCTCCACCGCTTTTGAATCTAATTAAACGGCCGTCAGCGACGTATATATAGATGCAGTACGTCTCGAAGTATAGAAGCCCGGCCTCGCGTGCCCGGAAAGCCGAATCGAAACGCCCGCCCCCCCCCTTGGTCGTTACATGTATACATCGCCGATATGCCTCGACTCGCCCTCCCGAAGCTTCCTCGAAGCTCGTGCGCGTAAGCGAGCATGCATGCATACATACATATACACAGTACACATAACATATTAACTGAACGGCCTAGCGGGCGCATACATTCAAAGGGCTCGCCCCGACTCGTTTGGAGAGAGAATCCGTCGTCGTTTCTTCGGGCTCGCGTGCGTCCGCTGCTCGCGGCCCGAGCCTCGGATTGGCCGTAAACGATTAAAATTATTAATTATTACACGACGAAATTATCCTATATATATATATATATATATATATATATATATCCTTTTGTAGCGCTCATCGGGTACACTGTTGAAATTCAAATTGCCCGACATTTATAATTCGCGGTCATCGACGTGCGACGCCAGCATAATAATAATAATAGTATATATATATATATATATATATATATATATATATATATATATATTCCACGTATTCGAAGAAAAATGGAGGAGAAAAGTTTAACGATCTGGAGCCTCGTCGGCCGGTGTACCTCGTAAACATGCGCGCGCGTGGAGCGCCAAAAGATCGGTGCATGGGTACGTGCGCGCGCCTGTGTTCGTATTGTCCGGGACGTCTATATATATAAATATATATATATATATATATATATATATATAATACACAAATATATACGCCGCTCGTAACGGCTAATGACCGCAAGCCTCCTCGTCGCGCGCACCATTATAGATTGGCGTACACTCAGAGGATTCAGGGACGGTGAGGCGAATAGAATTTACAGACAATACGGAGGTTCAATTATGAATCTTTATATATATATTGCAAAACAGGAGTGTGCGCACGCACGCACAGAGAGAGAGAGAGAGAGAGAGAGAGAGAGAGAGGAAGAGAGAGAGAAACATAAGTTTGCTCGACATCTGTATTGGACGTTTTCAAATACTGAACTGACGCACGTTGTCATCGCCAGCGGCTCGGCCAGAAAAGCGGATTTTCTATTCTGACCCCGTATTTCCTGGAAACAAGCCTCGTTCTAGCACTGCACTTATCGAAGTGCACGAGAAACGAATTTTGGCGGCGCCTGCCCGGAACGATCGGCCGGGGCCGGCCGACGAGCACCAGCGTCTCGCGAGTCAGCGAGTCCGTCGGCTCGCCTGCCCCGCTCTCCCGAGCCCCCTGAATTAAATTGGATTATTTTGCAAACGAAATTTTACGAGCGCGCTCCCCGCTCGCTAGTCGGCGCGCTCGGGTTATTTACCACCTCGCGCCGGTAATTGCTACCCTGGGCTCACGAAAATTGAAAATACACCGAATAATTGAATCTAATGGGACGATCGGCGATTTGCGATTTATCGGTGGTTGGACAGGGGGCGAGGGGTCGGGCACCGATGTTTTATCGTTATTGCTCCGCGTGTGTGCGCGCGCGCGCGCGCCGTCGCCGTCGTCGAGGTTATAATTACCGCGCGCGTACGTAATGGTCATTTTGGTAAATTAATAATTATTTCGAGCGTCGAGCGCGTTCTTCCGACGGGCGCTCCCCTCCCCCTTACTCGCGGCTGCAGAAATCGATGATCGGCCATTGGCTCCCATTCCTCGTATATATAGAAAAGAACGATATCGCCCGTAAATGGAAGGCCGTCGATATATTGATTTTAACAAAGCCGCTTCTTACGGAGTTTGCAAACGTATAGATGTGTATTTATCTCTCTTTCTATATGTATGTGTGTGTATGTGTGTGTGTATGTGTGTGTGTGTGTGTGCGTGTAGCATATCGGCTGGAGTCGGTTCGAGCGCGCGCACAGGTGCGCGCGGGAAACGGCAGAGCGGGAGGAGGGGGTGGGGGTTGGGGGGAGCCACGACGCCGCGGCCGCGGTGGCGGTGGCGGCGGCGGCGGCGGCGACAATAAAAAATACGCCATTTCAGACGTGCTTGTATTTTATGATGTGGATAATGGCTGAGTTATTGAACCTTATATGCGCAATTGAGATATAACAGTTAATGCGCCGTGGCTCGTACGTCTGCCCTCGCGTTATTAACGAATTTTTTCCTTTTTATATATAATAGCGCCATTTAAAAACTTTTCGTTATGGCACCGCGCTAATGTACAAGAAACCCTTGGCGTGCGCCGTATTGAATGGGATTCCCGATCGGATCATTATTGCCCGGAGCGCCCGCTTTAAAATTCTACGGTGCGGCGGCGGCGACGGCGGCAGCGACGACAAAAATAATGCTCGGTTTTTACCGAGCTTCTTTAATTATGAAAATGGACGCGATCTTTATATTTATACCAAGCAGAAATAAATAATGGACTTTTCTTGTACAGCTTGCAATAACCTTCGTTCTTATTCGTTAAAAATCTTCGAGATTTTTTATTGACGAATATGTATTTTAAGGATTAACGTTCGAAAATTTTCAATCATATCATATAATCAATTTATACTATAAATGGGCACAGCTCTATAAATTAGATAAACTTCCACGGTCTTGCCAATAAATAATTCGTTTATAGTATTTGTGTAATACACTCAGTAGATTTGTGCATCATTGTATTTAAAGAGTGTGGAATTAATGCTCATTTATATAACTACTATTTCACCAACCTTACTTTATTTCTAAAACTTTACGTGAATCTAAATAGCATTTTATGAGTCGAGAGATAATTTTAATCATTTTATAAAGTATAAATTTAATAAATCAATATATAAAATTATTGATACCTATAAAATTATTATCTAAAATAACTTCGTATTTCAATGCAATTAATAAATTTACTATATAACGCTTCTATATCAATAGCGCAAATCATCATTTAAATATTGGTTACATATGGAATTATTACAACACTGAATTAAATAAAAGCATTTATATTTCGATAGACGATTTCAGAGCTTTTTTTTGTTGCCGGTCAATATTTGACTAAAAATATTTTCATTTTTAGACTATAAATATTCATCGAACACGTAATGAAATCATACTATATAAAAGAATACAATGGAATAAAGAAAAGTAATCAAGTATATATATATATATATATATATATATATATATATATATATATAATCTTCTTCGAAGCATTCGCGTTATTCGTTCGGGTGGATTATTATTCTGAGAGTCGTTATTATATATATTCTTAGTACTTATAGATGATAATGATTTATGAAATTAATACACAATTAGATATGACATTTTCAATTTCTTGATTGAATGTCTCGAATATATAATCGTCATCGTATTGGGAAAAAAGTGAAAACTACATGTATTGAATTTGATATATTGCACTTAAATATATTTTGTTATATATGTAAGGTTAAATTTGGCTCCATGATGTAATTAAGTAATTGTGAAAAGAAAGTTTATTGTTTGTCATCTTCAGTTTCTCACATTTAGTCTAAGAAATATAAAATTTATCATACATATTGATGATATAGATCGTTTATTGATTTTTAAAATAAATCTATTTTTATTCAAATGTTGCAAATATCTTACGATTTGTACTCGATTATTCGTCCAAGAACACCGTTCTGTAATTCTGAACTCGAGTAACAGCTCCGATTATGCTTTTAATTCCACGGATCTGCTTTAATTAGTTTATAATCTACCTAAATGTCTCTTACTGCAGACTCTACTTTGATTATATTAACTCTCTTTTAATTATATTCAGGCTTAAAATCATCCAGCTTAAAATCAGTGCTTAAAATAGTCAAATGTGATGAACATAATATATTAAATGAAAATTTTTACATACATACATACATAAATACATTTAATTATACATACAATTATACCTATTTTTGATTAGAATTCATCAAAATAAATGGATGCAAAATGTTATGCGGAATAATCTAGAAACAATAGTAGAATATTTCAATAGATTCAGTTTTCTCGTCATCTATATAAATGTAATAACGATGTAAAGTATAAATTGACTCAACGGATCACAGCATAATTCGTATAATAAAATTGGAATTTTTTTTTTTGCAGACAAACAGACTGTTTAAATAGTTGATAAATATTTAACTATTAAAAGTATTTGAAATATATTCGATGATAATTTCCGGATATAATGAATTTTGAATAAAATATTACCTAATTACAGACGGATATGGAGACACAGACACGCACCCAGGCAAATACAATATATATATATATATATATATATATATATATATATATATATATATATATATTTCTGCTTACTTAACATAGATAAATGCTGAGAACGAGAAGCAATGAATTATTAAACCTACATATTAGAAACTTGTTTTTATTTGAAATACGGAGGCGGGCGATTGGCTGCACTCTCGAATTAACGTTCGGAAGCGCCGATCAGCGACAGATCTGTTACTCCTGAGCAAGACAAATCGTCCCCGGGGGACCGCGTCCGGTTCTTCAATTTGGCCGGTGCTCCGACGCAGGTCTCCTTATCTGCATCTTATATATATGTATGTGTGTGTGTGTAATGGTCGGTGACGCGGCCGCGCGCAGCGTTGCACCGCCGCCTCGGTCAGAGCCGTAATAATGCGCGTGTGGGGCATCGCGGGCGTGGGCGAGTGCGCGCGGACCAGCGCTACACACCTTGGTGTGCTCGGTGGGTGCGTGCGCGCGCGCGCTCGAGCGCCAGTCCCGAGATTCCGGAGCGCGATGATACGCCGGGTGGTCCCGGCGGGGCGATGCGCGCACGCGAGCTCTCGCCCATGAATCATACATCCAGCAGGAGGAAGGAAGGGGGTTGGCGAGGGGGAGGAAGCTCGTGTGTGGGAGAGGATGAGAACGTACGCGATGCCGCGTGCGCGCGCGCGCGCGCGTGGGTATTTGTGTGTTTTACGTGCCTCGGGTATATGTATAACGTATATAATAACCGTGGCGTGACTGGCCGTCGCTGTGTACCTCTCGATCGAGACGGGTCAAAGCATCGACGGCGCCTTTTGTGCCCGAGATCGTATGCATTCGAAGCTCCGATTTATTAATCGACTTTATTCGGCGCCCGTCGATTCGACTCCGTCTCTTCATTAATTTTCTTTATCAAATAGAACCGATCGCGTTTGTCCAGTCTTGCATCGCTAGTAAAATGAATAGAAATGGTTCTGTCGAGGGCACTGTTCGTGGAAACGTTCGAGGAACCTTAAAATGTGGCTGGAAGCCCGCGTAGAAAGTCAAGTGTAATTTTAATCAGTAACTGTAGGATCGGATTCTGCAATTCAAATATACGAATCGGATATTTAAAATACTTCTATATCTTCAAAATTATTGAAAATTAAATTGAATGATCACGCGCGAGTTTTCGATGAGAATCTGATCGGTGCGTCTTGCTGAAATCCTATAAATTACGAAATGTAATAATTTAACTATATATGTAGTTTTATATTAATTTATTGATAACTTAATATTGACATTTTAAAACTCGTATAGAATAGTACTTTTAATTGTATGGAACATCCTCTGATACAAAAATATATTGGTTTTTTGATGGATAATATCTATTTGTTAATGTAATTAATAACTAATAGTTTTTTCGAACAAATCATTCATTTCTTCATTCTAGATATTTATTATAAATAGCTGAATTTTTTCCCATAAATAATAAGAATTAGCCATGCCATTTTTGTACTTATATTTGACTATTATATATTTGTTTTTTTATATTATATGTATATATATATATATATATATATATATATATATATATATACATGTTTCGCTTTAAAATTTTTCTTTCGTTTCATAATTGTTTTTATCTAACTCGGTTTCGACTCGTTAGACATCACATTTATAATCTTATATTTTTTACACTATAGATGAGATTCTGTACGTTATGGAATTCACATATACAAAATATACATCAAAATAGATAATAGTTGAAGGAGCTGAAAATAATTACATTTTATCGCAAAAGAGAAACCTGCGTCTGAGTGCAATGACAAGACACTGTTCTACCTGTGGAAGACTGAAAACTCATATTTTCACTAAACTCATAGTCTTTTCCAGGTGAATTATTTTAATTAAAATTAATCTTGATTAAATTAGAAATTTCTTGCGATCTTGCGACGATTTTATTTGATCCGATATTCGCGTGCACTTTGTCCAAGGCAGCGTTATATTTTTTTCGTTTCCTAAGATGAGATACGAATCTCGTACCCGCATAAGCGTGTACATTATAATCCCCAGAAATACAGGTTAAGAAACGGAATCTTGTCAAATTTCTTTTTCTTTTTTTTATTAAGAGAAAAAAAACTATCCGAGAATGTACGAGGCCCGTGCATTTACGCGTGAACCACACGTGCGAGAATCGGATTAAAATCAACTGTTGCTTTCTTTAAATTAAAACGAGTTCAGTACATCACACTGGAGTCTGATCGCGCTCTACCCGCATAAAATTCATCACCTCGATTAAATTAAAATGTCGAACCTACCAGCCAAATTTTCTATACGCTGACTGATTACGCGTGTGTACATATTGTACGTGTATAATTGTTCATACTCCCTTGCGCGTGCATACTGCGCCACCTGGCAATTTAACGGTGAATATACCATTGCCCGGACCGGGAGCCGGAACCCCTTCCCCCCTCCCCCAAGCATAAGCGCGTGGCCATATAGAACGCGTCATTACACGGCGCAATCGGCAAATCCTTATAATAGGCCCAAAACGAAAATATGGGTTATCCGCGCCGATACCGCGACGCGAGTCTTCCTGTTTTCGGCGATCGCGCGCGCGGTCCTCTCTCGATAATATCCCGAGACAGTGAAAGAGAGAGAAAGAGAGAAGAGAGAGAGAGAGAGAGAGGCGCATCCCCCGGGCAGATGTCCCGCGATCGTCCGACGTCCCGCCGAATGAATTCGCGTAATAAGCCGAAATTACCGTCGTCCGCCCTGGGACCGCGAGTCGATGGCCTCTCGCGTATGTAACTCGACGAATCATTTAGGGATGCGCACGCGCCTGCACGTGCGTACGCGGCGGACCCGCTTCAAAGAATACACACACACACACACACACACATGTATATAAATATATGACAGATATCGACCGATACGCATCGCGCGGGCAACAAATTATTTAAATCTCTTTTAAAAATCTCTTAATTGAAGAGTCCCTGTACAATTAGCGAAACATACTTTCTTAAGGAGATACAGTTTAATGTTAATGAATAAAATACTTGGATACATTTTGAAAAAAACATTATATTGATACACAGGTGGCTGTCCAAGCAAATCTAATTACATTCGCACATGGCTTACGATTGAAGATCGAATCATGATTGAAAACGTATGTTTATAATTGTTCCATGATGATCTTAGACTTATATATAAATAGAGAAATATCATTTGTTATGCAATGAAAAATATTATACTCTTAATATCTCAATAATAATCTTTAGTTAGAAACCCAGTAAATTATGTAAATACAAAACTAGGAAGTATAATAATATCAACTGGAAGTGCCAATTGTGTGCATATACTGACAATTTGGATCCTGATGAAATCAGCTAACGATTCATTCTTAATTCAATAGAATATACAGATTTTTTAAAGGCAATTAATAATAATTGGTAAATTGTATATACAGGTATTTCTATACGTATAAAGTTAGACTTTGGCGATACTTGTACACCGACAGAATTATCTTTAAAAACTCTGTATAGGGGAATGAAGTTACGTGAAGAAGCATCATATTATACATTTCATGTACGATCGTCATTACGTCGTAACATCTTGCAAAAAGTCTCTTATATGATGTAAAATCTCAAATTAGTATGTTCGAAAAGCATATTTAATCAAGTTATTTTACCAATTGCAATCCTTAAAGGACTCGAATTTAGTTGGCCGTGCTCTGCCGCGGGCGCTGGTGGGGAGGGGGGGGAGGGGGGCGCTGTAACAAAATTGGGCCGGGCAAATTTTTCATGCAACGTATGAGGGACGTCGGTCCGCGCACGAGTATAAGAGCGAGAGACGGGCGGACGGGAGTAGAAGAAAAAAGAACGAAAAAAAAACGCCCCGTGCAAAAGACGAGCAAAGCTGGACGTCGACGGGGAGGAGTGGAGTTGCGCGTCGCGTGCGTCGTCGCACCTTCTTCGTGTCGGCTCGCGGCCGTCGGCTGCCTCCCCCCCCCTCCCCGCCCTCCGGTCGAGATAATCGGGAGAAGAGAGACGGCGCGGTGGCGGTGCGTCGGATCAATTTGTCAATTGGCATTTTCTTTTTGCAAAACCGTGAGCGGCGCCGATGAAAAGCGCGCGCGCAACTCCGCTCCTCGTTCCGTCTCCTTCTTCCTTCCCTTCCTTCTCCCCTCGCCGCCCCCCCCCTCCCACCCAGCAGCCCCTCGCCATTACGAGCGGACGCGCAAACGTGTCGTGATCGCCCGGGGACGAACGTCGAAGCGGCGCGCGCAGCGTTACGGGACCGCGAGGCGCGCATTATCCCCCGTTTGCGAGGTAACCGAAACGCGCGCGCGCCTTATGAATATTTACGCTGGCCAAGCGCGGCGGGCTGCCCGCGTAATTGAAATTAGGCCAGCAGCCATAAGGCGCATTGCAACGTCAAAGTTAATTTCGTCCCGCGGCCCGCCCCGCGCTGCCGGGCCAATCGCGCGCCCCTGCCAAATATAATCGTTGTGCCGCGGGAGCCGCGGCCCGTTCCCGTTTCGGGGATCGGCCGCCGCGGGAAGCCAGAAAACCTTATAGATTAGCGACGGGATCGTTTGTTTACGAGGGCCATTTCAATTTGCATAACCGCGTCGATTAACAATGCCCATTACGGGATCGTCGAACGTAACCCCCGCCTCGGGGCTCCCGATGTACGGACGACGGCTTAGTTTTTTGCTCCCCTGCATAAATTGCGGGGCTGTTTTTTTACGGAAAAATATCAATATTCCGTAATTAATTTTTACCTTCGTTGTAAATCATTATCGTCCTTGCTTTTCATTTTTCAGTTATAAAACTGTCGTAACGTGCGCCGTAATGAGCACATTGAAAAAATTTATGTACAGTTCTTTTTATTAATGCCAATTTGGTAAAATAAGCGTATTTGATTTTATTTATATGTAAACCCTGACAATTTTATCTTGGAACATAAAAGATAATTCATTATCTCGTTTCTGATTCGAATAATATCAAATGAATATACTAGATTGGTCCATTTTATCTTTTCTTTGAAAAGTCCACTAATGCTGTTTTTTACAATCAGTCGTGTAAACTACGTTCGAGTTTTATACAAAGAGCAGAAATCGTACTGAAATTTTTGCATTTACTTGAATAGAAACAGTCAATGTCTACAATTCTACGATTACGTAGTTAGTAAAAATGAAAATTAAAATGCTAAACAAGGAGAGAAGGAAAAGCGATCTCGAGCAGCATTCAATTTATTACCAAATGATTTCAAAATTGTCAAACCTTGTATTAAAATCCTAGGCACACGCACGGGCATAGTTTATATACTTATGCAATATCTCACGTTGTAAATTAATGATTTTCAATAAATAAAAAAAGAAATACATACGTAAACCGAGATCGGACATTTTAAGAAATTTTCGAACTTTTAACGCCTAGTCAGCAATTAATATATTAGTGCAAATCTGCCGAAAACTATATTCCTAAAAGCGTCGCATCGATGTAATCCGCGTCCGCGCACAGAACCTCTGGCGCATCTTATTCGTCTCTTTTAGCGCGCGTCCCGAGGACCTCCGGCGGAAACAGGTATTCGAGAAACTCGCATCTATATATACGCTGACGCCACGCCGAGCAAGGCTTTGTAGATCGATTCTTTTTTTTGCCTCCCCCCCCCCACCTTTCCTCTCACTCTCTGTTTTCATGATTTCGTTGCGCGAGCAATTTGTTCGTGAGCGCCGACGAAAGAAGTCGGGTTGGCGGGGGGAGGAGGGGGGGCGAGCTACCCGCAACTGCGGAATCTTAAGGAGGTTGTAAACAACGGCGAACAGGACGTAAGAATTTTATTGGCCCACTTGGCCTATCTTTCTCATCTCTGGTCGCTGACGAGATCCAGATCGCGCGAGAGATCCCTGGGAGTAACGAGCGTCCGTCGCACGCACGCGAAATTTTCAACGCATCCCGATGCGCAGTAATTCTTTTTCTTATTCTTTTTGGCATTAAATGCGCAGAGGGGCGGGAATCCCCTTCCTGCTATATAACGTATAAAATCCTGCCGATGCGCCGTCGATCCTGCTGGGTTTTATTTTTTCCTCTTTCTGGTATTAACGAACTTGATACCTTTTACATAATTAAATAAAAATGTCATTTTGCTTATTAATTCTTAAGAGAAAATAATTGAAAGTTTTTAATAGCGTTCGATTTATATATATATATATGTGTGTGTAGATATATATATATATATATATATATATATATAGATATATATATATGTAATATCTATATATATATATATATATATATATATATATATCTCCTACCTCAAGTTCGCGGTATTAATTTTATCGATTTATTAAACAGTCTATTTCAATAAATTCATAAAAATAATCTATATATATATATATATATATATATATATATATATATATTATATCTATATATATATATATTTATATTATATATGATATTATATAATTTTTATATATATATATATATATATATATTTACAAATTTAGTATTTGCATTTACTAAAAATTTTAATTAGCACATCCAATAATAAATATTCAATAATAATAATCTATAAGTTTTTGATTTCATTTTTATTTGAATATTATTGAAATAATTACACAGTGACAATAATAATAAAAACTAGATTTATTTACGAGATATGCAGAATCAAATGGTCTTCTTTTACTAACAATGAATTTCATTAATAGTAATAACATATTAGGAAACTGAATAACAGTGAATATATAAAAACTTTGTTGCCCTGATAGAAACCACTTACATTTGAAATTGACTATGAACTACCGAGGACTTTTAGTAGCGACAGACTATAGTAATACGATTATCCCATTTCGAGTCCCGGTCTCGGCCCATTGCTAGTATGATGGATGCACCTTTGAAAAAAATTACCCGTGCTTTCTTTACACACACGCACACACACACACAGACCGTAAACCTCCATCTCTTATTAGCGCGACTATGAGCGAGCATAGATAGAGGGACATTAAATAATATTTAGGATTTTCTTTTTTATTAATGAATACTGAAAATAAAAATGTTTAAGATCACTAAAACAGACCTCAATAATTTTCCTTTGCAATTCCTTAAACAGTAGGATTATTTAAAATTATCGATAAGCTTCTCGTACAAATATATACTTACTTCCATACCGTCCGCATTTATGCCGGATCTATCCTAAAACCTCCCCAGCCCCGCTCCTTAACGCTTAAGAGCTTAGCCCGCTTTGCCGTATAATTGTTATAATTTCAAAGTTCCCGGAGCCAAATTTTTTCTCCCGAAAATTCGGTGGTCGTCTCTTTGAAGTAATGACACTTAGGCTCGCGTGCGCGCGCGCGCGCGCTCACAGCGAGCGCATGGCGCGCAATGCGGATAAACAGGGTTGTTAAATCCTAGCGCAGGACGGAGGAGGGGACGCGCGAAAGGGGAAGAACGAGAGGAGGGAGGAGAAGGAGGAGACGGCACGCGCGCACTTCCATTCGTGCCGCCGAGGAGTACAGCGCCAAAGGGAGAAAAAGAAGGCACGGGTGGAAGGGGTAGAACGAAGAAGCGCAAGCCCAAGATCAGAGAGCCGGTGCAGCTGGCGAAAAGGCATTTATTGCTCGCTTGCACCGTTTTACGGGTTCTTAATTCCCCGCGGCGGACGCGGGATACGCGCTTGGGGATCCTCCAAGGACACCGCCGAACGCCGACGAGTCGGAGGCGCGGCGCGCAGCTATACGTAACAATACGGCCAAGCCTTTGCGGGAAAATTCACGCGTTACGATCGAGCCGGCGCGCGCGGGCGCTCGCTTTTAACAATGATCAAACTCCCCCGGGCTTTGTACGCGTATATGTGCGCGCCCGGAGGAGTTCGCTTTAATCGGAGCCGACGACGGGAGCGGCCCTCTGTTTTCCTCTCGCGTTCTCTCCGCAGCCCTCGGACGTTTTCTCCCCGTTCGTCCCGGTCGCGCTCGCGCCCGCCCCGTGTTTCGGGGAAGATCGAACTGTGAAAATCCTCCCCACGTTGCGCAGGAGCCGACGCGGCGCGGCGTTTACGTGTATGCGTCGCGCGTTATTGTTCGCCGCCGATACGGCGACCGGGGAGCTTCGAGACGAGAGCGCGCATAATGGGGGCATTGACGATACGCTCGTTGTCACTCTTGTTTATTTATTTATTTTTTTGCACAACGCGCGTGTATACGAATACGAACTCGTGGCTGCGGCGGTGTGCAAAGGAGAGCGGTACGAGAGTTTCGAGGGTCATACATATATATATATATATATATATATATATATATATATATACATATATATATATAATCTTCGGTAGCCCGGAAAATCGCTTAAAAATACAATACACTTCAATTCGGTCGTTTGCCGCGCGACACTTCGCTCTCTCCATCTCTCTCTCTCTCTCTCTCTCTCTCTCTCTCTCTTCTTCCTAACAATGACTAATGAGGGTCCGAAGAATAACGATCGACGCAAAGCGGATCGAGTTAGGGACCCCGCGCTGGCGCGCAACGCGTCCGTTTTGAAGGAAGTGTATTCGTCAGCCGCCGCCCCCCCCCTCACTCCCACGACTGTCAGCCGACTTTGCGGGCAGTTTCCACCGGATTGGCCAAAGACTATATATATATATATATATATATATATCTTATCCTACTACTGCGCTACAGTCCCCCGATCGCTCGTGAACTAATTCGGTAGCTTACGCGGAAAGCTCGCGGTCGCAACTGCCGAGCGGGGAGATTTGAGGGCGTTGAGCACCTGCAGCGATATCCGCCCCGCGGATTGTTTTCGGCAAAACTGGATCGGAATCGGGCGTAACGGCGCTATCGCTTGCCAATCGAATGGTAAGCTTGAGCTCCCGTAATCGTACCCTTTTTAGAATTACAGATAATGTACCTCGCTCGCCCTCTATTGGTCTCGGCTCCTCTTAGCTTGGGCACTTTCATTATTCGCGTGGGCGCGAACACAATAATGCAATGTAAAAATCGCGCTACAATGCGAAATCCGCGCTTTCCATTGTCTTTTTAACGTGTTTATTTAACGTTAAATCAGTCGCCGGATACTGGGCGCAGCCCGATACTATCTTCCTGACAAATTGGACTAAGCAACGCGCCTTCTGCGGCAGGTAACAAACCAGCTGGCATTTTGACTAACGAAAATTTTGGCAAACGCTGTTCGGAAATTTTTCTCGTGGATTTCGGAACGACGGGGGTGGAGCGCGAGGAACTCTGAGGCCATCTCGGCTTGAAGAGTTGCGTTCGTTTAAACAAGCCAATCAACCGATGGCGGTCGTACCTGAGGTTGAAACAATCCAATCCTAGTTTTATCGCTCTATATTAATCAATAATCATTAATTATTTAACCTTTTTAAATTTAAAAGTGAGAATGGATATGAATTCAGCAGAAATGTACAAAAACTAATTGATACGAACGTATTAAAAAAACCATAAGTCAGAATTGGAAAAATAGTGATATTGTTTCAGTACCTGAAATCGCATAACAGGATACGATGAAAAATTAATTTTTATCATTAATGTGTTAATGATAAAATTGCAACAATAAAAAACACTTTGGTCGCAGTAATTCTAATCAAATGTCAATTACATAAACATTAATATCAATTTTTTTTATGTTTTCGATTTCGCTTCCTGGTTTATTCTAATGAATTTTTCAGGGTTTTTCAAGTTGCTGCTTCGAATCATCGTCTTTAGAATGTATATCTCTATGAATGTTCAATCGTCTCACTGACAAAATCAAATTGGAATAACTCCGGATTTTTAAGCATTAAAGTCGTGTATACTGGTCGCGGATTTCAAGTTGCATGGATCATGATTTTATTAAAATCAATAGACTCGCGTCGTAATTTTTTAATTAATTAATTTCGCTAATTAGCCTGATCGCACCAAAATGACGATAAACAGTTAAATCGATTTTGCCTCGATGGCATTCTCGTAACGAAATCGGACAATTTTTCGTATAATTGATCCACGAATAAAAAATTCAACATCTGTGGCAGTAAAAATATTTTCGGCAATAAAATGATTATATTTATTTTCCGTAACTCGGGGCGAGATTCGCCGATGAATGGCTCGCTATCATCAGTCCGTCATAAAAATCCCGTGTAAAGTTTAATGCTCGCGGCGCAAAATCCGAGCGCGCCGCCCGGGCTTATCCGGAACAATTAAGATTTACGAAGCCCGGCAATAAAGGCCCGAGATGAAAGAAATTACGCGCGTCAGCAACTGCTCACGGCGAATTACAGACGCTTATATATAAGTACGTACTTATTTATACGTTTGAAGCGGCGGATACCGTAAGCAGCATTTTGGATGTATAAGATTCACCGAAGGGGAGAAAAAAGATCGGCAGAGCGAACAAATTGTCCCGCTCACTTTACTCCCTGCTCCTCGAACCCCCCCCCCCTCCCCCACCCTCCCTGCCCTCCGCGATCCCTCCTCTTCCGCTCTTACGGTCTTCTTCTCCTTTTCTCCCGTCCCGAGGCCCTCCGAGCTGCCGCGACGTTTTATTAAATATTGTGGCGCGCGTGTCATTTCTTTGGGCCTTTACGAGTTCGTCGAACGTTCGCGCGAGTGCGCGGGCCCGCTCCCAAAATTCTCTCTCTCTCTCTCTCTCTCTCTCTCTCTCTCTCTGACCGAACACTAAAACGAAAGGCTGATTGCCGCAGCGCCCCGAGAGCGAAAGCACAATGCGATCCTTCGATTTTTATTACGGGCCAGCTGCAGCCGGTGCCGCGCCGCGGGGGGAAAGGATGCGCGAGCAAGCTCGTAATTCATATGCGCGCGCGGCCCTCTCGTCCATATACAGTCGCGGCCGCGCTCGCGCGCGCGCCCTGTCCACCGACGAAACTGTGTCAATTCCCAGTGGGCAGAAGTGAGCAGAAAAAAAAAGAGAGACCGACGCGTACACATATGAATTTATATATATATATATATATATATATGTGTGTGTGTGTGTGTGTGTGTGTGTGTGTGTGTGTGTGTGTGTCTGTACACATGTATGTATGCATATAAGAGAGCGAGAATCGACGAAAAATCCGGCAGCTGATAATGCAACGCGCCGTTGGCCGACTCCCGCTGAGAGATAAATAAATAAAAGTGCCCCATCGGTGGTTCGGGGCATCGGAGCGAGTAACCGCGAAATCTGCACTAATTGCTCGTTGAACTCGAGATTGTGCGCGGCCAAGTCTTTATACATATACATATACGTCCGTTTTTATATATGTATATGCCTCGGATAAATTGGGCACGCGGAACTGGTTATTTTGGCCGTATCTGCATATTTCATTGCTCGGATTTTTACTACAAGAACTTCGAAATTCGAAATGTAAATTTTGCGACGCAAGCGAACGGGCGTTTGGCCAGAGGTATCGAAAATCCGCTCTATCTTCGATCTTTGTGATAGTAAAATTCATAGGTGGCACATATAAGCCAAAGAAACAAGTTTTTTCGTGACTTAATACAATCTGATTGTTTTTTACCCCGTAGTTGAATTTTGACCTTGTAGACGTGAAAAAATAACTATATCGATAATTGTACTCCACACTCTATGTTAGAAAGATCTAAAACAAAAAAATTGGATATACCGAGCCTCCCTAAAGCTTCTTTTAAGAGTACAATGAAATATATTGAAATAGATATCAACGTAATATATATATCATTTCTTACATATATACTGTACGCATATGAAAAAGATGCGAAGACACAAATAAATACATACATGCATACATACATATATTATATATATGTATGTATGCGTACTCAGTCAGCGTATCTACGCTGCCGAAAAAACAAGGTTCGATTGCAATTTAGCGGAATGGCCACATTTTTTACGAATTAAAATGCGCACAGGGGATCCAAGGTATCGCGATCATAAATCGAAATTTCGAATCGCAGCGCCATGGCCACCATTAACAAATTTTGAATCTATACTTCGTCGCACCATGTATATGTATATGTATATATGTTATATATGTATATATCTATATATATTATAGAGAGAGAGAGAGAAGAGCAGCTGCGCTCCAATGTGCAGGTATATATATATATATATATATATATATATATATATATATATATACATATACACACCGATATAAATGAACATCTAAATTCGCCAGCCTATATTATATATGTATATACGAAGATATTAATATAATGGAAGAGGATAAAAACAAAATCCGGCAGCGATTTACAGGAGTCAATCGACGATTTGCATCGCATGCCCCGCATCGCGACGCGCGCGCGCGCCTGGGGAAAGAGAAAGGAAGAACGTCCTACGACGACCGTGTGTGTATATATATATATATATATATATATATATATATATATATATATACAGACATATATATATAGTCCCGAGAGCGTCGCTGTCTGACATAATAACTCTGCCGGACATTAATCGAGAGTGGACCCTTTGATTCCTCGCGTCATGGCTCGGCAGTTATTGCCGAGCGATGGGCCTCCGGCCGTTCAATTTTCAACATCCGATCTTATCTCATAAACTCTACTTTTTTCGCTATTAATTATTTTGTTTCTGATGATAATTAAAAGACGTTTTAAATTGCATCCTGTATGCGCGTTCATTTGCACGAGCAGCTCTAATTGCAATAGAGACGGAGTCCGGCCACGTGTATAATGCACTATGCGCGCGTCCGATGTGCTTTATACGCTTATCATGAGCGCGCAATTGATTATGGTATTATTGAAGAATAAAATATTCGATTTTTTTATAGGAACGATATATCGGAATATTTTTTGTTATAAAGCTATGGACGAAATTCAAGAAAGATGAATTAACAATTTTCGTAAGTAATAATAAGACTATCTGAATATAGTAATCTTTGAAGATACTCTTTATGGATCGAATTATAAGTACGTCTGCCCTTTGGGAGGCTAACAAAATCGGCCATGGCCAAAATAAACTTCGACGCGTCTCCTTTGCGCAAAGTGATAAATCTTAATTTTTGAAGAAAAACATGGCAATAAAGCCAAACGAGCGTCTCGTATTTCACGGCACTCGTGTTTAACCTCCGCGCGCGGCTCTATGCTTACGCATTACAAACGCAAAAAGTAAAACTTTATCATTACCGCGCAATCAACGCTTTTTCATCGCCTCGCTATTTAATTCTTCGCAGAAGCGTATAAAACGTTTATTTTTCCACCTGGACTAGGACGTACGTCCCGTTAAACGTCAATGCCTGCATTAGCATTTCTATACACCTGTACATTATCAACGACAAATCACGAAAACTGTTTTCGATCGATTTCTCTATGTTCCCATCATGCCGCGGACGATGCAATTTGTTCCACCCAAAGTCGCGCCTCCTCCTCGTCCATTATTGACAATTAGTCGGCGTTGTCTGAAAAATTTGCAAAAACAAGAGCTTACGTACTTGGCTTTTCACTCATTAAGAGGCAAATTAACGAATCGCAATTTATAGCAAATAAATAATCTCAGTGACGACTCTCCCCGCCGTTTCGCTCACAGTGCGGGCCGTAAAGCAAGCTTAAATAAATTTCTGCCGCGTCATTTCTTGCCTCGTTGAGTAGACGATAATATTTCTTACGATTTGTTATTTTTCCTTGTTTTTTTTGGAGGTCCTTCAAAAAAGGAACAAAAAAAACAAAGAATGCTACGTTTCCGATAAATCAGAAGGACCAAAGCAACGAAGCATTAATTTCAGTTATTATCGTCAGCGATCTAAAGTTAATAATTACATAGACACAGTGTCGCTCCGTTGTTTCTTATAAAAAATTTTTTGCCCGGTTGGCCAGAGACCGGCCGGGCATTTACATAATGGGGGCAGGAGAGGATGGGGGAGGGCGCCCCGAAAGAAGAGACAGAAATATCCCGTCGTCGATCCGAGGGTGCACCCTTTTCTAATTATCGGCCGGTATCTCGGAGCCGGCCTCGGGGGGATCAGACTGGGGGACGGGAGGAGCGCGCGCGAACGGGCGCGAGAGACACCTGAAAAGTGTCCTCTCTATGGAGCGTCTAGACAAGAGCCCTCCGACGCGCGCCACAGATAAGGCTAAAAGCATGCCGGAGCGTTTAGACGCCGCTGACCTTGTCTTCTAAATTATGAAAGCATTCTTCGCGTGCTTATGATTGGCCAGCCTCTGCCACCTTTCTATATTTTTCCCATTCGCGCGCGTTAACGAGAGGGTCCGCTCCGATTGCTTATGCCCCGTTGAATTTTTGCATTTCAAGCGATATATGCGGCGGGATACATGGAATATATAAATAATTCATTTCTCTTTAATTTTATGTTTTTCAATATTTTTAAAGCCTGGGTTTGTTTCAATTATCGCACGAAATTACTATTCGAAAGAGCGTAATAGTATTAAAAAATCTAGTATAATATTATGTATTTTAATCATTTCCCTCGTCCTCTTTTATCGAGAATTGAAGATTATATCAGCGGTCCAATATATTTGAATATAAGAAATAAAAAACAAAACTATTAACTTCAAAAGTATTTCAAAAAAATAAATCTGTACACAATATTACACAAAAAAATTTAATTGTGATTAATGTCAAGAACTATTTCAAATAAAATATAATGCAAGTAAGTTTTGAGCTTAAAATAAAATTGTACGAAAGAAAAATTCTCGCTATCATGCCGGGGCACACGGATAAAAGACGTAAAATAAAAGAGCTAATACAGACATATCAAAAAATCGCTAATAAAGCGAGGTAAGTCTTATAAAAGAGCAAGAAAAGTCATAAGCCAGAGGCGAGCGAGGCGAAACGTCAGTGCGGCAGAGAGTACAAGGGAAGCGGGCGTGCGGGAAAAATGAATAAAAGTGAAATGAGAGATGTCAAACGGATAAAGAGAGAGACAGATATCCCTGAGAGTTCAACTGGAAGAGCAGGAACAGAGACAGAGAGACAGATATACTTATATATATATATATATATATATATATATATATATATAGAGAGAGAGAGAGAGAGAGAGAGAGAGAGAGAGAGAGAGAGAGGGAGAGAGGGAGTACCGCAGACGTATGCTCGCGTACGCGCGTCCAAAGAGGAAAGAGTGAGACGGCCAGACCGGAACGTGCGTGGGTGTCCAATGGCCGCCCATGTCGATTGGTGTGTGCCTGGAGTAACAATTTAATTACAGCATCATCTAATATATATATATATATATATATATATATATATATATAGAAGAGAGAGAGAGAGAGAGAGAGAGAGAGAGAGAGAGAGAGGTATATATATACATATAGAGGTATATATATATATATATATATATATATATATATATATATATATATATAGCAGCCACCCACGATAAATTGAATTTGCCACGGTATTAAGGTTCCGGGTAAGAGAATGTGAAGCGCAGAGAGAAAGAGAGAGAAAGAGCGAAAGAGAGAGGAGGGGGAAAGAAATATGACATTTCGATTTATTAGGTTCACACTGCCAGCAGCTGTGAACAGTAGTCATCCTTGCGCAAGATGAGGAATACGCGAGAGAGAGAGAGAGAGAGAGAGAGAGAGAGAGAGAGAGCGAGCGAAGGAGAGAGGAGCAATATTCTAATTAAGAAATTCGTCATCGTAGAGATTCACTCACGACTTCATCAGGACGCGCTCGACGAGAGTTTACTCCGGGGGCGCAAAAAACTCATTTGCATCTCGTAGCCCCGACCTTTAATCTGTTTTTGCGCACTCTTCCCGCGAGGTGCGTGCCTCTCTCAATCTCCCTCTCTTTCTCTCTCTCTCTCTCTCCCTCTGCTCCCGCGCTCCTCCGAGCCGAGTGGCTTATCTCTCCCTCCCTACGCCCCCACTCTCCTCCTCTCTAACAAGAGAAGTTTAAAATTATGCCACGGTGAGTTATTATGTGCTTAATCTCGTTGTTTCCTTTTTTGCGCAGTTTTCGAGGCCGCTTTCGTCTTCAGCTCTCGAGCGGCGCGCACTCTTTCCGTTCCTTAACTGCTGCGCGGCTTAATGGCTGGGATTCCGCTTTTGATACGGTATTTTTGCCGGTAGAAAATAATTGGCACGCAGAGTGTTTAGGGGAACAAAAAAAAAAAAAAAAAAAATCGCAGAAGATATCGTTGCACGCGAATAAAGTGGTGCCGAGGCGCGGTCGAAATACAGACGTCACGGCCGAGAATTGCCTCGGAAGGTCGGCGTGACGCTTCACGGCCCGCTGCTCCGTTTCGCGTTATATATATATATATCTATAAGACCGGAGATGACACAGCAGCGAGAGCATTGTGAAAAGTAAGTTGTCAACTGCTTATGGTTTTCGCAGAAGGTTGGCGAATTTTTTTGCTACTTATTTTCATTACTTCATCGTCGTACGATTAGCATTGTTAGCGGATCGGCAACGAGCCGCGGGACTCGTACGCGAGCGTCGCGGCGCGTCGCAGGCGTCTTGAAAAGTTACCAATAGTTTTTGCGCTAAGTGCCAATGTTGATCGGTCAAACGAAGAAACCCTAATTCGGCCCTCGTTCGAGGAGCATGGAAATCGCGAGGACGGCTGGAGACTTCGAGCCTCGTCCGGAGAATAATGTAACGGCCGAGGGAAAGGTCGGGGCGAAGGTAACCCAGTCGTTAATAAATACACATATCGTCATTGTCTCGGATCGACATTTCTAAGGCACAATAATCGCATACGCTCGATCGATCGACCCGCTAGTGTGGACAATATCGTATTTATAGGCACAGGCTCTACAATTTTTCCCAAAAGCATCGGCCGAAAGCACATTTGTCAAACACAAAGCTCTTCCCCATTCGACGGCGACCTTTCCTGGGAGCACCGTACATGCACCTTTTTTGACCAAAAAAAAACAAACAAACAAACAAACAAATAAAACATTTGAAAATAGCTATTATGTAAGTCACGTATAGAAAGCTCCGTAAGCGGGAGTGTGGATGCGTGGTTACCTGTGGCACAATGTAATCAAACGAAAGCCCCCCCCCTTCCATTCCCTCAGTAGACCTGCGTCGGCCCTTGGCGCTTTGACGGGCGCGCGCGGGCGCTCGACGTTCCGCGCAAGTTCCAACACGCAACGCGCTGGCTTTTGTGATGTACGTGCACAATACATGCCCATGGTATATAGCGCATCATCTCCGCGCGCAGAGGCTTGTACGAAGAAAAAAAGGACAAGATAAAAGGCCGCAGGTAGAGGATAGACCGGAGCACTGTATTTTTCAGTGTCGAAGCGTTCGAGTGCTTTCGTTTCCATCCCCCGCCCGCCCCCCCCTCTGTTGAACGAGATGCGCAATTCAAATTCGAGGATGTCGCGTTTTTTTTCTTCCCGCGGCGTCGCGTCGCGCGGGTACACCGAATCTCATAGCTTTGTTTCCTGCTCGCGCAGGTTAACGTTTCCGCCGCGGACTTTTGTCCGGGCGGATCGTGAGATAGTTTCGCTCTGGCATTGAGCGTTGATGCTTCTACGAATCGACTGCTTGCAATTATGTTATTTTCATGAATTGCACCGTTTAGCCGACCGAATGAGTGTAAGAGGTAAATGCGCCGATAAATGACTAAATAAGAGACGTGTACGGTCGTACTGTACAAGTTTTAACCAGTTTAAATCCTCGAATAGACACATTGCTATGAAATCTAATATATTCATTTATTGAACTCTATAAATACCAATACCTGACTGTACTGAAAAATAATGTATACCAATTGCTCAAAATTCGTACCAGAAATACATGACAAAATAACCAATCTTTAAGAAACTCAATGAGTTATATAAATAGAATGCGTTCTGTAACAATTATTTTTTTTTAGAATACTTTCAGCCGAGTAGCTCGAAAATGTGATTGGTTGTTACAATCATTAAGTACTAAAACGAAACTTTCACTGTATAAATGAGTATAGTTTATCATAGTAAAATCGTATATAATTTCAAAGGCCCGATAAATAACTGGGGCTCTGTTGTCCGTTAAAAATAACAATGAAACTAAAATATGATTGCCAAATCTTCTACTCATCAAAAAATGGGTAATTCTTTCACGCTATAAAACTCATGAGCAAAATAATTTTTATCGGAGTTTTTTTCTTCAAATCTTTATATCGAATGTAATTTACTATCACTTGCACTAATGTACTGATACTTTTTTTATTCCGCAGTTATATTTTATATTTATTACAAAAAATAGGAATAAATTAAATATGAAACCATCAAAGTTTTTCAAATAATTTTCATTTCGATCCAATTCAAGAAAATAATGTTTTACATTTATTTTCAGATTAAATAAAAATTTTCTTCAAAAACATCATATGCAAACATATGATGTTTTCGTATTTTTATTATAAGCTCCAACATTCACGAAGATGAACCGGACATTTTTTTCAAGTTTGCACAATAAAACTATAATTAAACGAAATAAAGTTGAGTAAAAAATATCATTGTGACAATGTATTTTATTGCAGACACACAGTACAATGATTTTTACAGATGCATGTTCTAAATAATGCTCAATAGTAATAATTTACTAATTAAAGTTTTATTTGAAAGAACGTATTTTTTATTCCTGAGTAGTCTGTCTCTAAGGAAGAAAATTGTGATTTAACGAAAAAAATTTAACCGAAACAAGAGATAGATCAAATGAAAAAACTATGTATGAATGAATTTCATAAACAATATTGTTTCTTTATGTGTATTCAATATGTATTCAATGTGTATTCTATATGTGTAATCAAACTTTTTAAACCATTGTTGATACCTATATAAATACCTATATTTAGTATTATTAAAAATTTGCTGAAAAAAATTCATTTTTTCACGTGTCTTTAAGTCGAATGTAATGTCAATTTTAAAAAATTGGAAAAATACTTTATTAGACCATTTTCTGCTGTACAACATATTTTTAATGTTTTCTTTCTTAATCATTTACCGTGCTTACTGATCTTACCATTAATATATAGAACGAACGCGAAAGATCGATGGTAATCACCGGGGGCACAAAGACGAGCAAGCGCGTTCAACACGGAAATGCCGGAAGAAAGATCATTATCCGGGAGATTTTATGCGCCGATGCATTACATCGGGTTCGCAGCTCCTGATTACAAAATCCATAATGCACCGCGGGCGCTAAGTAACGCCGACGCCCATTCCGTCAGTTTATTATTCGGGTGCATCCGGCCCGGCCTAATCTAAAAATCCCCCCCCCTCTCCCCCGAAAGGCGAGAGAGAGAGAGAGAGAGAGAGAGAGAGAGTGGTTCGCCCTTGGGAACGAGAAAGCGCAATGGCTGGCGTATCGTATAGGCAGTGCGCTGTATATATATGTGTGTGTGTGTGCGTATACGTGTAGAATAATATGCGCAAGCCGTCGGCCTTATTGCCGCGGGTGGGATGGCCTAAAAGGAGAAGCGCCAAAAAGCACGGCGCAACGGGGAGGAAGAGGGAAGCGGGACGGGAAGACGACCCGCTCTCTCTCTCTCTCTCTGACGCGCGCGCGCGCCTGCATTGAAAAGCAGATTGAAAGCGAGCGAGCAGCGGCGAGCGCCCTTCCATTGTGCGCGGGCCCGGGGCCTCTCCCTTTCGCCCGCTCTCACCTCCACGCGATCGCGTGGGAGAGGGGGCTAAGCCCTAATCCAAGGTATTAGGTGAAACCCGTCCGCGCTTCCTCTCGAGCAATTCCACGAAGCCCGCGCCAGCTACGGCGAGTCCGCGCGACACGAAACCGGGCTAAGAATGGGGGCCTCCCCGTTCCGCGGCCCGCGATCCAGATTTCGCTGTCGGCTCGGCGTTTTATTCTCTTCGGGGCGAGGAGTAAGCGCAATCCGTTGATTTATTTCGCTGCACGGCTCCGAGGAGAGCGGGGGCGCTTTATGTAACGGGGTTGGATGCTCGATGACGTGACAATTTTAACGACCTGTCGCCCGCCTTTCACTAAACTTTTTTTGAAATCTTAATTTTTTGTAAATTTACGCTCGGCCCGCTCTTGGACCAAGCGCGTGGATTATAGCGAAGGTGAATTCGCAATTAACCGTCTAATTAATGCCCGTGAAAGAATTCGCACGGACGAGGGTGGAGAAATCTATATTTACTTAAAATTAATCAACTGCATTCTCATACATTTATGACGGAAATGAGGAGTAACCGAGTATATTGTAAGTTAATCGCTTGATGATGTATAAATCATTACGTTATGTTTATGAATATATATGTAAATAACATTTGGTTAGTTTCCTAGTAATGCTTGAAAATCTAATACACCTTCTTTAGATTGAAATTTAAAAAATATAGTTATCTAAAACCACTTATATTTGCGTGAAAAAGTTACACAAATACACACGCCCGCGCACCCATAATGCACACGCACCTACGTACACAAACGAACCCGCTACTTTTTAAAAAAAGTAAGTATAATCTTAAATCAACAAAAGTAATTACATGTTTTACGTAAAGGTAATTTCACCCTAGTAAATTGCTTGCCAAAATGATTTTTAGAAGAACTCGTATATGATACCCAGTTTCGTTAGTTACTATTATCTTGGGAATCTCTTTTCATTACAATTTTAATTACTCGTAATCTGGAAGTTGCAGAGTATTTGAACCGAAGTTGTGTTACATTATAGATGAACTATATTAAAATGTGTAATAGAACTGGTCTTCGTTAAAACATCCTATATTACACGTAAAAATTAACAAAAAGAATAATAAAATGTTTCTCAAGAATTCTGCTGGAATAAAAACTATATTTATTCTATCTAAATAATATTAAAACGTATATAACGATAGACGGGATTTCAGGTGCTAGAATGGCCGATGCGAGGTGTGTACGAGTCAGGCTCAAGCATACACGAGTATTTTGCGCGTACCAAGTGCGCGTATTTTTAATATAAATATAACCGAAGTAAATAAACGTCTTATATTTTACATAAATTGAAATATATATGATGGCTCTATGAGGGATTCTTGTATAGACGATGCGTTGGTGCGATCGTGCGAACTTTTTGCTATTTTTTAAATTAAGATTTGTTTTCGTCAAATATATGATTGATGACGAGTTCAATTCTATTCATAGAAGGAGACTCGATAATCCTTTGAATTGTTACGAAAGATACACTCGAAAATATGGTAGAAATCTCAATATTGAATGAAAATTTATTCCCTAATAATATATTAATTTATTTAAAATTTGAAAACTAAAGATACTTTCAAGCTACTTTAGTAAAAATAAATGTTTTACAAATCCAAAGTTACATTATATATATAAAGTTGCGTTATATACATTATAAACACAGACACACATTAGTGATGTAAGAATGGAAGAATGCCAACTATACCGGTGGTATGCTGCTTAGCCGTCCAAATCTGTTGGCTTATTTTCCAATTGAGGCGCGTTAGAGATTGACAAACTCCATTACGGTGGAAAGAACAGAGGGCGAGCAACTACTCGAATTCAGCTACCAAATAAACGGATTTTCCAGGTGCGCACCTTGTAGAACGAAGTTCCGTTCTCGGCGATACGCCCGCGAATGCTCCAGATGCCCCGCCTTTTAACCGTACAATTTCACCCCGTCCGTCTGTGGATTGGAATAAGAAAAAAAGAAAAAAAAGAAAAGAAAAAAAAGGAAAGAAAGAAAAAGAAAAAAGGAAGAAAAAAGCGGGCGCGTGAGATTCGTATCTCGCGCCTTTTTCACGTGCCGCCTATTCAGCGGGCCTCGCGCTGCACGGCCCATTGAGCGAACTGTACGGCGGGCGCGCATTCATTCGGCTCGCGCGCGCTCACGCGCGAGTAAGCGCTCATCCTCATTACCGGAGCCCCCGGCTCCTTCCCGAGATCCCGAGGCTCCCCCTCCCACCTCTGCCTCCCCGCCCCGGCGTGATCCGCGCGCCGGCCCAGCTTTTCGCAATTGCAAACGAGCCGGCGCGGCGCGCGACGACTCGTCCCCAGGATTATCCCTCCCCCCTCCCCCCCGACGAAAGCGTCTCACCCACGGACTCGGCTCTCTTTCTCTTTGGGCCGGGCTGTCGTTCGGGGAAAGGGAAACCGGAGCTCGTGTATACCTACAAGAGTCGCGGAGCGCCCGACGTAATCGGGGCAAATGGGCGCGTCTGCGGCGCGTAAACCGATTCCTCGACGAGACGTCCCGGGAGGATTTGGACGGGACTCTAAGCCCGGAAAATTGCGCAATTCCGGAAAGTTCCTCCCAGCGCCTCGGTATACCGATAGTGCAATTACCGAATTGCGCATACGTAGACGGTTTTCCGTGAAAGAGGACATTTCAATGCTACCCGGAACTCGTAGCGTCGTTATGTCGAAATACGAACTTTTGTCAATTTCAATTCATATCTTTCAAACAATTCTGAACGTCCGACCAATTAAATAATTTAATCCCCCAAGAACTGCAGGCCAAAAACCAATAACTGTAACTCTCTAAAAACTGGAGCTTGTTTTGCTTGCGGAGAAAGACGCAGTAATACGTAACGGAACATTTGGCCGTCCCACCAAAGCTTCACTTTGTATTTTTATACGAATAACGATCTTAGAGTATTGGATCCCCTGGAAAATTAATCCGGTCAATTTGTTAATTTTGCCGGGCCCAAACCAACAATCTTCCCGATCCATTCCCTTGCCCCCCCCCCTTCGCAAATGCGTCTTGCCACGAAGGACCGAGACCGTAATTATGAGCTAACAGTTGACATCTGCCCCGGGGCGCGCATGCGGAACCGCACGACATGCGACCGGCCGAGGTGTTTTGCTTGGCCGGCCCGGTATTGCGTGCGGAAAAACTCGACCGACCGGGCGGAAAGGACGACGGGCTGCGCTGACCCGCCTCGTCCGCCCGCAATCTGCGTAATCTGCGCCTCGCCCCACCCCGCATCCTAATATATATGTATATGTATATATATATAAGCCAAGACGTCGCCCGCATCCCAGACTCTGCAGCTCCCGGCGCGCCCGTAATTAGTGGGCAGGAAAACTTATAATACCCGAGACGAAGACTCCGGCGTTCGTATACGCATGCGCGCGCGCGTATCTGTGCACGTGTACGCGTCCACCGCTCCCTCGGCGGGACCGAACTTTTAATAAGCACCTACGCGCCGCGAGCGTCGGCGGAGGGGGGGGGGGTCCAGGGCCCCGGCGTGCCCCGCGGAGACAAAGCAGAAATTAAGCAATTACGGGCCATTACGAAGTTACCCGGACGGGGCGCCACGTCGACGCCGTCGGGCCCTTGAGGAACGGCTATGACGCGGAGGCGTCGGGCGGAGCCGGTCGGAGCGACGTCGCTCGGCGCGACGCGACTCCGCTGATTAGATAGCGCGCCTGCCCCGGCGACGCGATCCGTGTTTCTCGGGGACGGGGGGCGAGCGCGTCTGATTAAAAGCTTCCCCGGCGACGGGGAAGGGGGTCCTGCCGTGCATCCCCGAGGCGCAGACGCCTTGAAAGGCTACTCGTGTATTCGGCGCATATCGCGCTTGACTTAGCGTGCCCGGTCGAGAGCCGACGTCCTCTGACTGGCTGCCCGGTCTCTCGACCACCACGGTAGCTCGGAAGAGAGAGAGAGAGGGGGGGAGGGAGAGAGAGAGGGGAGAGAGAGTGAATACAACCGCATTGTTCGCCGGCGTCCCCCTTCGAGCCCACGTCACAATGACATCTCTCGCTGGCGGGCTTCCTGGAAAATTATTCCGTTCACGGTGTATGGAGCAGTTCGGCGTTTCGACTTTTCTATATGTTTTTATGATTTGCGCGGGGCGAAAAGTTGGCTTTGTCCCACGATCACCGGGAGACGGACGTGGATTTTCGCGGAAATTTCTTCACGACGGCTACGCTTTCTACGCGCGCCAGAGCCGGGAGAACGGGTGAAAGAGCCGGTTGACTAGAAACATTACGTAAACTCGTTATTTACGAAACAAGAAAGTATTTCGCTTATATGCGCGATAAGAAAGATTGGTATCGATACCCGACGTTGACACTGCTTGTTGGATTTCAATACCTCAAGCTTAGTTTTCACCGAAGTCGACTACGTATCCAAAAGTTTAATGAACGCGACTTCTGTTGCGATTTAAAATGAAAACATATTCGTCAAAGTTTTAGAATTTGAATTAGATTCAGTGTTTCTCTCGGATGTCCAAATACCGAACAGCTTTTATTTAAATTATTTAATGATTAATAATGTTCCGTAATGATAAAATTTTAAAAATTATAGCATTGATTAATTAAAAAAAAAAATGGTTTTTTCCTAAAAAATGCAACAGTACTTAAATATATCGAATGCAAGCTTAAAATGGCCAACGTAATCTCGTGAATGCGATACCATACACTTTTGCAGATGGGACCGGAAGATTTCGGAAAGAAACTATATTAGACGCGACCTAAGCCAATTGCGAATAATTTCTGGTGTAAGTATCAGATCTACTCCAGGTATAATTATCGAGATTTTCTTTCGTTTCCGAGCCCGACGATCTTTTTCGAATTGTCAGCCGACCGTCGTTAAGTTCATCCAAGATGGGACCGCCCCGGATTCCTCGCGCGCCTCCCGAGCGCACCGGCCGTAGATAAAATCGTATCCAAGCCGAGCTTGCGGGGTTTTGACGAAATGTTATTATACTTGTTTTTGGGCGTATACAGGATGAATCATCGCTAATGGATGCTCTCTCTCTCTCTCTCTCTCTGACTGTCTCACGGCTCGTCTCTATGTCTCGTTCTTCCGCCTCCAGTATCTACGATATACGCCCTTTTTCCCTATAACTGTGTCACTTTTGGCCGATGTCTTGGCTTCTATATATATATATATATTATTAATACGTGAACGGTACAGCCTCGGTTATGCACAGACTAAAGCTACTGATTGATCAATTTCACGGGGCAGATATATATGTAATGACGAGGATTTGGCCTAATAATCAATTTCCTTGTTTCTTTCTTAGCGAGTGTAAAGGGGAGCACGGTGGCGGTACGCGCATACACTGTACACAATACATATACGCGTCTCGCCAAGTGTTCAGGAACGAAATTACGAGAGGCGCATTACAGCCGTTCGCCCGAGCCAATCGCTTAACCAGTTGCCGCGCGCTTTCATCGCGGGATCGCGCCGACATAACGACTCCGCTTTATAAAATGCGCTTTTGATTTTCTCTTCGACGCCGTTGATGAGTGCCGTCGTTCGACTTCGCCATAACGAGGGATCGGGCAGTGAATGGGGAATAGTTGCCTTTTCAGATTTTCAATTTTTATCCGAAACAAAAATTAATTGAAAGTATAGGCCGCGCGCTCGAAATTTTACCACGAAAATCGTTCGTCAGAAATGAAGTTTCACAGCTCATTAGTAACCGTGAAATTAAAGAAAGTCCGGCCTTTTTAAAGCGAATATGACAAAATCGCCAGAATCAGCGGCGGGAGCCGGGCAAGGATTTCGCAGTAACGAAAGCAATAAAACAATCAGCAACTTCGAAGCGCGCGAGCGCGCAGTTCGCTTTAATACAAGAGCACTAATGAAATCCAACGATCCTCCTTTCTGGCAAAATGTCCCCCTTTCCAACCCTACCCCCACCCCCTCCCCCTCGCAGCCTCCTCCCGCTCTCGTCCTCGGCACGGCGAACTTCAGAAGCTATTAAAGTTCCGCCGGCTCGAGCCTGCTGCGGCGAGCGAGCGAGCGCGCGCGCGCGCTAACAATATCGCCTCAGCAATCGGAATAATTGCGCGAAACATTGCGCGGCGGCTTTATGGGCCCGGGCGGTCTCCGCGGCTCTCGAACTTATCTACTCCCCTTTGAATTTCGTTGGAGCGACATATATATATATATATATATATATATATATATATATATATAGTCTGGTCCCTGAGGAAAGTGAACGGGAGGGTAGTTTACGGGAGTATTCAGCGATTTAAGTTTCTGGCAGATTTATTGTATTGAAAATATTTTAACCGAGATGCTAGATTTGCTTATTTGCGTACATATACGCTTGGCAAACGATTGCTTTCGCTTCTATCATCGTTATTAGGGTATTGCTAAAGGAGTCGCGTGGTTCTTAAAGATTGTCACGGTTTTTCACACTCTTTCTATTCATCTTTGTTTTCAATAAGTTTTATTTTATTTTTTTTATTTTTAGTTTTCTTCACGCATTTACCTAATTTATATTAAACGAATACCGCGAGTAAATTTAAATTTCTACAATACACTTCGTAAAATTTAATGTAATTATACATATGTGTGTTTTATTAAAAAGTAACGTTCTCAACGGTTTTAGAAAACAGTTGTATTTGTATTCATGCTTAATTAAAAATATTTTAGAATGAAATAAATCCATGCTTTTCTTGAGTTATTTTTTAGCTTATCTATATCAACCTTGAGTAGATATTCATATACCAATTCTAATATTAATAACATAAATGTGTGAAAGTGTACTTATTTTGCAAATTTAATTGAAAAATTTGTACTGATAATGGTAAAAGAGCTTGTTCGCCAACAGAATGGAATATTATTTCGAATATCTTTCTCTGCACTCAATATAGAACTATGCGAATAACTATACTACAATTCCTATTGAGATCGAGTTCAATTAAATTATGTACTTCTTCTTGTACTACAATCAATTAAATTATGTACTTCTTTAAATATTTACTATTTTCTTACGTAACTCTGCAAGTATTCTACTAAACCTATATTATAAAAATTATATTTCATTAAGTATTTTATTAAGTAATACCGGCATGAATAAAGACAGTTTTAGAAATATCTAAGAATAAATCCTCGATTTTTTGAGCCAAGTATTTGCAACGTGACCTTGAATTTCTAATACATTTTTCAACACCTAAACAATATAGACGAAATTTGTTCCGAATTGCTAGAAATATACTATATAACTTACCACCTTTCAATGCATTTCTGTTTTTGAACCCAAAACGCCTTTAAAATATTTGTGCATTTTTAAAATTACTCCGATTCTTCGTGAACCACCTGAGGTAAAGCGACAAAGAAGAAGAAGAGGAAGAATGCGAGTCCCCACAATTAAGCGCGAGTCTTCAAAAAAAAAAAATGCTGCGTAAGCGTTGCAGGATAAATTCGCCTTTTCGCGCGAAAGTAGACACGGGAGTGAACTCCGGACGGCCAGAAGGTGTACTATCTCCGAGAAACGGTCGGGGGGGGGCCCCCCCTAGTGGTCATTGTGCGCCAGAGTGCCGCGTACAGTGAAAGAGGACCTTTGAGCGAGTGGGCGCGCGACCCGGGGTGGCCTTTGTGCCCGATCCCGCGCTACTTCCTTCCGGCGCGCGAGCGCTACCGTGACCCGGGGGCAACGACGCGGGGGCGCTCGGTGACAAAGAGACGGGCCCCCGTCAGGAATCCCGCGCGGTGGCATCGGCATCTCGCACCGAATCCTGGGACCCCCGAGCCCGGGATCCCCGCAACGTGCGCGGCTGGCTCTTTTTTCGCTTTCCTCTCGGGGTGGCTACCGCGCCCCTGCCCCCTCCGCCGGCCCGGCCGAACTTTTCTCGCTTTTACACGTGGCAGAGCTCCTCGGCTGTGGCGTCGTCCGTAGACGGAGTGGAATGCGCTGGCGCCGGCACGCGCCGCGTCCTCGAAACTTTCATTTTTTTAAGTCGCTTTTCCTCGGTGATCTTCAAGGCTCCCTTATCTCTGGCAGTTGTTGAAACGTCGGTTTCACCTCGCTTTGCGCCTAGAAGAGAAACTGAGAAAATTCTTCAGGAATTTTAACGCTTTCCAAACTTCAACGCATACCAGTGGGCCATAAACGAATTTACATTGTTTAAGACTACGTAAATTTGAAAACTGTATCTGTTTCAGATACAGTTTGATGTCTTAAACCTTTTAATTCAAATCTTTTAATCAAATCATTTATTTAGATTATGTTTGTTTATCTTATCTGTCAGTCGAAATTCTTCTTTATTAAATATTAAAACATTGACCTACAAGCACTTTAGAAGTTAAAAGCATACTTGCAATTGCAAGTTTTGATTGTAATCCAATCCACTAATCGATACACAACATATGAATGTCTATTAAAAGTATAATTATACAACAGAATGAGTAATTGTTGGTTGAAGCGATAAAGGCATATATTAATTTTCTATCATTACATATTGAACTTGACCTACGAAATCATGGTTGCTCGATGCCCAAGCTCGATTTATAGGTGGATAAAATAACATCAAATGAATGATTAATTATTAACGCAATCTTTTTTTTTGTGAAAGTAAAACAAATATCTCAATAATCATAATCTTTATAGTCAAATGAATATGAAATCGAATTCTATTCATCCGATGCACTTAACGAAAATCAATACGATGAAATTCGAAATTGACTTCCAAAATGATATCAGAATCTGATTTCTGTGACGAATCACGGAAGATAGCAAGTGTAGCCCAATTTCCATGACGAAAAGCAGTAAAATCTCACTTGTATCTAGATCTGGCGTTGAAAACTAAAAAATGTTTTCAATTCGTTTTCGCATTCTTTAATGTTGTTTTTTGGCAAAAAGAATAAAAAAATCTCAGCCTTCATCGATGGGAGTCTATTGGAATTGTCCGAAGTATTTGTTCCTTTAATCCAGACCTGTATATGCATCTTGCTTTAACGAATCATAACGACTAATGAATATTTCCTTTTTGATCTTATATGCGAAATTTGAATTGCGTTAGTTTTTGTTGGGAGCACGGAGGGTCAATACAGAAATTGATTGAATTTGTATTCTTCGGTGTCAGATTTTAGTAAAAAAAAATATTATCATACATCTGTATTCATTAATTATATGTTTTCGGTAATTTGATCAATATAATCTTATTTTCTATGAAAATTAGGTAATGTATAAATGAATTCACCATCGACCGCATGTTTACACTCGTGTAAACTTCCGTAAGACTTTTCCCAGATTTAATAAGCTCGCCTACACTTAAACGAGCATCTGTTTGTAAAATAGTGGGTCGTATAAATATGAAGTGGGCGCAGAAGCCGAGATTTTCGAAGAAATTCGAAACGGCCACGAAGTCTATATTTTCCCGTGAATCGGGCCAGAGACAGGAGATCATTGCAGGTCCGTCCTCGAATCTTGCGTCGAACCGCATCGCTTAAAGCGCTGCTCACGCGCGCGTAATGGGCCATTCGGGTCCCCGTCGAAGTAGGCGCGCGTGACCGACGCGACGTCGGGCTCGCTCGCTCGTCCCAGTCCGAGAAAACGACATAATAATATCCTCGTCGTTCCGCCGCGCCGCAAGAAATAGCGCCGTGTCCGAGAAGCGCGCGCGCGCGGTTTCCCTCGCGCCCCGCCTCGTCAGCTTCTGGCGGCTTCTGGGACTGTTCCGGAACGAGCGACGGTCTCCGGAGCCGAGGCCTGGATCCCGTAAAGCCGGCACGCGCGTCACGGGGTCCGGTTCGCTTTGTGCGCGCGCTCGGCGGGAGAGAGGACCGATGCGGAGTAGCTCGAGCCTCGTCTCTGCTGGAAACTACGGAAAAAGGGCCTCCTCCCAGTTCGAGAAAAGCCAGAGATGGACGACTTCCGCGAAGGCTCGGGCCGCGCACGCGTCCTGCTTCATATGCTTCATATATATATATATATATATATATATATATATATATATATATATATATATACATATATATAGATATATACATATATAAATACTCGTATTTCGATTCCGCCCACGCGACCATCACCTCCATCCGTCCAGACCTCGCTCTAGTCATCCCTTCCCCTTTTGCGTCTTTACAGCTTCTTTTCTCTTAAAAGGCCAGGAGACATTGATGTAGCTCGACCACCGAGTCGAGGATGGCCGTTAACCCAGCCGAGTCCGAGCTCTCGCGGCTCCGTCTCGTGGACCTACGGAGATGAAATTTCGTTAATGACGCCGAGGCTGGAGCTTGCAAGGTCCATATGATGTATTCTTTTTATGATCGTGTTTATAGAGAAACGAAGCGATTCAATAGAGAGTGGCACTTATTCTTATTATTACCTGAAGCCTGCTAGGACGACTTGAATTTCGTGATCTATAAATAAGCGTTAGATGTCAAATTCATGTACCTGTATATAGTCATTAATTTCACAGATTCTTATTTATTAAAAAATATTTTTTAGTTTTACCAATTCATCGTCAACTTTTTCATACAAGGATAAAATTCCGATTTTGTCCTTAAATTGTGCAGCTTTTCAATCCAATTAACAAATTGAATTCAATTATAATACGACAGTTAATGAATGTCGACCAGAAAGTCGAAAAAAGCCAAGGAGATCGGCAGACTTTTCATAAAGAGATTTTTTTGTGAAGATCAATTTAATTTCCTCGAGCATCTTGCGATCAGGAGTTGTTCGAATTTGTTTCAAAAGCGACATTGAAATCGCGAGTCTTAATAATCGGTTGTCGACATTCATCTTGTAGTCTTAGAACTTCTGAAGACTTAGAATTAGATTCTTGGAGTGTTGCTCTCGGTTCTTGGCAGTGTAGCTGAAGTATTTTTTTAAACGCAAAAAACTTCTGATGTGCTAATAAACAAATGACTCGACAGATCTCAATTGCGCAGAAGACAATAGATATACATATATAGGAAGCGCGCGACCATATCGTCCAAAAGTAATTGGTTTTTTGGATTTGTGTTCCAGTGTGGCATCCGAAACCAAGTCCGAACTTTCTCTCGTTTCCATCGCTCGGTTCAAACATTAATTGCTCGTTTTAATTAACAAATTATCAGTTTTTATACGGCGAACGCTGTGCTCGGAATTATAAAACATAAAAGGGGCAAGAGGTATTTGTTATCCAGAGTGCAGCCGTCTCAAGCAAATCGAATGTACCGCGCAAATAAACGATCATGGGATTCATTTCGTGGCGATTCGCGCATCTGCCGCGCGGGGCAAGCCACTATATATATATATATACATATATAGATATATACCTCTCCCCCGTCTTTATCGTAATTTGAAAGCCGATAAATTCGACGCGGTAGCGCGCAATTGACTAATTGCATTAATTTCGATCGGCCAACGAATGCCGTGATTTAGGGGGGGGGGGAGAATCGATCGAGGGCCCGGGGTCGAAAGAAACTGCCGACGTGAGAGCGGCGTCGATTACGACTTAAATCGACTTCAGCGCGCGCGCGCGCGCGCTGAAAGCTCAATTGAAACTCAGCGAGGGAGTGTTTGCACGTGCGACTACGTCGAAGGCGAAACGTGAAGCAGAGTGGGAGAGAGAGAGAGAGAGAGAGAGAGAGAGTACATGTTGCCAAAGTAATATTTGGAGAGAAATAAAAAGTAGCAGCAGCGGATCGCAAAATCAAAAGCAAGTTTCAAGCCAATCGAACGTTTCTTGTACAGTTTTTTGAGAGCTCTATATTTAAATTCTCCTTCTATAATGTCAGTATTTTTTTTTGCATTCGTAAAAAATCACGGCATGTCTGAATTTCGAGATTGCGGGTTCGAATTTTTTTGATTCAATTAATTAGGGTTAGTTTTTGCGAGGTTACTGGTTTCTGGTTTTTCTCTCTTTCAGCCTGTGATAGTTAACTTTTCGAGAACGGGCAATCCGGCATATGGGCTCAAAAATAATTATATTAATTATTTAATCCAAAGAAGATTACCTTTACTGGGGTCGCTATTTACGAATTTATAATTAGATATTCTAAATACAAGTTGGCGGACAGTATTCAATACAAAGAGGAAAATATGTTTGATTGAGAAAAGTACTAGACGTTTTTGCTTTATGTGCTTACAGGCCATTCCATACACTAGGCTGTATCTTTCTCTACAATCGTTGAATCGATAATGCGTTCATGGCAATTTTGTACCCGCTCTATTGACTATGCAATTGTACTTATAAACTATATAAATTACAATTTCATTACTAAATATTTTTGTTGAATACAGTCCTTTCATTACTATAAATGATATTCCATTTTGAAAACTATAACTTGGATATTTTGTTTTCTGTAAACTTAACGATTGTTTGGGATGGATTTTGGAACAATTTGAATCGAGAAAATTTCATATGTGCTTCCAATGATGAATTGATGATATACGATGTCATTTTGGCCCATTTTTTTTGAGGAATCAAAATTACCAAATGAGGATTTTCTAAAAGTTGAAGAATTCTGTTTGTGAATTTCATTGGAAGTGTTGTGAAGGAGTTTCCGGCAAATATCGCATGGGCTACAAGAAAAGCGTAATTGATTTGATTTGAGCATCGCAAAAAGCATTTTCAAATATCCTGAAGATTTTTCTAAGTTGCTTTTTGAATTTTGATTCTTTAAATAATAGACAAAATAAATGCTATGTTTTTTTAAGTAGATATTTTTTATCAATACAGGAGTAAACAAAGAATATATAAACTTATTTTCAATAATAAGATAAATTTTAGCAAATGTTCGATAGTCATCAATGCTTGCACAAGTTTACAATTAGAATTTTCGTATACTATAGCAATGAGTTTATCGTGACAGAAGGAAGAGCGGCAATCGCAGAGATATATACTTACAACAGGACGCGCAGCCTCCCGTGTATACTATTATGAGCGCGCCAGTCGCTCCGTTTAATGTAGATTCGCTCGTTACAAGCGACAACAGAGAAGCGTAAAAAGGCCAGGAAAAGAACGTCTAGAGGGAGAGGGAGGGAGTAAGAGAGAGAGAGAGTGAGAGGGGGGGGGAGAGTAGTGCGACGCGGAAGATTATGCGCGCGCGCGCGCTGCCAACTCGCTTCGCAGGGCCGGCGAGCCGCGCAGGCTCAATTAGCGATTTCGATACTGGTCGGCGAAAGCGCACGATCGCCAATCCGATCTGTCCGAGTGTCAGATAAAATTTTTATAATATGAGCTCTCGGCGGCGCGGTCCGGGTTCTGGACTCTTGGGCGGTCCAGCAAGCAGCGCGGAAGGCGGGGGGTGGGTGGACTGGCGACTTCTCGCAGCAGCAACCGCTGGCGCGCTCGGCCGATCAATCCATTCGACCCTCTCGCCGCCGCTAATTGATATTGCAACTGCATTCCGAGTCGATATTTGTTTCCCCCTTTCCCCCAAATCTTTATGGATATATATAGTATGTGTGTGTGTGTGTGTGTGTGTGTGTGCGCGCGCGCGCGCATGCGTGTGTCTATGCGCCCGTATCGATTATCGGCAATGTCTTCTCGATGGCCATGAATCGATAAACCTTCTCGTTCCAGTATAGAGCTGGGCTATCGAATGTTTTTCTTGCGCGCTTAGAATTTTTTTTTTTTGTCGCGCTATTCGAGAATCCACCTCATAAATACAAGGCGAGCGCGCGCTTAAAGGGATTCAAGCGAAAAACGGCCGAGCGAAATTGAAAATGCCCGGCGACTCGGGGCAGTGCGCGTAAATTAACCGGCTCACAAGGACTCCCAGTTATCAGTTTTCCAAATGAGAACAAATTTTATTTCCAATGCACGCGCCTCGCGTCCCCCGCTCTGCCCCCGCCGCCCCGGCCGGCTCGCGCGCGTTTATGCGCGAGAGGAAGTGGAGGGGCATTAAATTGTATAACGTACAACATTGTAAGAGCCGTGTCGAATACTTTGTATTTATGGGTATTGAATATTTCGTGCGCGCACCTGCGCATTATAGAGGATATTTTTATTGCCCGGGGTACAAAATACATTTAATTGACACGGGGGCATTTATTTTGTTTGTTTCTTGCGGATCTCTGATTAAGCTACCGGCAAAAAGGAGAAATTCAGCCGGACGAGGGAAGTAGAGGGAAAAATGTCGAGACTCTCTTGTGCGGCCAGCGAATTTATAAAAGCGGCGTGTACTTAAATCGAGCGAGCGCACCGCTGCGCTTGTTTACGCGCAGGCGCGCGCGCGCGAGCGCACGGGTCCCGGGCTCTTTTTTTTTTTGGAACGGAATTATTCGAAACCCCGCTAAGCTCCCTCAATCCGGGTAATAAATTGCGTGCGAAAGCTGACGTGCGGCGATCGTACAAGATCTCCAAAAGTCCCCGAGAGCGCGTCCCCCTCGTGGGCGAGCGCGCGTAATTAGGCGCGCGAGGAGCGGCCCTTTCCATTCGCCGCGTCCGCGCGAATCCTTCGTGGGACGGGGAGGGGGAGGAGGAGGAGGGGTGTGCTGGGACGTGCTTTAATTACGCGCGGCGTCAAATTATAAAGTCGCGCCGTTCGCGGCGAGGTCGGTGCCGAGGAGGGGCGGCGGAGTCCCTTATAACTGCGGCACTGCGGGGATCCGCGCAAACGGATACAAACGATACACATTGTTTAATTTTTAAATCAGAAATTGCACGATTCCGCGCGGTGCGCAATTAGATTTTTAATTCCTTCTTGTGCAACCAAATTGGTTATAATAATCTGAAAAGATACTGTAAGAAAGGTGGGTTAATTATCTTTACTAGTGGGGATCCGGTTATGCGTAATTTTCATCTTTCCTCGGCTCCACACGTTTGTATATATTTACAGCAGGAAAAGTCATTCGTTTTTGCGATAAGATATTTTGTTTCATATAAATTCTATACAGTATAAGGAACAGTTTTGTATTTAATTTGTGGGTGAAAACTTTTTGAAATGCATATTTGTTCAGAAGATGAAGAAAGCACGAAACAAACTCTGTTTTTGATATATCTGAGTTTGCATAACAGTATAAGCTGATTATCTTTTATAAAATCAGTAGAGAGATAGTTTCAACTATGAATTCTCCTCTTTTAAACACCGCAAACTTAGTAGTGAATCTTTTTTTCTCCAGATTCGGTAAGAAAAAATTTGTGTTTTAGGTACTATAGTTATGAGTTTAAAGGATTCGTAAAAAATCGAGATAATTGAAACCAAAGCAATTTTAGAATAATCTTTTCTTACATATTTAGGTTACAATATCTTCAAACTCCGATGCGATATAGTAATTCTGCGGATAGATTCCATTTTAGCACTGGCAAAGTATTCGGCAACGTAGAGACTCTAGATTTCGCGTTAGCTTTATCCTTATAAACTAGAACGTGTAATTTGAAAATTAAAACGCTCGAAAGAAGAGAACTTATTGAAATCAACGATTGTATTCTTCTTTTTAGGACCTGGGACGAAGGACCACCCGGCAAATTATATAGATTTGGCAGCAAATAATTGATTCTGCCCCATTGGTTTTTTTTTTTTAAGAAAAAAAAAGAAAGATAGAGGCTAGGATTTCGGGGCATCGAAGACTAGACAGGCCGAGGCAGACTCCGAAAACGTTGTACCACGGCTTTTAGTTCCAGTGGTGCAAAGTCGCCCCGAGGGAGCCGAACCTCGCGCTAGGATCTTTTTGGCGTGTGGGGCGGGGGGCCTCCTATACCCGTCCGACGGCAATCTCGCGCGCGCCGCGAATTTAAAGCCCATTCGAATTCCGCAGAAGCGAGGGCAGATAGCAGCCACCGTGCGGACGGACGCGCGCGCGCGCGCGCCAATGTGTGTGGTCGGCTTTCGAGGAGACTTTATCTCCGAGCTGTATCGGAGCGATCCCCGGGCCCGAGGGGCGAACTCGCCGGGGGGAGAGTGGTGCCCAGAGTGTGTGTGTGTGTGTGTGTGTGTGTGTGTCCAGCGCAAGTCCAGCCGAGTCCTTTTCCCTCCCTCTCGGCTAATTGTCAGTGTAACTTTGTGACTCGAATGTAGGTTAGTATTTGGGATGGAAATTTACAATGCTGTAAAACGTCCAGCGCTGCGATGCTGTTTGGCCGCCGTCGGGGATCGTTCCCGGTGCATGTATGGTATACACACGTGCGCACATGCACGGAGATGCACGCTTATACAGCGATCGCGAGGCGGGCGGTGGGGAGAAAAAAAAATTTATCCTTCGTTAAAAGCTTAAAACGCTCATAACAGTTTTATGCGGAGCATTAAAATTACTTTAGGACTCGCAATTATAATGTTTCCCGGCCGGACGCCGAAAAGATTTAGCCCCCTATATTTTAAATTATTCCTTTATACTTTTGCTCCACGGGGATTAAAAAAATATTAATTTATCCTTTAAATTCGTCCGACTTATTTACGATTGGCGAAATGCGACGTCGAATTTATCGGCCGCGCGAGCGCCTTTATCTCGGAAGCTAATTTTTCCCCCGTCCGGCCGACGTTTAATTTCGTTAAAAATATCGACGGCAGCGCGGACAGGAGTCGTCGGATCGAAGCCCGCGAAGGGGTTCGAGAGCGAACGAATGAAGATCGGGCGCGAGGGAGCGCCGACTGGCGGAGATTTCCTCCCGTTTCCCGTCCGTCCGAGGAATGCGCCTCCGCGCCAGCCCGAGCGGGCCGATAAGAATCTCGCGGCGACAATCACGTGCGCGCGCAGGTGCGCTCGGCGTTTAGAGGCCCGCGGCGGTCACGACTCGCGCGACGGCAAACGTAATACAGGCACGTGCACACAGTGCATAGGGGATTGTGCATGGCAGAACAATTTTCCAGCGGCCGCGCTGCCGCAACAGCTGCGTAAGAAGCCGAGCGCGCGGCTATCTTTTCTCCCCCCCGGGGCATCAGCTCGCGTGCTTTATAACATAATTGTAAAGGCAAACCGCATTTATTGGCGGGCGAGGGGGGCAGGAGCGGGAAAAAATATATAAACGCAAATCGTATATCTTGCCGTTCCTCGCTGCTTGTCACGGGAGCAAACAACGGCGCTCTTTTTTGCTCGACATCTCTCTCTCTCTCTCTTTGTGTATGTATATATATACACGTAACTATAAATATAAAGGCTCTTCGGAACAAGCGGCACGAGCGCGCAAATGCCTGGGAAATTATGCTCTCGGATAAGGGGTGTGAGAGCGAGCAGACGCTCGCACGCGCGTCTATTATCAGATATGGGAAGGGGGGGTCGGAGGGAAAATGCGCCCCCCTCCTACTTTCGCTGTCCCAGAGCGCTTCGTGTTTTTTTTTCGCCAACCGCGGGTACTTATTGCCGCGTTTTTCGGAGTAAAGGACCTTAGTCGCGCGCGCGCGCGAGCACACACACACACACACACACACACACACACACACACACACACACACACACAGACACACGCACGCGTGTATGTACTAACATCAACTCGTGAGCGCGGCTCGAACGAGAGCATCAGCGCCGCAACGTTCTCGCGGTGCAGTTGAGTCGTCGGCGAGTATACCTGTAATCAAAGACGCGTAAAACTGCACGAAACACCGGGCAGAGGAGATAGAGAAAGCCAGTGGAGTTAAATTTGTACCAGTATAGTTAAGCTTTGCGCGTTCTTATATAAACATGTGTATGTGTGTGCGCGTGTGTGTGTGTGTGCGCGCGCGCGTTTGCGCTTACGCTTTAGTCGAGCGCGCGTAAAAAACAGGGCGTAATTAAAAATTTTTGTCCATTTACTCGAGCTAAATTTTATACTTGGGGTCAATTATTAAAATTTTCACTGCTCTAATCCATCCAACGCTGCCACTACTTCGACTACAATTATGCAAACGAAGCCGGCATGCCAAATGCAATAATATAACTTGATTTCCATTTTTCATTTTAAATGCTATTATATATCTTACGATTTTTCGAGCGCAGCGTTTTGCGACGTTAAATATAAAATGCTACAAATTGCTCGTAAATATCCGATAAAATTCCAAACAATCTGACGCTAAAACTCATGACAAAAAACTCTATTGCGCAATCCTCCCCCCCCCTCGGTATAGCGCGAGGCTTTTCTCGCGGAAATATCCCGATTTCGCGCTAAGCTGACGAACAGGTAAAAGGATATTATTAAAGGACGCATAAAAAAAGCGAATACATTCTTCAATCTAGCGGAGCTTCGATAGAATAGACGAGAATCTGAACTGGCTGATTATAGAGTTCTTTGCCGATATCATGGGAGAACATCTACGGGCGTTACATTTCTTTTTCAATATACCTAATTCAGCTAGAGTGGCGCGGTACTGGCGAACGAGAATGGTAATGCTTCTTCATTTTTTTTTTGATTTTTTTCAAGTCCGCCAAGTTCGATTACCGAACGTGAAACTGGTTATTTGCGTTTTTGCTCGATCAGAAAAAGAACATGGCAATGCAGAGGGGAAAAAAATCTTCGTTTTATGAGCATTATTTTTATGCCGATCTTAATATCTACAATTGTGGAGAGGAGCGTAGCACACAGTAGCGTAAAGACTCCCTTTGGTAAATCTCGGGAACCCTTCTTAAGATTTAAAATACGATGGAGCAACGGTTTAACGCGAAACTCTTATTTTACAATGTTTTTATTTTGTTATTAATAAAACATAGCTAAGATTTGTTCACAAATTGAAGTTTATATAGATAATATAACGGTAAACACAATTCTATATTTATGTATCAACAAACGATCGTTTACAAAATGTATCACTATAAATATATGAATTTTAAGAAGATGAATAAATTAAGGTGAATTTATCAAAATTATACACGCGGGCATATATAATGTGACGATGCCCGGCTGGATAAAAAAAAAAAAAAGCTTAAGCAAAGCACCTGCCATTAAAAGCAGGAAAGCCTCGTAAACTTTATAATCTAGAAGAATTTTCGCCATTCCGGTCGGGTGCACCGGAATCGGGCCGGCGCGGGGCCCCGGCGACTCTGGTGGGCCAATATCGAGCGGCTTTATTATACACGCGTCTATATATACTATATAGTTTAATATTAAACGCTGGCCCCGGCCGCTGGCGAAGCGCCGCTCGTAACGAAGAATTTCTTAATACGGCCGGGCGGCGGCGGCGGCGCGCGCGCACTGATTGTTTTGCATGTACGTTTAATGCGCCGCTTTATGCCGATATAATTTAATAAAGCGGCCGCGCTCGAGGATCCGGGCTCGCGCACCGCGCCGCGGCAGTTTGCGAGGCATCCCAGAGCTCGCGTTCGAGATTTCATGCAGAGGACGGGCCGCGAAGAGTCGACGGTAGAGGCAGCTGCGCCGCCCCCCCCCCCTCTGTCGAGCCGGCCACGCCGCGAAGTCCTCGACCCGTCGACTCGCGAGGAGGAGCGCGTATAGGACCCGGGCGCGCTGCACGCACGCGCGCCCGGTCTTAGAAGCGTAGGTATATATATCTACCTACACACACACACACACACACACACACACACACACACACACACACATATATATATATATAGATATATGTGCATAGCTCGCATCCGAAGACGCTGGGAGCGTGCCATCTTGGGAGGTCGCGGTGGGGACTCGGACGCGCGCCTCCTAAATATGTTATTAGTTCGCTCGTATAACTGCTTCATTCCGCCGGGGCGAGCGTGGCCCCCGGGCTGATCATCCGTCTCGCGCCCTTTCTTCCCTTGACTCCCCCCCCCTTCCCTCGTACTCCTCCTCTTGTCATAGAAGAGAGGTAGCTCCCGACGCAACTGGTATATAGCAGGCCCTATATATATATATATATATATATATATATATATATATATATATATAATATATATGTGTAAACTATAAAGCGAGGCTCCGAATCGCGCCGGGCGCGGTACCTCCCAGAAGTTTCGTGCGCCTGGGAGGCCTAGATTGTTTAATCGCACAGCCCTCTCTCTCTGTCCCGAACGCTCGTGCGCGCGCGCGCGCGCGTCCGCTCTGGCCCACTCTGTCCGGCAGTAATCAATGCCTCGGCCACTCTGTAATTTCCAACAAATTACCGGAGACGGGGCGGCGGCGACGGCGGCGGCAACGGCGGGGGTTTCGGGACACGCTTTTATGGACGCGCATACGCGGGGTGCGCGCTCGCGAGCTCCGTGCCCGTACGAGACCCCGCCACGGGTTTCGGGGGGGCTCTTAATTCAGAGAAGGGGTTGGAGAACCTTTTTAAATTACAGCGAGAGCGCGCGCGGTTCGCCCGTTTCCCCCGTTTTGCCGAATTCGCGACCGGCCGACGCTGGATTAATCCCGTCGGCCGGTCCCTGATGAGCGCTCCGCGCAATTTTTCCTCCTAATGTCGCTTAACTATATCTCCGTACGTATTCAATTGTTAATTGTAATGAGCACGTCGGGCGGACAAGGGGCGCGGACAGCGGGCAACTTGTTACCCAATCCCGAGCTCGACCCCTCTCTAATTGTTTCTTCGAGTGCTTTGCACAAATTTGGAATTACTTTCTGCGATCCTCTTTTACAGCATCCTTACAATTTTTTGTTCTTTCCGGAAAAAAGACTTTTTTTAGCCTATAATTATAATCCACGAGGAATATTTGAAAAATCGTAAAACAAGAGGAGTAAAATTTGAAGGATGTTAAGCTTGTATGTATGTGAAAGCTGCAATTAAGAACTGGATGTATATTCTTGTACAAGTAGGCGGTATAGCATTAAAATTGAATTTTACGATACTGACGAAGAATACTATCAAGCGAAACCAGTTTATTGTAAAGCAATTACGAATCACAATAGGACTATAATGATTATAAATGTCTGGGATTTCATATATATATATATGGATTCATGGGCATTTAAAAATTCTCGGGAGAAAAGCTCTTCTTAGGCACAGGAGCTCCCGTGAAATCCCTTGTTGATTTAATCGGGACGATTTCCTCAAAGGGGACCCCTTAAAGCAGGCTTGCCGAATCGATATTGAGACATTAGTCTCGGTAGCGAGGAAAGGCGCGCCAGATTCGTTTTCCGGTCTCTCTCTGTCTCTCTCTCTCTCTCTCTTTCTCTCCCTTGGACCACGCGCGCGTCCATAAAGCACTCGTTTCGTGCATACAGACCGACCTCCCCTGGCGTTTCGGCCTCCCCGGTAGGCGAGCCGGCCATCCAGCTCCCGGCAGAAAACGACGCGGTGCAAGGGTGCGGACGCGACAATGGCCCCGCGCTTTCTATACGGGCCGCGGAGTCGAAAGGGAGCGGAAGGGGGCTCCGGGCTCCGGGACCTTTGTCGGCGCCGCGCACGCGACGAAAAGCGAGAGCGGACCACCGGCATGCGCGCGCGTGCGGCCAGCGAGTTGCTCCCGCTGCTCGGATTTCGCGTGCGGCTATAAAGCTGCTACATTAGAGTTCGTGTATATACATACATATATATATATATATATATATATATATATATATATATGTGTGTGTGTGTGTGTGTGTGTGTGTGTGTGTGTGTGTGTGTGTATATGCATACACGCACAAGCATATACACGTACATGCACGCTTCCATGTATACGTATTTACCTACGTGTGTAGCCGTGATGATCGGTCGGTCGGGGGAGGTCGTTTCGACCGAACCCATGAAGACATCGGGCACGCCCATCAGTTGAAGCTCCAGATTTCTACTCGAGATTTCAACTTTTTGTCGGACCGGAGAAATTCGGCTGCTTCTTCGAGATCGGCACACACATATCTGTGTGCGTGCGCGCGTGTGTGTCTGTCCGAACGGGCTGGCATCGATATTGCCGCTGTTAACGAAACCCTATTTATGCTTATGGACTTTCGTTATGTTGATCGATAGAAGTTTTTAAAGAAAGTCTCTTCTTGGAAAAATTTAAAGATTGGTTAGGTTTATTGATGGATTTCTAGATGTGCAGATATATAATGTATATATAGGAATAACTAGTTAAATTCAAGTGTCACAAAAGGAACATAGTGATCAGCAATAACGGATATATAATTTTAAAGCCATATACGATCTAATTTTAATTCTTTGATTCAAACGAAAGCTTCAACTTTTCCATATATTTCTTGAAGTATAATACATCAAGCTTTAAAGAGGATTTAAATATGACAATATTAGACAAAGACGTTTATACAAAACATTCAATGTGTTTTCAAAATCTAACATTAATATATTTCATGTTCTTTTGCAATAATTAAAAGTAAACAGACTAATTGGTTATTTAGTTTTTCCGTTATAATTAATAACTATATTGATATTAGATAAAGAAAATTGGTGATTATCATAATCAATAATAAACTATTTCGTCAGAACTTTTTTCCCCAATCTTACTCAATTTATACTAATCCATTAAATAAATTTTTAAAAAAAACGATCATTTAATAAAATAATTTTTCGAATAGAAAACTTATTCAAAGCAACATTAAATAAATTTGTGTATTTATGTGTGTTACATAGAAAAAGGGCACTATATTGACTAACACGCCATGTAATCATAACGTTAGATTTTCGAATTAAAATGCTTTTGTTATAACAATGGATTATTTTAGATAAATTCAAATAGTTAAAAATAGTATGCTGATATAAATAAAAAAATGTAGTCTACTAAATCTAATAAAATAATCTATAAATAAATAACAAGGTCCAATAACGTTATTAGAATTATTAAATAACTGATTTTAGGTCAATTAAATATTAAATAATTCAAGTTTTTTGACAACTCCAGTATTTAAATGAATGCAATAATAATTATGCTGTAAATTGAAATATATTTTATCAAAATATGGGAGTAGTAAATTGAAATTATTTCATTGAAGTAATAGTCGTTCATTCATATGCAAATATTTAATTTTCATTAATAGCAAGTAAAAAAAAAACTTAAAATTATATCTTAGAGACTATTATTTACGTTTAAAAATTCAGGCACGCACATAATACTTACGCACGTATAACGCAGAACCATAATTATTAAGAATCCAGGTCGATTAAAATTTCTAATTATCATTATGAAAAAAAAAATAAAAAATTTCACAACGGTTTTGAAAAACACTTTAATCTTAAAAATGATTTTTTTTAAGTCGCGCGAGCTGCCAACCTCGGTCCAAGGATGCATTTGCATATATTGAGTGGAACGACTTTCCATTACCGTTCGTATAATCTATATATATATATATATATATATATATATATATATATATATATATATATATATATATATATATTAATTTGCGAGGACTTAACGACTCTCGATGGGAATCAGGACTCAACGATGGCACTCTTACGCAAGCTAATGGGTGAATTTTCCGCGCACGACCGACCAATTTCTGAACTAGCGTCCAGCATCGAGTATATTACAGTATACGGAGAAAAAAACGCCCCATTTCTCAAAAATCATGGATGTATTACTCGAACGGTGAAATAATATACCTTCGGTATTCGGTAAAGAAAAAAGCGAAGCACCGCTGTGGAATATATATATATATATATATATATATATATATATATATATATAGCCAAAAACACTCCAGGTTTACTGAAGTGCTCGCTTCCGTTTACATACGCGGGAGGCGGCTTCGTCGAGGCGCTCGCACTTAGCGTGCCGAGATGCAGTCAAGGAACTACGAGACTTATTCCTCGTCCCTGTATATATATATATATATATATATATATATATACACACACAGAAAGATCTCACGGGGCTTCCCGTGCGCAGACGACGGCCAAGCGAGGCACAATATCGGGAGGCGGGGAGCGGGCCCGCTTCATTAGCATAATAACTCTTTTACGCGGGGCTTTTTAAAGTTTCGTAAAGCGCGCGGCATTTACGAAGGACGCTACGCACGCACCTGTTCGGTATATATTTTGTTTCTTCGAATTTGGAGAACTCCACCAATGCTCTCGATTTGACGAGGACGTCGCGGTGAATCGCTGCCTCTTTTTTTTCCGCGTCCGAAGCTGCTCGGGCACGATGGAGCATCGGCCGCCCATCAGACGCACAGATTAATTTTCGAATAAAACTGATTAATGACGTCAACGTATATTTTTCAAGGCAAATCTTTCATATGTATATATATATATATATATATATATATATATATATATATATATATATAATCAAAGATAAATATAAAAAAAAATATATATATATATATGCTTTACTTTTTATAAGCCACGATATACACCACATTAAATAAGCATATTACAAATGGTGCCTGCATGACTATACCAATTTTAGCAGATAAATCGATGCAAGAAATCTCTTTCTCCCTCTGACAGCCGAATAAATTAAACTCTTCGCTTTTTTCCATTCTACTCCTGAAAAATTGAAAAATACAAAAAAAAAGGACCGAATTGAGATAACATGCCTCCGCGAGCGTTTTAAACACGATGCGCAACTTGGCCAAGCCTCACCTCGCTTCCGAAATAAATACGTCGCCGAGATTCTTTATAGGAAGTAATAAAGTACAAGAAGAAGAACAAAAAACGCGACAAGGGCACGAGCCGGCTCCCTCCCTCCCTCCCCCGCCCTCTCTTCCAACCGTTTTCGATGGCATTGGGTCAGGGGAGGTGTCGAATAAATCGGCGACGCTCGCATATGTATATTAAGGATGCGTCGCTCGCACGGCCACCGGGGGACCGCACACTTGGCGCGCGCCCGCAACTTCGTCTCGCCCCCTCCCGCGCAGCGACCATGACCGCGAGAGTGAGAGAGAGAGAGGCCACACGTGTGCGCTGCCCCCGTGCCGAGCGTCGCATGGGCAAGAGTTGCGGGCGCGCGCGCGCGGGAGAGCCGGCTTGGCGGTCTTTGAAGATGCCACACGACGACGACGACCACGACGACGACGATCGGCGTCGACTCCCTTTTCGGCTCTATACGCGCCTGTTGTCTATCGCTGCTCCAACTGCGCGCCGGGCTCGTGTCGGCCGCAGCGCGTCCCCGTCGCTTTGGCCAACCGGCCGACTTGTAACGTACGCGCCCCGGCGGCATCGGGGCACGTGTTTGCCGCAGATTTTACGAGAACGGAGAGAATCGTAAAAATGTCGCTTTCTACACGAGTGCGGGAGGTTTAGGCATAATGTTACGGGCGCATAATGCATCCTTTACGAGGAGTCGAGAGAGACAGACACGTCGCTCGGCCGGGAGGATGAGGACGTTCGGACCGCTCATCCCTTTTTCTTCAAATACAGGCATTTTCCACGAACCTTTTCATCGGCCACAAATCTTCGAACGATCTTTCCGTGCAGTTCTTGTTTTTTTTTATAACGAATATAATATTGGAAAGTAGAAGTTCAGTTTTTGAACCGATTCTGATTAAAAAGAAGTTCGTCAGAAGAGCGGAGGTTGGTTTCCTCTTTTTTTTTTAAATAAATTCTTCTAAACGCCACGTTATAAATTTATATGGATTTCCTTAATAAATCTCGAATTCACTTGCCGTATTTTCTATATAATTACAGTCGTCGGTTGATTCACTCGGTTGATCGGGCCGAGGCAGAGATAAAATTTTTAAAAACCTGTTACATTCGCCTTTATTGTCCGACGATCCGGACCGCAATTCTTTCCAGAAATAAATTGCGCAAACTTCTGTACTTCATTTTTTTTTTCAGCTGAAGTTTTAATAGTCAGTCCGCAACTTCCAAATCCATATCGCAATTCCATAATTTAGCTCCGAAAGTGGCTGCCGAGCCAGGGATTTTCTGGTTTTATTGTTGCGCTTCATAATGAATATAGTCATAAAACGAGAGGGGACCTGCGAGGGAGCTATTGCCGTTTACATTGGCTGCCTCCCCTCCTCCCTCCGCCCCTGCATTTTTCAATCTAAAAGTCGCGCATATATATATATGAGAGGCTCGCATATACGGCAATATCCTCATTATCGATGTGAATATCGCGGCGCGCGGCCGGCCGGCTGGACGGCGCAACGCTCGTATTTCACGTCGAAATATGCAATTAGAAGGAGAAAAAACGGTCCGGCAGCGGTGTGTCCGCGTAACTAAACGAAGAGGAGAGAGAGAGAGAGAGAGAGCGAGAGCAGCCTCCGAAGGTAAGACCGTGTAGCAAAATTGGCAGCCGTAAACGAGTTATTTAGAAGAGCGAGGGGATGCGCGCAGCAGTCCGGGCAGACTTAGCGCAGATAGAACGAGATAGGTATCTCGTGAGCGCCCCGGTAGCCCCCTTTCTTCCATTCCGCGTATGATACGCGGCAGCGACGGCGGGCGCCGCGTCGCGTGGACCCGGAGCGAATAGCGGCGGCGGAGAGGGGCGGGAGGGGGGCGTCGCGCCCCTTCTCTGTGTATCTGGATGCCTCGGGGAGTCGAAAGAAAAAGAAGAACCGCGTTATTAAGTCCTGCCAATCAATTTCGAAGGGTGGAAATTCGGGCTCGGGCTTCCCCGTGCATGTGCGCGGAGCCACAGGTGTCCGACGCGGGCGCGCTCGTCTCCTCCGTGCGTATACGATGGAATCGCTCCGAGTCACCGCGTTTTGAGACTTTGGGGAGGACCCGTCTCGCTCTCGGTCCCTTCGCCCTCCCCCCCCCCCACTCGCGCTATCCACCGACCGTGAGAATCGATTCCGGGGCAGGGGAGAGGGAGGAATATGACGCGAGTCTCTCCCTCCCTCCCTCTGGCCTCCCAGCCTTTTTGTGCAGCGATCTGGAATTGGTTCGTTATTGTAGTGACTCACTGCTTGTGAGAGAGAATTTTCGTTTTTACGCAGACGGTTTCAAACACACATGCCTGTGTCGAAAGCGACGATCTCGATATTTTTATATAATACATTTGTGTCATTGTGCTCTTCAGGAAAATAAATAATTTATAAATATTTTCTTATGTCCCTTACATCGATTGATTACTTTACATATCTAGTATATTACGACATTTATTGAATCACCACTTATTTTTTATTTTCATTATTTCTTTATTGCTTCCATCATGATTGAAATTTCAAAAGAGCACGCAAAGGAATAGTGCAGATACTCTACACACACACGCGCGCATGTATTTACATTTACTGAAAAAATTACTAGACTCGCATAAATATGTATTATTATAATAATATGAAAATAATCGTTTATTTGATTCCATATAAATTATGTTATAATGTTAGAATATCTACAGTTACAAGAATCTTATCAATAACACTAGATTTCTGTGTCTCGGTTTACAATTTTCGTATTAAGTCTTGACTCACGATACGAGACCGGACTATACCAAGATTAAAATATGGGTATTGATGACACTCTAGGTTTCACCCCGTGGTTTCTCATCGAAGACACCGGGAATAGAACAAAATGCTTTTCGAAGTCCTACGAAGCCTGAAAGCTGGGGGGACTAAACAAATTGCTTTGAATCTGCTCCGGGACTTTCCATTTATTCGACGCATTGTCCGATTAAGAAAAAAACTCTCGTCGTATCCAAGAGTCCTTCTTTTCTCCTTCCCTCCGCTCCCTCGTTTCCTCCCATCGGGCTTCTGTATATCGGGCGCGCGCGCCCGCAGAGCCCGGCGGACTACTGGTCGGGGCAAAGAAGGGCCCTTGTCGCGAATCACTTTGCGGGCCATTTGTTTGGCCCGCCGCAAAACTCTCTCTCTCTCTCTCTCTCTCTCTCTCTCTCTCTCTCTCTCTTTCTCTGTCACTATCTCTCTATATTCGTTAGAGCTTGCATTATGGATGAGAGCCTCGTGTTCGTCCCCGCGCCCGCGCGCTAGCGCACAGATAGCATCTGAGGCGCGCGGACATTTGCCGAACCTATATTTGTACCTGTCTCCGCTGACTGAACGACGAGCTGTATACGTATGAGGGATTCCTTCTTCTCTCCCTCTCCCATCCCCCTCGCGCAGCCCATGCCGCGCCGCAGCTTTTTTTTTTACTTTCTTTCACTGTTTTCGTTAATTTGCGCCGGTGGACGGCCACTTTAAAAGCCGCGCGCTACACCCATACAAAATACGAGCGCGCCCATCCGTTCCGAATGAAGTGAATTCTCATGTTTGTGGCGCCTGTGGCTTAGAAATCCTGCCTCTTCGAACCTATTAAGCGATTACCTCGAGCAGAATGACTTTGCGGTTCCATTAATATAAGATCGTTATTGTTCGCTTAATATACGTGGACTATTAAATAATAATACAAAAATTTTTGAATATTTTTCAATAGATTATACACGCATCATTCGTAAATAAATTATGAACGTCTACATATAAATTAGGAAAATATTTAATATGTCGCTCTACTAAATTCTAGAAATCACGCTATTTTTTATCATATCAAGAAACAGACTAGAAATTATCGATACACTTATACATACTTGTCCTCGTATATTTCATATAAACACCAATGTAATAAATATTTATATTGATCTTACGGTCTTTTTACAAATAAATATATGTATGTAATTATATATTGTCCGTTCAATTGTCCTTATCTACATTCATCACCATAAGATCGGAAATATAAAAAATTATCTCGATTATTCTAAATGACATCCGAACTGCCGGTATAATTATATTTTACGTGTAAAAGGACCGTAAATCTGACAGAAATATGGACTGATATGTTTCACTGATGAGAAATTTTGGTTTGTTGAGCTAAGACTCTCCAGCCAACCGTTATTAATAAACGCGAAAGAGACTCGGAAATCCGTGCTGAGACCTGTTTCTCTTTCTGATAAAATTGTTTACAAGACTTTATATATATATATATATATATATATATGTACGTCTATGTACTTTTTTTTTGTAAAAGCATTCCAGAAGAGTAATTGGCGATTTCTTTGTGTTAGAAGAAAAGAGCGAAATAATTCTTCACCGCGATCGCAAATTACGAGGGGCAGGGGAGTCGGGGCACGGGGCTTGTACGGCTCGTCGATCGGACACCGGGGCGGGATGGGGGACAATTGTAAGCAAATCGCGGCCGCGCGGCGTCCCCCAAGAAAACCGGAAATCACGTTTTCCTTTTGCAAGGAGGGCTCGCTCGCAAGCCCGGCGATGCCCCGCCGCGGCAGCGGCGGCACGCTCGTTAAAGAATCGCTCGGCGCGTCCGCGGCATCTGTCTTGTCCCTCGCGCCGACGACGTCCCGTACGTGCTCCCGCATAATTTTCGCCCGGCGCTGCAGCCGCAAACCGGGGCGCGCAGCTCGCATTTTTCGCTGCCCGCTATACGTGCGCATGTGTATATCTATACTACTATATCTAAAGGCAGGCCGAAGGAGGAGGCGGACTATTCGTACATTGTTCCCCTACGCATATATACGCGCACCGGCGGTACGCGGACAATGGCAAATTTGGCGAGGGCGGCCCGTCTCGGCGCTCCCGCGGCGAGGGCGTGCTTCGGCTGCGTCCGATCCCCCCTCCCCCCCCCCCCCCCGCAGGCACGGACCGCGCGATGAGGACGCGGTCAGGAACGGGGAGCGCTGCGCGTGGCCGGCTCTCGTGCCGCGTACGTCGAGATCTCGGCTGATTTGTTATTCCGCGTAAGCGGGCGAATAATGTACGCGCGCGGGACTAGCGCGAGGCCCGGCTAAAGGAGCGGCGAGGCCTCGCATGTAAATACGTTGGCGCTGCTTTTATCAACGCGGACGACTCGATGTGTGATGGACGCGGCCGGCCGTGGGTACGATTTTAATTTTGCGCGGGCTGACTGCGAAACGAAGGCTGCCCCCCTCCCCCCGTCCGCGAATAATATTACGTGAACATTTTGTCGAGCAGCCGAACTACTTGCAAAGAGGGAAATCATTAAGGCGCTGGATATTTTCGAACGTTTGCGTCTTGCGCTGGATTTGATGAAAAAATTTCTTATGTCGCATAAATAATTCCACGATTGAATACCAATGTAAGCCGAGAAATCGCCCCGGGTATCTTTTTCCCCCGGGCCAGAGCATGATTTTGCGGATTTCTTTCAAATCCGGAGTCTATCTTGAAAATCTCGCCCAGCCGAAAAGTCATCGCAGCGATTAGTCCTCTCGTAGACACGCTCCCCTTTTCGTAAATTCCCCGATAAAGCGACGAACACGTCGTATAAATAGCGATAGCTCATCGATCACGCGCCGCGCCGCACGAATCCAACGATCCAGGCCGGTGTACATACGAAGCGCCCGCTCGCCGGCACCGCTCGATAGTATCGCGCTCGTCTATTACGTTCGTCCCGTCGGCCCGTCCGAGAACTCCCTCTCCCCTCCGCCTCCCGCGCGCACGTGCGCGCACAACCGGTGTATAATATAGATCGATCCCCCGCGCCCGCCGTCGCCGCGCGCACTCGGGGTCTACGGTGTACGCGTACCGTATAGCACTCGGTCCCTCCCCCCCCCCCGCGTCGCTCTCGTCATCCATCTCGACTGGCTCGACGAAGGGGTGAGAGAACTACTCCCCGGTACGTGTATAGACGTACGCGGGACGAGAGAAGAAAAGGAGTGCGGAGAAGGCGAGAGGGGGGGGGGTCGTGCTTTGGCCGCTCGCGCACGGGAAAGATTTTGATCGAGGACCCGATAAATACCGGCACTCCGTCTCCCGCTCGCGGATGAAAAAATGCCTTTGGTGCCCCCGTACGCTCGAACGGCGTAAACACACTGGCGTTGAGAGAAGAGCGTGGCGCGCGGCTGGTCGAGGCGGAACGATTCGAGAGGGGCGAGTCTTCGGGGACTCGATCGTTGTGTGTCTATATGCAGTGTCAATCGTGAAAAGTGATTTGTAAGGCAGTAGAGTCTTTGGTAAAAAAAAAAAAGAAGGCGCGGTTACGTAGGTACGCGTCGTCTTGAAGATAAAAAACGTAGGACGAGACGACGATCGTATGGGGGATGAAGGGATTTTGAATTTTTAATGAAATTGAAAGAGAGAGTGCGGAATGGAGAAATTTGAATATTCCAGCTTCGATTTATAATGATAAATCAGTCGACGAGCGTTGAGAAATTATACTGTGGTCGGGAACAACAATTGTACATTCGCTCGAATGGTTTTCTCAACAAGCGAAAGACGATTTCTTTTCTTTTAAACTAATCCTTATTGAGTGGAGATTCAAATAGAAATTCGTCACGTACAACCGACACCGGAATTAACTATACCTGCGGAGCATCCATTATAATTTAGCCTTTTCTGTATGTCGCGAAGGTGCAACTCGAATTCGTGGATCGTCTAGGGTTACGCGAGAGCCGCGCACTTAATCACCTCTTTCATTGAGCAAATGACGAATTACCGATCGCAATGGAAGCGTATGTGTATTTGGAGGGTAAAGTGAAGCGGGGCCGAAGGGAAGGAAAGGCTTCGATCGACAGGGAAAGTGCGAAAGACAATGGCGCAACGAAGGGATATTATAGAATGGGCTCGCGGGCACGAAGAAACCCAATATATATATATATATATATATATATATATATAGTTATATACACATGGACCGTCGGTCCAGAACCTTGAAACGATTACCACCGCGGCGCTCTCGTCCTTTTCACTCTCTCTCTCTCTCTCTCTCTCCCGAACTCTCTTTCTCCGTCGCCGCAGCCGTTGCGCGCGCGCGCATGGATTAGAAAAGCAATTTCCTGCGCGGACAGAAAAGGCGCGCTGCACATATATAATCGGCGCCGGCAACCCACCTACGTCTATATACACGTAGGGACGGATGTGCATTTTGTAGGCCCTCGTGTGGCTCGCGCGTATGTGGCGTAACCCGTTAGACGGATGACTATGCAAATAAAAGACATATATCCTTTTCAGAAGGCCGTCTTTCTCCTTCTGTGGCTGGAAGACCTGCTCACCACGATCGGGGGGGGGGGCGATCACCGTGAGCGGAGCCTATCCATGCGACTCTCCCCCGCGCCGCGATCACCGCTCGACCGACGAGAGGAGAGAGAGAGAGAGAGAGAGAGAGAGTGAGAGAGAGCCACACAATGGCGACCGGTGAGCTTCTCGTGAGTGCGTACACCTTTGCCTATACAATGTTGAAGCAATTGTGGCCTACATGTTAGAAACTGATATAATCGAGATCGTATATATAGCTGCGAGCGCGAAAATTGATGTACCGATGGGAATATCACAATGGAGTTGGCGCGGCACGGTCGCTCTGCACAATGAGCTACCGAGCGATATAGTCGTTCGAATAGCTCGCTCGCACACAGCACATTGAATTCCGTACCTGCTCGCGACGGGGGAATGAATAACTGGTCCGTTCTATTCTATTTTAATGCGATTATGCGCATATTTATGCGTCAGTGCTCGCGTCGCGTATGCGGAACACGCGCGCACCGAAAAAATTAATTCGATCGATCTATTTCTTCGTCGAAGGAAAGGATCAAAGGTTTACGACACGTATTTAATCTGATCTCTCTGAAATATGCTGCGAGGATCGACATACGATAAAAATTTATTTTTTCATTTTTACAAAATTTACAATAGGAAAGCACGCGCTGGTTGTAGAAATTGTCATTCCTTTATTGGGAATTGTAAATATATTTATATCTTGAATAATAAATAAATAAATTAAAATCTTCGTCCATTACGTATTGTAACAAGAAATTACCATGGATCTGAAATATATATGTGTGCGTCTATGTGTGTGTGTGTGTGTGTGTGTGCGTGTGTCTGTGTCTGAATGAAACTTCTATCTAAACTAATTTAAGTTTTAGAATATATATGGTTTAAAAAGTATGGAACATTAATGGCTAAACTACAAACAAAAGAACAGGGTCTCTATTGATGGGAGGGTATATCATTGATCGGTTATTCTTGCGTGAAATGTTCAGGCAGTCACACACATTGCTATCGGCATGACGGGACAGTAGCATCGCCCTTAACGAACAGCACCGACGAAATAGACCTCAACCTGTATTATAAGTAGGATGGAAATAAAGAAAGAGAGAGTGAGAGAGAAAGAGAGAGAGAAAGCTAGAAGAAGGGATAAAGAATGACCTGCTCTTATAAAGGGTAAGCCGACGAATCGAGGGTGTGTGCATTTATACTTGCTCAAATAATGCTCACACGTGGGTCCATCCGGACCACTCATGGCGAACGCAGGTGTACGCGAGTGAGTGGGCTTTTGCCGCCCCGTTTCTAATTTGAGATTCGGCCCACCCAGGTATCCTCTTCCTCTGTATACAATCTCTCCCCCCCCCCCCACCACGTCTCGCTCATTCTTTTATTCCCTTCCGCGGTCACTTTGATAGATTGTACGGCGACCGCGCGTCGATGTATATATAGATTCTCGGTATAAACACCCATACACGAACTTTTTGATCTATCGCCAGGCCAATAGCTTTATGCCGCCAGGACGGAAGACCGAGATTTGATTTCGCACTTTGCTATATCTGTATAGGCGTGGAATCTGATTTCAAGTTAAATATATACGGGTCCCTGGGGAGGGGGGGGGAGATTGTTTTTTCTCTTCACGGAATTAAGTAGATTTCATCTGGAAGACAACGAATCCATTTAAGATTTCGGTAGCAAAAGAATACCATCGTCAAGAAATGAGATTAGGATACTAATAAAAATGCGCTTAATGTATACATATATATAAATATCTAAGATTATTTTTGAAGGTGGATCAAACCTGTATGAATTTTGAAATTTAAATATAAATATTGTATACCATCGAGTTACTGCCCTAATAATCTTGATGTATTTATAGTCATTTATAGTGAACCGAAAAGTATCTAAAATTATTTTTAAAATCTTCATATTATTGTGGCTTACAGAAATAAAGGACTGAGACTTGATCTATATCAAGACTGGTGTGGTTGGAATATGGCCTGGTCCTTGTTGACAAGGCCATCCGAAACCATAGACTCGTACGCCGAGATCTAGAAAAATATTTTCCAATACTTCTCTAGGCCGGTACAGAATCAGCTCGGCAATAATGCCAGCTCGGCTTAGGTATAATACCCATATAAGTTTGATACAATTGATGCACGTTGTCGTTGGCAAAGAATCGTCAACTGAAGCTTGGTAAACTACTCGAAATTAGATTCGTTAAAATTTAAGGACTAATACATTTGCGAACTTATGTCCATTAAAAATTTTTAGTTTGAAATTGTATTCTTTCTTCCAATCTGTAGGTAATCAATTGTAAGTAATAAATTACTACATCTAGGAAATGAGACAGGATTTGTGATAGGATCGAAAAGTTTATAGGTCTCATACGGAACGCACTCAGAGGAGATAATCATATACTTGCGCTTAGAGTATTTTAATGAAATCTGTAATCCATATAGAACACCCCCTTCTTAATTTTTATCGTTGCTATCAATTTAATACATTTCTAAGTAGATCACTTCTCGCGCAATAAAAAACATTCACCAAATTTCTCCATTATATGTCCGTTATTTTGCGTGTTCTGCATCTCTATATTATGGTTGAATCATTTAAAACGAAACATATGTAAACGGTTAGCTGATGCATGAATGATTTTACTAAATCGAGGTGACTTATTGAAGTATATGAATAATGCGAGATAATGCCGATGAAATTTTGATCAAAACTAAAAACTAATTTTATGTATTTTTTAATAGATATATAATATAGAAGCATATGAAGATACTTGCAACGACACGCTGTAGAGGAAATCAATAAATAACAAATGACTAAATTTATAGGATTTTTAATATTCATCAGATACTTATTTATACGAATTGTAATTACACTATGCCGAAGAACAATAAATTTGTAAGATTTTCAACAAAAAAGAACTTTAGCCTAAAAGTCTACTATTCGTAAAACCTGGATAATCATGCTCGCGAACTATGTAAGTACGTTGCGCTTTAAAATTGCGTGGTCCGCAAACGAAAAGAACGAATAAAGTTTTAATCGTTCGATATACATATATAATTATCAGTAGACGCGAAAGTGTACGCCCCGTGAGGAGGGAACGATCGCTATTTAAAAAAACGGCCGATCGAAGAGCGCGAGAATCGCTACCGCGCGTGCACGCGCGCGCGCGCCCGAGCTCTCGCGCCGAAGCAAGAAGGAAAAGGACGGGACTCGATTACGGCTCGCACCCCATTACTCATAATCAGCTGTCCGCGTGCATTCTTCGCGCGCGCGCGCAATCGCAATCTCCGACGAACACTCGCACCTCTACCGAGCCCGCGGGCTTCGACAGATCTCCGCTGCCGCTTATATACTTTATATATAGATATATAGCTCCGCGGGGAATCGAGAGCCGGGCTTATCGCTTCGCGCCGAGCGCATTTTATTTTACGAGGCGAGGCGACGGCTGCGGCGGTTGCGCGCGGCGAGCCTTTTTTCGCGAGCCGCGCAGCTCTCCCCCCCCCCCCCCGAGGGTCCTCGCACGCGCTTCGAGAGGCCGTATAAACGCATCGATCAGGATCGTTCATCACGCGGAGTATCGAGTTTATGATCGCCTTTAGGACTTGCCCAAGTGCGCGCCAACACCCCCTCTTCTTTTCTGGTTCTGAAGTTTATCCTATATATATATATATATATTGACTACCCGTCGCTCGCACTTTCGGTTTCGTACGAGAGTTCGGTCGGCGAGCCTCGTATGATCTTTCCTGCTCTCTCTCTCTCTCTCTCTCTCTCTCTCTGCACCCGCGAAAGAGGAGATAAATTTTTCTCCTCTTCCTCGAATTTTTATCTCTTTTTATTTTGGTCCTTATTTCCCGGTGCCTTGCACAAGTGCCCGAACGGTTAAATGCCCGTTTCGCGAAGCTTACAATATGGACCGCTCGTGTCTCTCTCTCTCTCTCTCTCTCTCACTCTCTCTTCCTCTCTCTGCATCGGCGATCAGGATGCAATTCTTCCTTAGATAGCCATCGCGCTTTATCCGCGGCGTCCGCCGCAGACCCCGAGCATTAAGTGCGGGGCACGATCAACATTTGGCTTCGCGAGCATAAAGCGAGTATATTGGCTGGATAAGGAAAATTTGAGTTATGAATAAACGGGGGATTCAGATAAATATAATAAAGTTGTAAGTCAAAGCCACGGGGGGGGGGTGGAAGGAGGGACGAGGTACAGGTTGTTAGAAGAGGGCTTTGAAATACATTCCGGAGTGAATTTATAATGTAATCCGATTCCGATCCGTGCGTTATATACCCGCGCGCCACCCTCGTTCATTTTGCTCGCTGGTTTTTTTTCGCGATCCGCCTCTCACCCTGCCTCCCCCACCCTCCTCGCGCCCGATCCTCGCATTTTAATATTTCATTCCGCCCGGCTGCGTTTCCCACTCCCCCTGGATGTAAGAGCGGAAGGGCCGGCCGCAGGGAGGGCGAGGGAGAGCGCGCCGCGCGCCGTCCCCCCTTTTTGCGTCCTTTTTCCACCGGCGGCCGCGGATACATATACGCGCTCGTAATGGTCATTTTCTTGCAGCGCGCCGCCGAACCGCCGCAGGCCGCGCGCTCCCGACGCCCGCGATAGCCGAGCGCTGCGACGGCGACGGGGGCAGCCGCAACGGCGGCAACACGGGAGCCATTAAACGGCGGACACTCATAAGCATAAATCATACAGGATTGTCTTATTGCTCCCGGGGGCCGGCCCTCCGTATGCGGAGCTCGCGCGCGCGCGCGCGCGCCCGTACCTCTTGGGAATGGCGCGGCCGTCCGCCCGCTGGCGCGCGCTAACGCCGCCAAATCTGCGAGCGCATCGGCCGTAGCGCGCGTTGACAAATGAACGGCGCCGCCCGTGTCCCTCGTCCGTCGATCCGGACGTTAAATCGCGGGCAGGACGTGCGGCGCGGGTGGGGGGGGGGGTAATTACCGCCGCGTCGCGCCGCCGCGCTGCTTTTATACGTAAGGCTTTCGTCGCGCCGGAAGCCCGAGCGAATTAACCCGTCAATGGAGCGGCCCGGCTCTCTTATATTTTTCGCATTCGCGCGGCCGTTGTTTATTGTTGCGTAATTCACGGGGGAATTGATTTTACTCGACAGGCGCGATAATTTATCTAATGTATTTTATGAAATATGACACAGTCCAACGGGGATTATTATTATTATTATTATTATTATTATTATTATTATTATTATTTTATTAAAGCGGCCGCGATCGGAATTCATTTTACAGCGACGTCGTTATTGCGCTATTCACGTGACTTGAATTTTCTTAATTGACGTTCGGATTTTGTGTACTGCGTCTACGAGTCGATGGGGGGGGGGGGAGAAAACGATTAAATTTGAAACAGTATCGCGGCAATCAGTCAAATTTTCGTTAAAACTAACCAATCCCCAATCTCGCGTACGCGAGAGAATTATCCCGTGATACCTGGACGCAATAGTCCACAAATATATTCCTGACCACCGTATATACGTGTTCTAATTAATATTTCCAGCAAAACAAACCCACCTTTTGCTCCCGCTGCATAATAGAATCCGAGGGTTAAGCGTGCGTGCGACGGCCAATCGGGACAAGAGAAAGAGAGAGAGAGAGAGAAACGAGAATATCGCGCGCACAATAATAATGGGCAAACTAAAGCATCGGGATAGCCTCGAACGAGGCAGAAACAACGACGGCTCGTCTAACATATAAATATACACGATCGAGAGGCATAAAAATTAGGGTGGCAGGACGAACAAGTTGTCGCTCTGTTGCGCCTTAGTGTAGCGCGGCTGCGTCGATTATACGCCCATATGCGCGCTCGCGAGCGTGTTGGCCCGACGCGTCATAAATTTATCCCCCGCCTCCCAGCTCAGTCCCAAGATTTGATCGCGAATTAGACAATCGTGTGTATAGAGCGAGAGGCCAGCCTGCTGCATCGATTATATATATATATATACCTTTTCGCTTCTCTCCCTCCCGTTCCCCCGCCCCCTTCCCTAGCTCCGTCGCGCACACATTTACGCGGTAGGAATCCGCGATGAGCCGATATAGTTTAATGGTGTATATATGTATACGCATACGTATAAGAGGCCGTGACTACCGCACATGGACGCAGCAAAACGGAGAGGTCTAATATCGATATGCACGACCGGTAGGACCGTATAAATATTCATAACGCATCGCCTCAATAAAGGGCCTCTCCCTTCTCTCTGGCCTTTATCGTTCCGAGCGGTCTCGGGGGCGCGAGCGGCGTGGCGGCGGTGGCAGCGGCTGGACCGAGCCGAGACAGGAAGGAGGAAATCGAAAAATGAGATCGGAAATTACAAAGTCAATGGGTCTGCCTCTGCTGCACTCGCGAGGCTCCGGCATTTGAATATCGCATTTTATATGTAATATAATATTCGAAAGTTAAGTCGGTGAAATTTTTACTTATTCGTCCGATGCTTTCCATGGTTAATGTAAAAAAGTACAAAATTTCATTATTTTAAACGGGCAATCGATAAATGGTTCATCTCGGTGCGCTGAATATCGATAGCTACCACAACTTCGATTGTATCCAATTCATTACCGAATAGCACATCATACTAGCTCTCTAAATTTAAACTATAGTTAAAATGAAACCAATTCACCAAAAATATCACTTGCTGATTTTTTTCAATAAACATATAATATAGTATTTACACTATGAACCACTGATTTATCACTATAATTCCTTCGTTTAGAAAATGAATAGAACATTCTGAAAGCATAAAAATATTTCATAGAAATTGTTGAATTCTTTATTTTACGATTTATTTAAGAAATTTAACTTCATCTACAATAACTACAATATAATTTATCGACAATTTCATGTTCAAATTCATACGGAATAAAAATTCTTTATACGATGCCGAACTAGATGTGGAATGAAGTACGTGCACTAATGTATCGGTTGGTGTTTTTCTGCATAACAACTTTTGACAATGTAAATATAATTTTAGAATTACAAATTGTAAGTAATTTAATGGATTACTTGATGATTTTACAAATTTAGATATTTTTCATGTAATTTATAAAAGGAATAACGATAGATAGAAAAATAAGACTTTATACGAAGAATGTCAAAGGCTGTACTGTTATTATTATCATTTTTATTAATATAATTAGTATATTTATATCAATAAAGAATGTCATTTTTTTACAATCTAAATCATCGTTAGAGTATCACTGAATACTGAAATTGATGGACAAAATTATAACATACGTATCTTTCAATATTTTATTTTATCGATTTAATATTTTTATTATTATGCTATACGCCAGTAAGACCACAAATATATAAGTATAAAAATTATTAGTTTTAGATAATTATCGTTAATTATCCGCACGAACAGTTTTATTAAAATACAAAATTTTTCCTACACTTCGAAAATTTTAGTCTCCTCGATATGTTAATGCAAGTCTGCAAAATCCAAAGAATGTGGTTGGCAAACTGTTTTTTTGCGTAACGTCCATAGGCGGCGAGCCTCATTCGCATAATTGCTTTTTTGAAAAGCTATGTATATATATATATACAGTGGATCGATATCACGGGGCACACACACACACACACACACACACGCACACTCGCGAAACCCACATACTAGTGAAGGGCTCCTGTCCGAGATTTAGCATGCAGCACGCATAGACTTTCCAATCAAAGGATTGGCCACGCTCGGCCAATTAAGATCGCGACGCCGCCGTCGCTCGGTCCCCTCGGCCAATGAGCCCTGGCGCGAGGCAATTGCGTTCTGATTAATTTTTTACGCGCGCCAGCGCGCTCCTCCTCTCCCGTTTCCCATTCCCCCGCCTCCGTGGGATACTGCGCGCGAGATCGTGCGGCGGAGGGCCGACGACGAGGGGCCAGGACGCGGAGGCGACGCGAGCCGACCCGGGTGGCTGCCCGTGGGAATCCCCGTCGCGGACCCAGCGAACTTTCTGTTCTTTTAATTTTATTGTTTTATTCTTTTTCTTTGTTTTATTATTTTTCTTTCGTTCGCGGACGTCGCGCGGGCGGCGTAATTATCGGCCAATCGAGCGCAACTTTTTTGCCCGAGCTGCAGAGATCTCGCGGCGAAAGTCGGCCCTTTCGCCCTCTGTTATTTTCTCCGCTTATTATGTACTTTCAGCGAGCGCTTACTCCAGCGCAGGCGCAGCTGGGACCGTTAAGACCGTTATAATTTTTGCCTCATTAAATGACGGGTGAATGGTACAGCGAGGCGCTGCTTAATTATTATACCGCAGAATTTACATACGAAGTGAAAGACGCTCGCTTATATTGTTATCGTGCTTATACATTATACATGCCTATCAGTTTTATCCTCTCATTTTTTTTCTTACCCACTAATAATAATAATGAACATTTAATTTGCGTTATCGATTTCAGAATATACGAGGCAAATCTCAGCGTTGCCTGGTCTCCTATCAGCCTTCAAGGTCAATGCCAAGACAAAACGTTGTAGAAAAATATGAAAATTATTTGGCTAGATATAGAATGTTTTTATTGTTAGCAATGCGACTATATCATTTGAAAACTGTGACGCATTAACAACGTAAACATTATTTAAGCATTGATAATTATTATAATCCAATAAAAAACGCTTAAAAACATACATATTATACTCATATGTATAATGTACCTTTATAATTCCAAAAACGGTTAAAAATATAGGGAAAAATACCAAACTCGAGCAAAAATTCAATTATCTAAATATATATATATTCTGGCTTACAATGGCGTATGTTTTTTTTAATACACTTTAATAATTTTTTATTAAAAAAGCTTATCAGATATTTTTAAATGCTTGTTTATAATATTTATCCTTTTCGAATGTTTACATAATGCGTTATTTTCACCTTTTCAGCATAAGTGTCTTTATAGTTTCCTAACTTAAAAACACAATTTTCTTCGTAAGATCAGGATAATCCGAAGAACAATCTCTAGATTCGTAAAAGACATAAATAAATATTTTAATTGGCCAGAATATTCGATATCAAAACCATAGTTTTACTCAAGTCTCGGTTTTTCTTGACAATTATGGAGCACTAATTTTGAAGTTACCTATTTCTTCATCTTTCAAAGCTCATGGACGACGAAATATAACTAATTCAACTTTAGTAAATTAATTTGATACGAATCATTATAATGTATAGAATTCCTTTCGATTTATATACTCGGTAGATATTCTCAAATCTTCAAAGTATTTTCTCACATTCCGGTAAATTGTAGCGACGGCTAGTTAAATATATTGAAAAGAAAAGATTTGCAGCGTAAGAAACCGTTTTTGCAATCAATAGAGCCTTTCTAACGTAGACGGGAGCCAGGCAGCAAAAGAAGTTTCAAGCACCGCGAGTGCGAGCGAGGCCGTGATTTTAGAATATATTTATATGATAAAGACTTCAAGCGCAGAAGCTGAATTACCGGGCCTTAATGCGCCGCCGGCAAAAAGAAGCCTCCTAAACACAAGGCGGGCGCACAAAACCGCGGGTATCCCAGCCCCCGAAATAAAAGAAAAGAGGAGGGGAGTTGTTGGGGGAGGGCGGGGGGGGGGGGGTTAGCTCTCTTCAAGACTGCGAACTCAGCGCGCGGAGGCGAAAGAAAACGAATTCGCCGGTCGGTTCGGTCGAGCGGTGCGTGCGGGGGATTCTATGAGGAACGGCGGCGGTGATGGCTGGCGGTGCGGCCGCAGTCGGCAGAAAAAGACGAGGAGAGATAGAGAGATACAGAGAGAGAGAGAGAGAGAGAGAGAGAGAGAGAGAGAGAGAGAGAGAGAGAGCGAGCGTAGAGAGAAAGAGAGAAGGGTGGAGAGCCGACCGTACATATAGCGCACAAGGCATCTCCGAGCGTGAAAACGAGCCGAGGTGGACGCGGTCTGGGCTCCCCTCCCGCCCCGCCCCCTCCTCCGCGTCGGCCCTCGCCCTGTCGAAAAAAAGTCGCCTTCGCCGCCGACGATGCGTCCCTCGCCATCGGGGAGGCTTTGCGGCCGCGCAGATTGTTTCGGGCCCGTTTCAGTCCTCCCGACACGCACGTCCTCTCTCCCCCCGCAATAATCGTGCGGCGCGCACGGGGCCACGGGTGCACAGTACGCCGCCGATATAAACAACCCTTCCCTTTCGCTTCTGTATTTTGCTTTGCCTAGAGACACGCGCGGTTACTCCGGGCCGGGGGGGGGGAGACGAGATTTAGAGACCGGGGCCCTCGGGCTCGATTATTGCGTATATAAAAATAGACGGTGGCACGAGGAATGGCGATGAGGGGGAGGGGTCGCTCGGTATTATTCTCGATGTTGTAGAAAAATAGGTCAAAATGGAAAATTAGTAAAAAAAAGATTGTTCGATGGGTGAAAATGAATAATTCCTGTACAAGACAATATTTGGTTAACAATAAAGACCACAATAATTAGTTTGAAGCAAAAAAATACTTATTCCTTTTTTACGATGTACAGCATATTTTTCATCTAGTGGTGAAGATTTGTTCTTGGATGGGGTGGAATTCTCCTTGCGAGTAATATAAGATATGATGTAACAAAATGTTAAAATCTAAAATCAAATTGTTTTAGACAAAAAGAACAATTTTTCTGTACTGATACGTAGAGAAATAAATATAGAATTTTTGGTGATATAATGAGAAACGAAACAGAATATGTCTATACAATTAAGGTACAACATGGAGTCCGCCAATAACAAAAAAAATAAATAAAATACTTACTATACATATATATATATATATATATATATATATATAGATTTATTCTTAAATACTTCTGAACCTGTCACGAATTAAAAAATAATTTTTATGCAAGGGTTGCTTCGTAGATGCCTATCACCTTCTCTATTTCCGACTAAAAGGTTGCGCAGGCGAATATGCACGTTCGGCAAAGCTCGCCCCTCGTCCTCCTAGAAGGACACGCGCTGGACCTCCGACATCGGCAGGCATTCTGAATATTTCCTGACCGAGCAATTACGGTGCCGATGCGCGCCGGCCATTGCGCGCTTCCGACGAAGCGAGCGAGCGCGCGTGCTCGAATAAAAATGTCTCGCTCGAGGTATTCGGAGCCGCGGCCGGGCAATTTTTCGGTGGCTCCTTCCCCCCGCCCCCCACCCCCTCTCTCTATCTCTCCTCCAGCCTCCACATTTCTTTTGCTCGTATTTCTTCCCGAGAGATAATCATCGGCCGTGCGCGCTGCAGGCAGCAGCGCCTCTGCCAGTGGCGACGCCAGTCGCACAAATCGCAAAAATATGCCGGGCCTGCGAGGCTGCGTCAAAATACGTTACACGGGCGCGCGCGCGCGCGCACTTGTCCGCGCCTGCTGCGGTCGCCCCGAGGTTTTTACGCACGAGCGCAATTAACATGCGCTCTTTAATTGTTTTGCGCGAGGCATCTGCTATAACTTCAAGACGCTGGCCTCGGGGCGGAGGGGAATGCCGTGCCTCGTACCGGACTGCGCGCGCGCGCGCGCGCCGTTCTGCGACGGTCCGTCGGCGGGAAGGTAGCTGGCCCGGTACGTATAATATGAGGGACGAGGGCTGTGCTTTATACGGCCGTCAGGAGCTGAAACCGCGCGGCTTTTAACTAGCGACGGGAATGCCGAAGCTACGCGCATCGCGGGCTAAATTGTCGCGTCGCACTAATTATTGCCACGGCGAGAGGCGATTACGCTCGTGTATTTACGAGGCCCGGCGAAATTTATGGCCACGCTCGTTATTAATTGCGGTCTGTGAAGGATTTCGCGCGGTACGCGTAGCCGGTATCTCGTTCTAATAATAGCCGCATCATTTTACTGGATTAAGAGCCGATAAAATTTTGCAATTACGAATAGAGCCGATAAAATGCGCGAAGGAGAAGCGCAGATCCAGAGATATCAGAGTATTCTTTTCCAAAGGTCCTTGGTGACTCGATCGTGCATCCGAGGTCGAAATGGTCTAAATTGTTGTATTGTCACTGGTTTTCGAAATTCTCTAATCTGCGAGAATATTGCTTGAGTCTTTTTGCGACATATTATGTCAGATTCTAATAAAATTTCCCACTCGCAAACTTTAACAACCATCTGAAAGAACAGACTTTGATCTGTTAAAGTACGACGTTGAGTTCATGCAGAAAAATCCTCAAAAATTAGACTGTATATCATTGGATCTAAATGCTAAAATTCCAAATATATAGCACTAAAACTTCATAATCTCGAACCGAAATACCTAAACTCAGAAATTCGGAATTCAATAATCTCTGATCCTATAGTCTCAATCATATATATCTCAAAGTAAACCAAATATTAGAAACCATGCTTTTTGATGCACAAACGGTCGACGCATCTATTCTGGACGGACACAAGTAAAAGTTATTTTATGTACCAAGCTCACCCCTCACTCAACGAACCTTCCGAGTGTTGCATCGATTTGTATAGAATAGTTGTACCTGTCCTAAGATGGTAAAATATTTTAGGTAAAAGAATTTGTTACAATAATACATCATTTCTAGAACTGAAAAAAAAACTCTTTTGTTCTTTCCATGTTGGCGTTAGGATTGTAACGACTAAAAAACTTGAAAAAAGTATATGCCTAATATTTACGGAGTTGCTGGAGTGACGCTCTATACACAATTAGAAATTGATGCTACGGTATAATTCGTAAACAAAAAGTCTTAAGCTACGGGCCTCATACTTGCGCGCTGTGCGCTCATTCGAAGGAAAATTTTGTCCATCGTCCCGGAATTTCGAGTAACGAAATATTGGGATTCGTTGGGATTAATGACATGCATCCAGCTGTCGATGACATGGAATTGTGCACAGGTGGCGGGGAGGGGGTAGGAGACGCCTTAGCCCAATCCACCGGGACATAATTGAAGTTTTCAGGAGTCATTTCGCCTAGCCGCAGCCTTGCACGCGCGCACCGCGGATCTTTTCGGCCCGGCGTGATTATACGGCTCGGCCTGTCGGCACGATTGCAGTTCCGCGCGGGGATCCTCGCCGATTTTTTATCGGCCACCACCGCGCGTCGCCGACGCTCTCCCCACTTATATAATCACGAGCCTCCCCATCTATGTCTACACGTGTAGGGTTCATGCTCGGCGGCATTAGGAGAGCGCGCGCGTCTCCAGCTTCTATAAAGGAATTATTGCGCTCCGGCGATATTCCCTCCCCCTTCCCCTCTCTAGGCTGTCCCTCTGCGGTCTCACCGGGACTCTGCGCAGTTCCACTTTCGATCTAATCACCCAGCCCCGATATTGCCCCTCCTGCGCATACACACCTGTAATTATTTTCCTGCAATCTGACACCCTTTGGGATCGGGTGCTTCTGACGCGGCCAGCAGCCGGGGCTCAGGTGGTATAATTACACAAGATGGCGTAGAATTTCATCTCCGGCAATTTCCATTGTTTATGCTGCAGGAGGAACTCCCAGCTTTAGCTGTAATGATCTTTTTCACTTTTTCTTTTTGTCTCACTCAATAGTTAATAATACCTCGCTTTAATTAATCAATATTGTCGAAAAATTATCCTTCGATAATTTTATTTATAATACGCAAGTATTAAGATTAAATATTATCCGTACGGAAATGCAATAATTATTATTTATTCCTCCTGAATGTTTTTATTTTGCAAATTTTAATATAATATTTAATCGAGGCTTCGAGGCGATTCCCATATTGCGACATTTATCGCGGCGGGCCGCACTCGTATTTGCACAAAATATTTATGTGTCTCTGCGCATTGCGGTTGGCGTGTTTAAAAAGAAAAATTAAGCGCATTCAGGTTTTCAATAATAAGACTAAAAACAGTTATTGAAAATAAGCACGAACGAATGGAGATCTGATTAAAAAAACAAAACTAGAATGAAAATAAAAACAAAGCCGCCGGTGAGTGGAAGCCTCACGTCCGACTCGCTGGATCTCGCGGTTGTATGCTGGTGCGGAAGAAAGAGCGAGAGAGAGAGAGAGAGAGAGAGAGAGAGAGAGAGAGAGAGAGAGAGAGAGAAGGAGTGAGGAGAGTCGAGCGCGCGCGGGGCATATAAAAAATTCAAATTAAGAGACCTCCAGGACGTGGGGAATTAATTCGTAGCTGTCGTACCTGACTCGCCCCTAAGACATCCCCCTCCCTCTCTTCCTCTTTCTCTTGTTCCTGAGCCGAATCTTTGCCGTACAGTGTGTGTATATACATGCATATATTTATGTATATATGTGTATATATATATATATATATATATATATATATATATATATATATATGTATATATGTATATCTGCATATGCACTTACGAATGCTCTCTCGCTGCGCTCGCTTCACATTTTGACGAATCCTCCGCGCGCGCACCTAATTATTATTACATCCGCGGCCTTCGTATATACATCGGATTGTAAGCTCGTCTCCTCCACCCCCCCCCCCCGCCCAACCCCAATACGTCCTATATCTATCCGGCGCGCGTCAGTCCGAGGGTGCAGCAGAGGCGCAGCTCGCATAATAACTTATTCCGGGCTTATTATTACCGAAGGCTGCGGTAGGTGCGCGCAGGTTGCGCCCTCCCCCCCTTCTCGCCGATATACGTCCGACGCGGTCAAGAGCATCGGCCCTTTGTTATTAGGGTGCTCGCTCGCGGGCGTACAATGTGGATATATATGTATATACATATATATACACTTATATATATATATATATATATATATATATATATATATATAATGTGCAGTATCGTGGGTACCGCGTGCACTTGGAAAGACAATAAGGGGACGCGCGTGGAGACGCGACGAGACCGCCACCGACTCCACCCTCCGTCAGGACGATGCCTCTCCCTGCGGACGCGCTGGTGTGTCGCAAGCGAAGCCTCGACATGCCTATGCGTCCTCGCGACGTTGAAAATATGCCGCTGCGACATCTTAATTCTGCCAGGACTGAGAAAAGAGAAAAATAAGTAAACGACAGCTTCGTCGAGAGCGCCTGATTTCGAAACGTTTCGCCGCCGCGAAGAGCGAAGGTTGCGGTCGTAGACGCCGCATCGAGGTAATACGCCGTAATCTCCGCGATGCATTCGTGTAAAGAAGACCGCGACAGATTGCCCAGTGCCCCACATTTCAGGACAATTCAATGAGGCGAGCTGGCGTTCCACCGCCAGACAGTACTGTAGGATCTGCTCGCCTTTTGTCGTTGCCGAATAATCGCCTTCTTCACTGACGAGAATAATTATTGACATTAACGGCGGAGATTTTTCCTTTTTTTTCTTTTCACGAAAATAAGCAGTTGGCATATATTATATAAATTTGCGCTAATAACTTCTTCATTATATTGCTTTCTATGGTTCATTATATTGGGAAGCGGAGGATTTAATTTCATGCCGTGGCAGGGAATCGCGGCAACGGACAGGTCGCTTATTTATGACGTTCGTTCGCCCTCGCCATAAAGAGGAAAGCCGTCGGCCACGGGGGAACATACGGTAATGGATAATTGCATCGAGTATTTAATTGAACGGTCCGATTAAATAATAACTAAATTAATTTGAGGCTTTTAATTGATGGCCCACATCGAACGCCGACTCGAGCAATTATCCATCGAGTGCCATACAGACGCGCGCGCGCGCACACACACACACACACACACACACATATCCACACGAAGTTGAAAGAAATTCAATAAACCCCGACGAGCGAATTATGTTAAATTATTCGTGGCGACGCGCGCGTACACGCAATTTATTTCGCGCAGAAAAACCAGTGCCATCGGCAGTGTACTCCGACGCGCGCGCTAACGGCAAAGGGCCACGCGCGTCCAAAGTGTCACGCCGCGCCGCCCGTCTCGAAATGAGGGAGGGGACCGCCGCGCCTCGTCCGAATTCGCGCCGGGCTCGTCCTCGTAATTCCGTAAAGGGTATGTGCGCGCAGGTACGATAAACGAGCGAGCCCGCCGGTGTGCGGGGCGACCTCCTACATACACACGCGTACGTATGCCCCATACACGAGCGCGCGCCCGCCCACTCGCCGCGCGCTCTTTCCTCCGGTTTCCGTGGAAGTCCTTCGGCGCCGCGCCGCGCGTATACTCCCGTTCGCCGTACGAAGAGTCCGGATTACGCTCGAGGCGAGGCGCGCGCGCGCACTGGGCAGCTCCGAATGCAAATCGAGCAAGCCGCGCGCTCTCCGTAATTTTAATTAAACGTACGCTTATGCGCCCCCTCCCCCCCGTGCCCGTTAATTCGAGGAGCAAAATAATTCACGAATTTATACTTCCCCCGGTGAGGTGCGCGAGGCGAGGCGTCCCGGCGGGAGTGTACGTTGTACAAATGCGTATACGTTCGTGCGCGCGGCCCGAATTATAAATTATATCTTTTGACATTTTTGCACGAAGCCGCGCGCGTTTCGGGCGATACTCGCATTCGCGTGTGTTTACGCCGGACGAGCGCTCGCGCATTTGGCGCGAGCGGCGGGGCGCCCCGATATATAATATACATTTATATATATATATATATATATATACGCGCGTTTATCAAACGGTGTTTCCGTTTGTCGCGCACGCGCTGCTATCGGTCCGAAACGGTACGCGCTCGTGCCACGCGACCAAAAAAAATTATGGCAGTTCGTACCGAAAAATTTATAATCGAATACTCTCTCTGACTTTCGTTTCTTCTGTACATACATTGCGTTTTCCCCAATTATCCGTGTAAAAATTTTAGGGCACGATCCCTGCGATTATACCGGATTCCGATTAAATTTCACAGTGTTTTCTCTATTTAGGAAAGATCTAGTCAGAACCGTTCAGAAGCCGACGAGGAAATCGTGAATATTATTGTAGCTGGATTTTATTGGATTTCATAGGATTATTCAGTAGTTCGGTTTCACTCGTCGGAGGAGATGAGGAATAGATTTCTGATTTTATAGAATCGTCTAACACGATTCAAGAAGCCAGTATCTCGTACAGGTGTAGCTTTCGTGTTCTATATAGTACGCATGTATGCCCCAGAATGATTTGGACAATATCTTTAAAAAATATACTCCGAGAGATCTATAACGCAAAATGATACAGGATCTCTTGTCTCCTTTCGTGCGGATTGAGAGATCATTCCAGATTCGTAGTGCGCGAATATTTCGAACAACCATACTGCTGAGATTGAAAATCTCTACTCACTCAGCATCTTGAAATACGGAACGAAGAAGTTCTTGAACTCGATGAATTCTGTCCAAACTCTATATTAATTTATTTCGTTTTGTACTCACAGCTTTATTAAATTATTTTTCATGTGAGTTTCTTTAAGGGATGATTTGTTTATATGTATTTAAAATAATTAGTTATTCTAATACTTCATTGACTGATACACGTATGAAGGATTTTTTATATTTTTATTGTATTCTGTGTATTTTTAACCAAAATTATGACGTATTTTATAAACTGTTCTGAGATTTGTTGTGACCAATAGAATTTGATTTTTTTTATATTGTTCCATCTACTTATCAAAGATCTTACGAAGGCAAATTTTCACGATATTAAATTTAATTAATAATTTTAATCTATTCGATTGTTTTACTATAGTTTTTATTTCACAATATTGCAATAGAACAAATATGTCAAAGTATCGAAAGCTATACTTTCCCCGTGGCTTTGCTAGTCATCAAACGAAGCGGATACGCACGGAGCCGAAATCACTTTTCCACAAATGTATAACAAGGCGCGCTACTCTTTCGCCCGAGAACTCCCACGTCCGTGACCACATGTATATATAATATCAATATATATATATATATATATATATATATATATATATATATATATATATATATATATATATATAATATATATATAAATATATATATATATAAATATATATCTATATACACACACACACACACACGCGCGATATATTTACCATTTCTGCTTGGCCCGAGTCCAAAAAACTCTCGCGCAGGACGCGGAGGCGCGCGGCCTCTTCGACGCGAGGCGACGCGTGGGCGCGAACGAATATATAATTGTAAAGAGGAGAGGCAGCGCTGCACCGATTCGCGGCCGCGCGCTAATTGCTTTCGGAAACGCGCGCGCGCGCGTTCGCCCGCCCGACGACGACGACGACGACGACTACGAAAAAGCGGCTCTTGACCATAAATGGAGGCCGACGGCTCGCGCGCCTCGCTGTCCTCCGTCTTCTTGTATTACAACGTGTGCCCGTCGTCCTCGTGCACGATTCTCGCGCGCTCGGCTTTGTAATGCACGGCGTCGACGCCCGTGCCGCCGCGGGAACAATCGGGCAGCCGTATGCCCGTACGGCCGTTTCGCTGTACGACAGCTGGCTCCGCGCGAATCGACATCACTTTCCGCGCAGCTTGTAATTACTGCTTTTTTTTTTTTGCGTGAATATTGAACGAATGCGGGGCTTTTTTCTCCGATTTTTCGACACATCCACGTGTCCTCTACATGAATTCTAACGCGTTTCATTGCAGGACAAAAAATAGATTCATTATCAATTTCTGCGATAAAATGCAGCAAGTTTCTACTTGAATTTCCGAGGCCCACTTGGCGAACTTATAACTTTTATGTAATATTGTAGAAATCTTAGATGCATCGCAGGAATTAATGTTGAGAATATTTAAATGCGGTATTACTTTCGTGTATTACTAATACGCTATCTGGAGCCTCGACCAACGAATTTCTAGTTCATTACCCCTGTAATACGATGTAAAGTTATTATTTGAAGTATGATTATATTTTTAACAGAAAACAACCTACCTGCGACCAAATGTATAGAATGGGGATTCTATCTTTCCATTCTAGTCTAGCAATTATACTTCGGTCATTTTTCAACGACAAAGAAAGCACAAATTCTGCATCTTGATACAATAGTACGCTAGGAAGTTTAACTGATATATCCTTCGTAATTTATCCTTTGTAACAGAATACGCATTAAAATTATACTTGATTGGAAATAATTTTCAACAGGGTATGCATTAAGAATTGATCGTCTTTAAAGGATTTTGTGTAAATGGCGTCAAATTGATTACACCAAAACAGCTACGAGGAATATATAAATTTTGAAGGATGTAGAAGCGCCTTATTCCATATATATTAGCTTCAGCTCGAAATTTTTATCCTCGCACAAAATCGCATGACTCCGTAAATAAGTTTTCAAGCCGTAATAAGTACCATTTCAGCTCCCGCATTTCGTAACCGCCGTGGCTTTTTTGCGACTGTTCGCCCGGCATAAAGTGCAGCCTGCCCCCGCCGCGCTCGTGCGCTATGCAAAAACGTCCCGAGGCTTCGGGCCTTTTGCAGCCGCCGTTCAGCCTCTGCTTCCGGTGCGAATGCGAATTAGTCCCCGGACCGTTGGGCACCGGCGATCTGGAGCACTCGGAGGGAAAAGGCCTTAAAACTAATTGAGCGAGCGTCCGACCGCGCGGGCAGCGACGACGACGACGACGACGACGAGGACTCCTCCTCTCGGGGGGCCCTCGCGTGATCCATGCGTTCGTGCCAAGGCCTCTCGGGACACGATCGCCCGCAGTTGGCGAGGACGCGAGGGCCGGCCAGACGGCCAGGCGATGAAACGAAGAGGCACTTTGGCTCTCTTTCTTCTCGGATTGCTTGGGCATCTCGGGGTACGGTACGGCCCTCCTACCGGCCGATATGAACAGTGTATTTTTGTCTGTATGTGTTTACATATATATGTTTAGCGAAAAATGTTAATTGCACGGCTCCACAAATAATACGAAATTTGTCTTTACAACGTTCTTTCAATGCAAAAATAATCGATGTCCGACGAACGCTTACGTTGAAATAATGCCTTTAGCATTGTTTAAGAAAAGGAAAGTTAGGTAATTACCGTCGCGATAGCGACGCAGACACTTTTTATTGACTTGGAACGTTCTGCTTCATGCGGTAAATTCAGTCATTCTGTCCAAATTAAATATTTTTACGTATAGCATTGTCCGAAAATTAATCGTCTCCTACATCCTTGAATATTCATTTATAATCTCGTAGCGAACGCGCAATGATTTTTCAGATAATTTATTATTATCACTTCAGTACTTAGCAAAAATTGATATAACGTTGTTTTCAATGACACGGTCAAGCATTGCAGATGCTGTGTGAAACGAGGCAAGTTTATTATTCTATCAAAAAACGCAACATTCCGATCAGCGCTTTCGTCGCTGAACTCCCTTGTTAATCTCAAATTAGTGTATCCGTTGAAAAAAACCCGACTCGCCCAGTCGCCAGATGTTCGAATTCTGAACCCCCGTGAATTCTCTCTTTCGTATGATCTCGTATACGACGCTCCCTAGCGCTTCGGTATCGTCAACTAAAAAATTGCGATTGGCACGCGAGGTATATATATATATATATACAGTGCATAATAGCTCCGTAATTCGAGTCGACCAAAAGGCACGACCAAACAATTTGAGCCTATTGAAGCTTCATGGGATGTCGAGTGCGGTCGGCCAGAGAAAGGCGAAGAAGAACGAGGGAAGGAGGGCGGGAAGAGACCCACGCGACCTGGGAGAGTCCCCGCACTTGACTGCCCCAATTCGATCGTGCGCGTATAATGTTACTTTGTATGTGTTTGCGCGCGCACGCCACCCAAATCCACCCCAACTGTCTTTCCACTTCCCTCTTTACGAGTGCTTTCGCTTCTCTCTCTCTCTCTCTCTCTCTCTCTCTCTCGTTGACGTACATCGGCACGGTCAAGTTTTCAAAGTCAATTCCATTAGCCCGAGCTCCGTCACTCCATAATATTCAACCTCTTGAATTCGTTCGTCCGGGGCCTGCTTTTATTTACGCAAGGGAGGATTCAGATATAGCGCTTCAATAAGTACAGCAATATAATCAGTATAATTTAATAATAAAAATAATAATAAGTACAATAATATAAACAGTAGCTATGCCAATGAATAAAACGAAATATTAATTTTTGCCAATGTTGTATTTATTTATCTTGTCATTTTTTTCTAATTATCTACCTTATACCCGATCCAATAGAAAAACCTTCAATGCGCTTGTCCTACGATATTCCCGTTAATCAGCTTCGCCAAGAGTAACTAAAACCGACAATCACCCGCTTCTCGTCCCGTATCGATCGACGGATCGATGAAACTAGAATGAATGAAAAAAAGCGAGACATTCCACTCGGTCCTCGGGCTTACTCGGCGGTCCTTCTGCAGGATAGCGCGCCGTCATCCGTGACTCAAATATTTTCGTTCAAATATTTTCTCACCGCGGCGACGCGTGGAGATGACGCGGGCAAGAGTGGCGAAGAAAATGAAGGAAAAAGAAAATATACGCCGGCCCGAAAGGTATGGAGGGCGAGGGTTGTGGGGGGAGCGGGAGGAGGGGGAGGAGGGGAGGAGGAGGAGGATAAGAGTATAACGAAGAGAAAAAGCAGAAGGGCGAGGAACGAGTTCGTTGTATGTAAAGAAAATATTGCGGGAGCGGAGGAGCCAAGAGCCAATCAGACGTATATTCTACTCGCGCGTTGCCCCGGTGGCAATAAGCCGGACGCGTATAAAGCCAAGGTTGATTCCAAACTGCTCTCCTCGAGGCGCAATGACAAGACTAATATCGACGGATAATTGTTAAAAAGCCAAACGAACATTAGGCTGGAAATAAGCTCTTATTTTCATTGCCCACATCTCCGGCATACGCTAGCCGAGCCCGTTTATACGGTTTACGTATCAAATGCATTGAATGTTTTGTCTATCTCTTTTTAAATTGTTAGTAAAATAGCGTACGGTATATACATAATCGTAAAATTGGCGGATAAAAAATTCTAACTCTTGCTGTTGCAATTACGTACGTCGCTCGCGTAACAGAAACGCTCCCGTAACAGCGCGGTCTATGCATGCAGGCTCGGAGAATTATACTGTCGAAACGCCGTCGGAAAAGCACGAAATTCGAGGTATTAATCTTTCGCCGGCAGCCCGGCGCGTCCGGAAGCGCTTTCGCGAGCGCAATAATGAGCGGGAGAGGCGCGCGGGCCCGAGCGCGCCGTAAGGATAATGACAAACGCTCGCCGCGCCGAGGAGCAGCCCGGTTCTGCGCGGCGGGTGCCTCGTAATATTCATAATCCGTCCGAATTGCCGTTCGACCGGTCCCCGGTGCCGTCTCTCTCTCTCTCTCCCTCTCTCTCCCTCCCTCCCTACGCCGCCGTCGGGCCTACTGCCCCCATCCCCCCTCTCGCGCGCGCGCATTAAATCAGCGGCTTTCGCGAGGGGGCCTCTCCCCCCCCCCCTTCAAATGCGCGTGCGCGACGCGACAGTCCAACGGGCTCTTTTCGTCGCGTTTATCTCGCGCGCGCATCTCGAGATCGGCTTTGCCTCCACCTCCTTCGTCTCCCCCTCCTCCTCCTCATCCTTCTCCTGCTCGTCCTCACGCTCGTTTGCGCGAGCGCGCGCGCCCGGGATCTGTGCGTTGGTGCGCGGTGTACGTGTGCGCGCGTGTGCGTGCACATGCGTAAAAGGGAAGAGAAAAGCGCGACCGCGGCCAGCGTCCCATTAACAATCGACGTATTGAATCGAGGCGCGCGCAGCGATATAAATCAAGCGCATTTGTTAACGGGCGCGCCTCTGTCTCTCTCTCGCTCTCTCTCTCTCTCTCCCTTCCACTGTCGCGGCCCGCTGTTAAGAAGCCGAAGTCCGGGAGCTCGACAATAAAACATGCCCTCCTCCGGTGTCGCGCGAGCGCTCGGCTCTCGCCGATCGGTCAGCAATATTTCAATATTAGTTTGGCCATTGTGCGGGAGGCGAAAAGAAGCGAGGCGTCCCAGCGCGCGCGATTTCGGTCGATCCTATATATATATATATATATATATGTGTGTGTGTATGTGTGTATACCTGCATCAGCACGGTCTTCGCACGTTACACACGATCTGCAAATATAATATTCGTAATTCATGGGCTCTTCCTTAAATCATACTTATACTCTTCTATTTGCCGATAGCCCGGGGCTGTATGTCTGTTAGCAGCGCGTAGCCTTTTTTTGCAAAAGTTTATACGTTTTAAAAAAGACGTAGAGCCGTGTATAGATTTACTATAGGAATAACTGCAGCAATATTAAATACATACTTTTCCTGTTTGTAAATGAAAATTAATTAAATTATACATCGATCAAATTATATGTGACAAGATTGCTTGTATTTTTAAAACAAAAAATCTTTTTTTTTTATTTAAGGTTACAAAGCAAGAAATTTATACTAAAATATTTTGTTGGACTGTCCAATGGTATAAAATTTGTGTAAAGATAAAATAATGTTTGTCGGCGCGCATAATTTTTTTTATTATCAAATGCTGTGCTTCGATTATATATTTTATATAATACAAAAAAAGCGACATTGCATATACCGTCGAAATTTATTGATATAGAAAACTTTCTTGAACAACCAGGTTCGACGCAGTAATAAGATTCAATTGTAAATCTAATTAAGAATTATTGGAAGCTAGACTAGTTCGAGTTCAATTTTAGCATATTTCGAAGAGATACATATAGTCACATGTTTACATTCCAGTACCGCGTTCCCACCTGTTTTCCCCGTCATCGATTATGATAGTCCAATTTCGGATCACTGGAAATTCTCGTCGGGCCTATACTCCGCGGCGTGACAAGTTCCGTAAATACGATTGAATGATCGATCGTCGGGCTTGAGTTTCGTTTACGGATTTTCGAGTCACGTTTGGAACGTTGAAACTCGTCAAATTAATCCGCTACTGAAATTTTTCTAGCGAAAAGCCTAATAGCGCCGACCAGTTCTGAATAGAAAAACCGAATTCGTTATCGATGGCAAGATAGTATTCGTAAAGCGGTTACACTGGGAAATATAATTCTATAAAAATATGACTGACAGTAAGTTTTATCTCGCGCGCGCGCGCGCGTAACCATAAGTAAATGCGAACAGCGCAAGAATCGCTCGGTATCGGGAAGAAGAGACGACGAGCGTTGGCTTAAAAAATTGTAAGTTTGACAGCGAGCTTTCTTACACGACCGCGTAGCGTGACGAAAATCCGAACGGAGCCATTTGGCGTTGATTAACTCGGCCGACTCGGGCCGACCTGGCTCTTCCCACGAGCTCGCCTCCTACCTTCCTTCCTTCCTTCCTTCCTCCTCGTCTCCCATGTATGCATGCGTACTTTCGCAGCGCTTCGCGAACGAGTTAAGCGGAGACGAAGGGACGCGTGATGCCGCGGACCCCCCCGAGTACGCGACGTTCGTCCAGCGATGGCAAACCCGATGTGCAGCGCGACGGCGCGTCACTGATACTGTCGCTCGGGGTCTATATATAGGTATATACGCATATATATATATATATATATATATATATATATATATATATATATATAATATTGCAATCGCCGTTGCGTCAGCGTCGCGTGCCGCTCGAACGCCTCGCGCCGTTCCGGGAGACGTTGCCACCCGCTCGGAACGGTCATTCTTTTTTTTTTTCTTCTTTTAGTCAGCGCGGCTCAGGCGTCAGGATCTGTCAAACGCGTGGCGTCTCGAGCAAGACGTCGCCCAAGCCGCTGAAAATTCATTCGGGTTTTCGACTCGCGTTCAGTAAAGCTGCGGTATATGGCGACTACAAGTCGGGATGCTGACACTTTTACACAGCTAGAATTCTTGGCCATGCATTTAACGTAAGAATCGAGGCGAGTTAAATTTGCGCTCGGTGTTCAGGGCGGACTTGCTGTCGAAAGTGCTGGTTTGGAGCGTTGCAGCCTTTAAGAGAGTACTTCTGCAGAATTAATTAAAGCAATCCTGAAAAAGTTATTTGAGATTATATATTTGTTATTTCTGCGATTCAAACGTCTCACACTGACGCAGAGGGTGGTTTGGAACATGCGTATGTGAAAACGACTGCTTAGATGCAAAATTTTGTCTTTGGCACTAAATATTGGCTAATGAGTAGAAAACTAAACGATACTGCAATGTATGCCATACGAGAAGCAGTTCTCTACTTGGTATTTTCTTCTATATCTCAATCTCGATTTATTTGACATCTTTTTGCCTTACTGTCGAGTGAATCCGACAAGTACATACAAAATTTCGGAAACCACATGTATTTCTAGGTGTCATTTATTCGTACTCATTGCATTGAATTATTTATTATTATTATTAATTATGATTTGTCAAGATATGTATCAATTATTCTATAAAGTTAAAATTTGCAGGAATGCTTTTGATATATTCTATTATTGTTATAGAAACTAATCATCTAGGACGTATAAAGAAATATTTTCTTTTATTCATTGTTTAAGTTATTAAATCTGAGAAGCCAAAATATGAAAAATATTTATACTATACTTCTGTCATTAATAAACATTCCCTACACATAATACATATTTTAACACTCCCTTTAGGGAGTGTCACTCTCACGAAAGAGTGGTGGGCATCATCCTTTAACAGGACGCTAATCCACTCTCCAGAGAAAGATCCACACCCTGACATTTATAGAAGAGCGAGAAGTCATTCTCAGAGAGAGAGAGAGAGCGATAGGCGCGCGGTCTGAATGTTCTTTTGGATTGCGCGCCGCGCTCTGTCGGAAAAAAAATAAATAAAAATAATTAAATTGGATTTTTCCCGCGCGCGGCGACAGCTCGTCCTACGGGCCGTCTGTCTCTCCCTCGAGCCCCTGTGGCGAGAGAGGGGCGGGGAGAGGGGATAGAATAATTAAGCCCCTTCGCGCTCGGTGATACATAGTCGGACTGGACGTCTCGCTGCGACCACGCCGCGGTTGTTTTTCGAAAAAGTCGACTCGACGCCGACGATCGCGGGATTCGCGGGGCCGCCCGTCGCACCGCAGCGGCGGCGGGCTCGATTCCCGCGCGCGGACCTGCCCCGGCCGCGTGCGGCGCGAAGATAACGAGAAGGGAGAACTGTACGCGTGCGTCTGCATGTATATGGATATGTACGTACGTCGCCGGAGCAGCTCGCGCGTATACGAGCGCGGAAAGCGTAATCGAGTCGCCGCGCGTGGGGTATGAACGAGGGCGAGGTGGGGAGGGGAGGCGGAGGAGCGCACGGCTCGCTGGGAAATAAAAATGGCTCGCGCGAAGCTTTCGAATGTGAGCGGGACGCGATCGTGCGCTGTCTCGGCAATGGGGCGGGTAATTAACGGCAGCGCGTACGCAGAGCTTGGAGGGGGGGGGGGGGAGAAGTAATTTCAAGTCATGGGAGGACACGTAGAGCTGCGAAGAAATTTTTATAGTTGAGCACGGACATATTTCCGTGCAAACTGTGGTCAGGAAGAGAGGCAATACTTCGAAAGAGAAAAATTTTAATTGATTCAGAAACTTTTATGAAAAAGAACTATATTCACAATATTTTATAAATAAACGTACCAGAAAAAAAAAATTTAATTAGATAGCTCGTACGTATACATCCTGTGAAAAATGCGCATAAGATAGATTTTAATAATTTAAAGAAAACAAGTATTCTTTCAAAATTTATAAGTATGATTAAAAAACGATTGTTTTTTAATATGGCCGATGATACGCGAGAGGGCAGTCCAATCAGCAGCTAACGAAGAAACAGCACGATACGAATAAGTAAGAACAGAGCATCGAATTTTTCTGTCTGATATTCAGTTCTATCAGAAAACTATTAGTATTAGTCAACTCGTTTTTTTTTTTTATAACCAAGATTCGTGTACAATGCGTCTGTCTCCATGTATCCGTTACTACTCGCTTCTGATGTTTAATTGGTGATATATTATCTCCTTATCAATTTTTCGTTTGTAATATCCGTTTCAACGAATATGTTTCTACTTGCACTTGCAATGTTCACATATTAATAATATTTTACAGTTTAGAGACGATCGTCCTTACTCGTCCGTATTAATTAGTATAGTTTATTTGATAAACTATTCAAAATTTAAGATTTTGTTATTTTTGTTGTAACGATACAATGTGAATTCATAGAAAATTATTTGAAAAAATTTTTGCATATTTGATGTAGTTTGCTTTATTGTTTTTCGATTCATTTCCTCGACATGGGCGGACGTAAAAGCTAAATTTACTTGGGGTCACATGTATTGGGATTATTAAAATAAACATATTGGTTCCTATTTGATTGCTCCAAATTTACATCGTGAACTTTGTTAAGCTTCATTACATGAGCATTTTATAAATATTTATTGTTAAGATAATCTGACCTGGAGGAATAATCTGGAGATATTCTTATCGTTTTAACAAGCCCATTTTCAAAAAACATTTTAACAGCATTTTGAAAAAACTTGCCGTCAGCTAAAAAGAGAAGAAGCAACTGCCTTGTACATAGAACATTTACGTTATTTTCTCAATTTCCTTTCCGTAACTAATCGCAACTGTTATTATTAATATTATTGTTATGAATTTCGTAGTTGGAGATTTAATTTCCATCGTATCTTCATTTTCGTAAATGCATAGGCACGCGGTGCCCTGAACAGTTAACAACACAAAAAAAATTCAAGGTTGACGTACAAATGGCCTCGACCGACAAACATATGAGGGAAGCAAATAATTCAACTAGTACGGTTAATATTATTGTACATTTAACTTGGCCGATGAGAGAGATTACTTGAAGAAAGAATCTCTTGAAGAAATTCGAATTTTCTCAGACCCTACAAAGCAACTTGTACAGAAACTCCCACCCCAGAGTCTCGGCCCGTGGGGACGCGCTTGCGCTTTGCATACTGTCACTGCTGAATTTTCGAATTGGAGAACGCACAGGCCTAATAACAATAATCGGAGCGGCGCGCGGCTCCGCGAACGCAGCTCGCCCGGGAAAGAATCGGGAAAATTCGCAAAGGCAAAACCGAGCGTCGTTGAGGCCTCGGTATAAGGAATTCCGCTCTCGTTCCGACTCGAGCGCCTCGTCGGCTCTCTCCTAGCTCCGATAGCCCCATGCTACTTTTTGCTTTCATCGCCCGTCCCCACTTCTTCGAGCGACGCGCGGACGCGCGTCCATCCGGCTGCCGTTTGCGGGAAAGCCGCGCTCGTTCTTGAGCCGAAAAGGCGAAATGTGACAGTGAGCCGAATAGTTGCGCTGGTACAATTTGTGCGTCTTCGGCAAATGCGTTAGACGAAGGTTAAATTATCAATATTCGAGTTCCGTAGGCTGATAACTAGGAAACCGAGAGATAATTTTTGGCGGTCTTACAGTTAATGGATTGAATTCTATTATCTGATACAAAACTACATTGACAATAAATGCAATTATTATACAGTAGACGCACCATTAGATATGGCACAAGCCCTACGAAAACTAAACGATGCATCGGTCATCATAAAAGTTTATTGTTCGCGTCACATTTATCAACCACGTGGGCCGAGAAAAGTTTCAATGAAACTAGATTACCTTCTTTTCGACCTATAATTCTGTAAATGTAATTTCGTCGTTTAAAACTTATTTCAACGGCGAATTATCCTTCATTTTTAATTATTCCGAGTCTATTATTGTTTCCCGTAATTCATTTGGTAACACGAAGAACGCGCCGCTATCAGCCGCGCTCGACTATATTGACGGATAAGCGCCAATATCGTCTGCCATTGGAGCGTGACCTTAATTAATAGAGGCGTTTCCTGTTGCGCTCGAGGCTGTTTTTGCTTTTACGATTACCGGGAAAATCGCAGGTGCTACGCGACACACGTCGTGGCATGTTTCGAATTAAAAGCGAGGCTCGCGATATTTCATAGGTATTTCCCAAAAATAAATGCGTATATAATTTCAATTTCCCATTGCATCAGTATTTAACCAATAAACTAATACGCTCCACATGTGATAATTTTCGACCTAAACGTGACTATACTTGAAAGACATGTTTCATTTTAGCACAAAATTATAAAAAAATTAATGTAAAATGTTTGGTATAAGGATATTGCTTTCAAGAGAGGTAAATTTGTTACTTGTTTACTATTAGCATTACTATGAGGTGTTCTACTTTAAAATTTTTTAACGTTATCTCCTTACTATTGTATTAAACAAGTCGTCTCTAATACAATTATATGGTCATTCCAAGGTGCTTGACGTTCAGATAAAAGTGGTTTAGAATATTTTAGTGACGATGTTTCACGCTTTATAAATCATTCGCCCAATGAGCTCGATATTTATCGTTAAATAATTATTTCCCGCCGACGATCAGTATGCACCGCGTGTCACTGCTGAATCAATACGTAACGTAAGTTCGCTTGACTCGAAAATTGATGTGGGTTTTTACGTAGGACCGATAATATCTCCATATTAGCCAAATTGCGCGCGAATAACCTTCCATCGGTCGAACGTTCAACTTATAATGCAAGTAGCTTTCAAAGTGTGGTAAATCTGTGAAAAATCTTAAAAGTCACAAAATATAATTAGGGAATTAAAAATTCCATTTCGACAACTGATAAATAGCGAACTAATAAATGTTTTAATTTGTCTTATGTTCTCTTTTGTGCGCTAATTTAATCATAATGACAATCAGGTTGTACATATTTATAATCTACCTCACAGAATCTAAAAACAAAAATGAATTAAGTTCTCTACAAACTCCGGCTTTATTTGACGGACTCGTAATATAATCAGATCTACTTTTTGAAAATGTGCAGAAATTGTTTTAATTCGTTAAAAAATTAGAGAAAAATAACCGATTCAATCAGTGAGCATTTATTAACAAACGAATCCAATCTTACAAAGCCATTAATTGAATAAGTGATTAATGACCGACTCGCTGTAATTCACTTTGCACCGCGATACTATTGTACAATGTGCCAGCCTACTGCACAAATACAGTGTAATAATATATGCACTTATTTATCTTTAGGAGACATAACTAATTCATCGTCGGTTATTTCCTGTGTCGATAGACAAAACTTCCGTCTAAGATCTCGTTTCATCTGCTTTGACGCGAGCTCTTTCTTCCCCATACTACTCGCGTCGAAGATTTATATTATATTCGTCTCGATATTACCTTACACGAAATTTATTCGTAACTTTCACTTTCGTGATTTAACAGAATTGAAGCATTAAAATTATGCTTTCTCGATCAAAAAAATTGTACCGTTGAATCGAATCCCATTCCAACGGCTATTTTACATTTATGATTTTTATATCTACTTGGCGCATATCCTAATTTTTAGTTACCAATTTAACATTTTTAATTTACAGAATCTTGTAACGCCCCTCCCCAGATCTGTCTTACTTTTTCTCCTCTGATCATTATTGTTGGACTATCGAAATTGCTCGTTTTTTTTTTCATCGATTGCAAGAGTGAAAATCGTAATTCGCAAGCGACTTTCTCTTTAAAGACTCAATAAACGTTTGTTGCTTTTTTTTTCCTTTTTACGCGCCATTATTGCGAGCAGTAAAATGCAAATGTTCCCGAAAGTTGAGGAACGAGAGACGCGGCAACGAACGGCATCGCCGCGGGCGAGTTACGCGCGAGGCGCGGCGCCACGGCTTCCGATCGGTTTGCAAAAGCTTCCCGAAAAAGCCCTCGTTAAACGGGTAAAATTCGCTCCGTGCGCGATACTGTAACGGGAGCGAGATAAGCCACACCGGTCGATCCGGTCGGTTGCGCAAGCTTCGTTCCAATATTATCCGGGCGCTGCGTGCGCGTGCGCGTATATATATATATATATATATATATATATATATATATATATATCTGTTTCCATAATAGAGAGATAAAAAGAAAAATAAATAAATGGGCCGTGACGCAGCCGGGACCGAGAGGCGCGCGGGCGAACGACGCGGACGCATTAACCGTCACATCAAATATCATTTAACGGCCCCGAGAGCGACGCGGCGCGGGCGCTGCGATTTCCGGCGGATATTTCCGTAAGGCGCGGGCGTGCGCGCGGCGCGCGATGAGATTCCAGACGGAGACCGTTGTCCGCCCTTGCAGAAGCGCGACAACGCGCGCGTGTACGTGCCAGGACAGGGGTGGGTGGGCCGGGGCCGGACCGGCGGGGGGGGGGGGAATCATCGAGAGCGAGCGTGGGAGGACGCGGAGCGCGTGGGATCGCCGCTGTGCGCGCGCGTATATACGGCAGACTGCGTCGGACGAGGCGTCGGAGCCGATCGGAGAGAGAGAGAGAGAGAGAGAGAGAGAGAGAGAGAGAGAAGGAAAGAGAGCTCGGCCGAATAAAAGTTTGGCGAGCCGTTCGGGGCCGTGCGCGTGCGTTGCCTGATCAAATGTGCTCTTCAAAAAGCTCAAACGCAACAACGCGTTCAGTGAATTAATGCGGCGTGGCGCGGCGCTAGGTGAAAATTTCTGTTCCGGCATAAAATTGCAGGAGAGCAAATACAACGCGTTCACCGAATGATAATGCCGGGCTCGACTACTCTGTTCTAAAATTGGGCCATTGTTTTATTTATGTTCATCATCTCAATAATAAAATAATTTCCCAAGTAATTCTTAAACATCTTAGATATTATATTATTAATTAATTTATTTCTGCTGATAATTCGTATGATTAAATTAATGCGTGTACGTATCGTACATTATGATATATAAGTATTGTATCTATTATCCTACGACTAGCTACACACGGCATCTTTCTACTGATAATAATTTAATCTTTTATTCAAACATTTTATGCATTTATTTTTACTTTGATATTCAACAAAAAGATGAAAATAATAAGAAGAAATGGTGTTGAACGAATTAGTTGAATATTTTTCTGATTTGCCTGTACACTGTATGAAATAGAAATTTGCAAAATCTGAAGGCAAATACGAGCTTTCTTCACGGAAAACCACATCAGGTCGTGTGTCCCTACTTGGATTCCGTGACAGTCGACGGACGTGGCTGACGAAAATGGTTATGCTCGCTTGTAACGAATCGCGGCAAACGTTCACACTTCTGCCTCTCCCCCTCTCACTCTCTGTTTCGCGAACTCTAATACAGCCCTCGCTCTTGCCGGACAACCGATGTCGGCCTAATCTAAATATTTGCATTTCTTTTTGTTGCCAAAGACGCTGTTCCTGTCATTTATTCTTACCTCCGCCTCGCTTTCTCTCTCGCTCACCTTGCCTAAACACTCTTGCACGATTCGCGCGTATGTAAGGAAGTAGGAGCGGGTGTCGTCGTCGCTCCATGACACGCACTGGCGTGACATCGCGTGGGCTTGTCATTGATGCGTGTCGCGTTTGGTAATTTCCGCAAATGAGCTTTCAGGATAGGTTCGCGTGCGTGTCCGCGCGCAACCGAGACATTATATAGTAGTAGTATGTTTTAAATACAGGAGAGTCATTATGTATCGCTATTAGATATTATATATGGAAAGTGATAAAAATGATCGACTTCTCTAATATTATATAGTACAAAATTGTGAAACAGATAATTTTTCAGCCCGGTATATAAAAAAATACTGAAATACAAATATAAGGTAATATCATAATAGAAAGCATAAATTATTAAGCTTATTATATTGTATACTAATAAATTATAAGATACGGTAATAAATCTATTGATTTATAGAAAAATCGAACTGACTCGATAATCGATTCGGCGGCGCTATAAGCGAGAACTGAAAGGCCACGCTCTATACATAAGTTTCGCTCTCGCTGTGTAACCTATATCATGCACATGTATACTTTCAATTTCGTATCGCCGCGTCGATAGCAGCCGCGTACGCGCGCGCGAGCACTTCGTTCGCGACCCCCGTCCCCTGTTTCAGCCTAGCGCGTGCGTGCGTGCGCGCGGGCGCGCAATGCCAGCCACGGCGGAGCGACACCGCGGAGCGACCGCACGCGACGAAACGAGTTTGTCAGCCGAACGAGCGATCGTGCGCGTCACAATTTTATGCATCGACCGCGGCGCCGCAACGTGCGAATATACACGTACATGTATATGTATATGTATATATATATATATATATATATATATATATACATAAGTGTGGAGCGCAACCGAGTTACGTGTATACGTACGCACGCGAGCTTTGATTCATTTCCTGCGTAGTAATTTTTATGGCAGTACGGGCGACCGGATGGGGGGAGGGGAAGGCCGCGAATGATATATCACGCGCGCGACCATAATGTGCCCCCCTCGCCCGCCCCCCCCTCCCCCGCGCGGCGGCAGCGGCGCCCGCGTTACGCCTCTCTATCTGTATATAAAGTGAATTTCTCGCGCATTAGTCCGTCGTAAATCGTAAAGGCCAGGCCCGGCGACTCCGGCTCGACGACTCGCGCGACGAGTTAATTGATCGATAATCTGTCAAAAATTGTATGCGGAGGGCGGTAAATGCCAGCGGAGACGCAGACCGCGCTGCTCCGGCCGCCGTGCAATCGCGCGATTAATTCATTTCCATCGCGCACTCCGACTCGGGATACGGTCGCCCCCCCCCCCCTCCAAGCGAGCGATCCGATTTATCGGGCTGTTATCGGATCTTCGTCGAAGGCGCTTCCGTACGAGATTGAGAAATGTCCCGATATCTCCGGTTATATATAGGCTCGGTATTGCGCGTCTCGAACTCTCGAGGATTTATCACCAAATGCGGCTTGTTCATTAGATGCCATCTAACTTGTTTGATTAAATTCACATTATAACGATTCAAACCGAAATTTTCAAGAATATCGGCGAATTTTGATGAAAATTTCACTGATACACGTATACTTCGTATATTTATAAATATGCTAATACGTACAAATGAGTAATATAACGTATAAGTGTATGCTTTATACATTTATTGATCATAATAACAATAATTTATCGGAACCGATACGGTAGTGAGCCGTCAAAGTGCGTAATGGAGAGGTTGTTCGGCAAAAATTATTGCTCAAGACAAAGCTGAAAAGCCCACGCCAACGTGTAGGACAAGCAGAAAATCTCACCCACACGCCTCTCAAATGCTTCGGAAGGCTCGACGTGCGTGGCGTAGAGCTCAGTGTGAGGTCATCGCTCTGACCATACTCGTTCTACTTTTTTCAAGTACTTTGCAAATTATAACAGTATACGGATAATTAGTTGTTATCTATTTTTCGTAATCTTTCAAAACAAAAATTAAGTAAAAAAATTTTTACAACTTTAAATTTATCGGATATAAATCAATACCCAAGAAACTTCGTTAAGCCGAGAAACTATGCGATTGATTACATATGCTCTGAAAGCACGCATTGTAATACAAAAATATAAATAATTCTTTGTCGATTATACTAAATTTGCATGAATTCGTTAATCGAAGAATATTAGCACGCTATAATTATTCAGTGGACTTCGTTCTGCAATAATAAACGCCCTTGCCATTTGATTTTAATCCTTATAATTTTTTTTTTTACTCGCTTTAGTCGAAGCCTCGTCAGTCAGCTCGGCAACGGCATACTGCGTTAGATCCTGCCGTAATGACACCGCCGTCATTTGCCGTGAAAACGCTCGCACGCGCAGGCCCGCGGCGCGAAATTATCCGGCCGCTGCTTTTTACGTCGCCCCACCCGGCCCCTCCCCCGTTTTTACCTCTAGGCGGACGGACCGCTGGCGCGGACTAGAGGGACGCTCGGGGACGTTTCTCCAAAAGCCCGGAGGGGGGGGGAGAGGGCGATTAAGCGACGCGGCCGCGCGTGCACGCGACTCGTCGCGCGCCGATCCGGGCAGGCGGAATGCGAAAGAGGCGGCCGCGGCAGCTGCTCCGGACGATCCTCGATGCGGACCCTCCGAGCGCGAATTCCGCCCGCGTTTCTTTCGCGTCCGCGCGAGCCGCGCGCGCTGCCCCGCGCGCGTTAAGCATTCGAGGCAGGAAACGGAATTAGGAGGGATAAAGGTCGTAAATATCGGCATCGGCTCGTTACGGGCGTTGGCGCGGCCACGTGCGTGGGACCGAGGCTGCGCTCGCCCGCGCGCCTCCTTATTGAGCCCCTCGCCGTCCCTGATTATTTTCCATCGCGCTCTTTTTCAGGGCACGGCCGCACTCGTTATACGCAAAAGTATGCTCGCGGCGCGGCCCTTCTGTTCTCCGATTCAGCAGATCGGATTTAATGGAACTTTGTAGGGCAGTTGGTCGTTTCGCCGTTGGATCTATATATATATATATGAAAGGGCCGTTTTCTAGCGCAAAAAATTTCGATGACAAACTGGATTATATAGCCCTGTATTCTAAGTATTGGACGAAATTATCAAGTTCGCTTTTTACTATAGATCCAAGCCTCGGTCCCGCGGCATTTCAATGTAATAAAATATTTATAATGCTACATATACATATTCTATACCAGTTCTTATACAATTTGAGTTTCAGCTTCGGTCCAGAGGACCATTTCGACTAATTTTGATAAAATATAGCTCTTTGCGAATCTATTTAAATAATTCATGCAATTAATAAATGCAATTTACTTTAAAAATATTTACTATCAATAATCATGTGATATTGCTTTTACTATATTTTGTAGTCGAGGACAGAGCTGTTATCGCGAGCATTGTGCCGTTCTAGATTATTGGAAGATTTGAACGCGAGTTTGAACGTGCCTGTATATACACTTAAGCACTTCGAAAAAAGTCGTTTTAAAATATACGTAATTACGTACCCTAGCTGGTTTTCAGCTAAAATGAATTATTTTTTGTCGAAGGAAGATCTTTGAACCATTACTTTCTTCAAAGGAATCGAGTGTTGCATGTAACAAAGGCCACTTGCTTTTTTCACAGACTCTTCTTCAATTTTTTTTTGTATTTCTAAAACGCTGCTTTCAAAGCCCAGTAATTCGATTTTAATTAGAAACTAAGATAATTTAACATCTACATAAATAAAAATCCTGCTATATTCAGTCAGGAAAGTTAGCAATTTAGTATTGCATTACAAATACTTAAATTTAATATTGTTTTTTACCGCTGTAGCCAAAATTACTCTGTTTTATTTCGATAATATGAACATTAATTTATCAAAAAATTTAGTTTCCCGTCTTTGTCAGTTAGCTTCGCTTTACACTGATAACTATCAATGTTAATGATCAAATTTTTCCAGTTCGATTAAAACATGACACTAATGTACAGAAGACTAAAGGTCACGTTTAAGTAAAAAGTATAAAAGTTTAATCTTCGAAGGCAACATTCTTGCAAACGGACTGTACTTTTCACTCAATCCATTGAAAGAGCAGCCGATAACCCGTTAACTCTCGCAAAAATGGCACAATTTTCTGAAATTGACGAAAGTACGAAACATGCGATTATATACCCCGTATACTCTGTTTCGCGGCAAGGCGAAGAAAAAGCAGCCTCCCGGCTTCGCTCCAGTTCCTGACATTTGATTTACAGTGTCGAACCGCGAGATAATGATACCAATTACCCGATCGGGCCCGGCTGTGCTGTCGCCGTGTCTTTTTTTTGTGTTTTTTTTTTCTCTTTGCCCCGCACTCGCGCCCCGGATGTCCCCCGCGCCCGCCGCGGCGCGACGCCGGGACGCGTCTCGTCCCCGTCGATCTCGTTAAAGCCGCGGCGACGGAATCGCGCGAGCGCGCGACGCTGGGCCGCACGAAAAAGGCGAATCCGATTTGCGTTAGCGGGGCGGACGGCGGGCAGGGACGAGGACGCGAGGCTGTCGGGCATCCTTGCTTCGAGTAGAGGCGCGCGCGGCTCTTGACGCACCGCCGGCCGCGGCTTCGCTCGCCTCCGCTCGCGCTCGTGCGATTGTGCGTACACGCGCAATTATCCGTACAAACGCGTATACAATTATAGAGACGCGCCAGAAGTATCGGATACGTTCGTTCCGAGCCGAACAATATATAATACAAGTTACCGACGACGACGGGGGGGGCGGTGAGGGGCGCGAGGGGGGATCAGCGGAGGCTCGCCGCGGCCGCCATACGCCGCGCACGTGCAGCGGCGCGGGCTCGTAATACCCGCGGAAGGGGGAGAGAGAGCGCGCGCGCGGCGGCATCAGAAATTCCCCGCTCGCGGACTTTCGGAGGGGGGGGGGAGGGAGGGATATAAATCAGGCCGCGGGAGCTTTGAGAGCGCGGCCCGCGCGCCCCTTCGGCTCCCCTCCGACTGACTCCCCCCTTGTTCGAGGCGCTGTCGCCGCGGCGCATCGGCGAGGCTCGGGGGGGGGGGCTGAAAAAAGTGGGAGGTTTCTCACGAGCGCCGCCGCGGCCCCGACGGCGCGGTGCCCCGGAAAATTTCCGAGGGCTCCCGGGCGGACCGCCTTAATTAGCGACTGCGGGAGATCGTTTAATTGAGCGAGGCGGACAAAGTGAGAGCGATTATTGCCGCGGTGTTCCGCTGTCGGAGAGGGGGGCGGAGTGGGGCGGGGGAGAAAAAAGTTTCGGTAATCCGGCGTGTCGGACAAATTGCCCGGACGAGTATGGTTGTTATTGCTATTAATTCATGGCCGGGGCCGTTAATTTATCTCGGGGTTTATTCAATAAATTAATGTGAATAAAAGGGCAGTTAATAAAAATTTACGATTCCAACGGAGGATCGCTGCAAATAGTATCACTGGAGTTCTTTCGTTGAAATTATTTTCGATCAATTTATACTATGATCTATGGAATAACTTATTGATAATCAATGATACATTAAGGGGCTATACTGCTATGGCACACTAAGAAGAAAACCTTTATTTGGGGATTTTTTTGCATCATAACGATAAAGAAATGAATCAAAATAAAATTTTATTGTACAAATATGAAGTATAAGTACAGAGAATAATGTTTACTTATAATTGGAATACAAGTGATGCCTTTGTGCAAAGTTGATTGCATACTTTTCCGTTCAGGAAGTCTAATGACCCGAAATGCGGAAGCAAGACCTACACGAGTCTTTCTTTAAATGGATCCAGGATTTTTTTCATTTTCTGTAAATTTACAGTGCGATTATATTTTTATTCGAATTTCAATCCACGTTAAACTGTTTACTGTCAAGGCAATTCTTTGCCAATTATCACATTTTTGTCAGCAATGATGAAAAATTGTACGAGTTATGCGATACGTAGATAATGAAACAAAATTAATTTGATGAAAATGCCTTCTAAGTTTCAGAAAATAGTTGCCCTTCGAAGCATGCATTTCCACCTCAGCCGCCATTGCGATACGAAGTTAATCGCTTCAAAAGCTGGGAGCATCGGTGTACCATTTTCAGGCGCTACGACGCGAACGATAAAAATATATTTTAAGATTGACTTGCTCCTCGAGGATTATTGAAAGATCAGTCTTCAATGGCTTATATTCGTCGTTTATGTTATTAATAACGAACGAGGGAAAAAGTTGCAGGGAAGTCGAACCCCTTACGGGACCGAGCGCTTGGAATCTGTCGCACGGAGTTCTATTCTGTGACAAATAATATAATGTATAATTTGAAATAATGGCCAATCTCCGAGTCGCCAGCGACTTTTCGCTTATGCGAGAACAAAGATGCGCTCGTCTCATTCGAAGCGGCAATGGCAGAGCATCGTAACTTTGGCGCAATCGTAAACAAAAATTTGCGTATATAATTAAAATGGTCCGCGCTTGATCGCACAGCTCGTTTCCTCGCTCGCAATGTACGTGATGTAAGATAATTGTTTATATATATATATATATATATATGCGCACACCAGCTAACGGCTTGCATAAGCTTAATGCCGCACGAGGCGCTCGGTCCCTCGCTGCATTCAGTCGACGACTCCGCTCTTATATATAGATATATATCCTGACATATGTGCGTTAACTGATGGAGCGCCTCGTCTTCCCAGGGCGATGTATGATGATTACCGCGCTGCTGATAGTCGACTCCGGAGTCTCGGGCCACACACACACACACCACACACACATACTATTCATATATATACAATACATACATATACGACAGGATGCCGCGCGACGTTATTGCGCTAATGATGTCGCAAATTAATCTCGAAGCTCGCGCTGAAATCTAATTTTTGTCGCGAATGTACTTAATGGGACGAACGGCGGCCGCGACGGGCGGCGCGACGGAGAGAAACCTGAAATTTAAAGCGATATTTATACAGACATATAAATCAGGGAAATCCCGAACGGTATCGAAAGGAATCCTCGACGGACGCTCCACTTTTTTTTCTTTATTTCTTTTCATCGTGTCTTAAAAAAAAAGTATTCAAATTGATTTATTATATTTGCTCTGATTATAATTCATGCTTATAAAGTTATAAATTTTAACAAGATCTTTGTCGCGTAATCTTTTGCAAGCAGACGAATCATATTAAACTATTGATATATATATATATATATATATATATATATATATATATATACACTTATATAATTTGCCTACGTCTTAGAAATTATGAAATAACGCTCTTTGAGACAGTTGAAAGAAAAATCGATTGAAATATTTGCACAGCTTATAATGCTCGTGCTTGAGTACGCGCGAGCTCACCTCTTAAAACTATATATATATATATATATATATATATATATTTTTTTTTCTTAGTGCACCCACACGTGAATCATCGGTCGACGGACTTTCGCAGTCGGTCGACGTTGCATCCTTTCATCACTTTTTCCGTTCGACCCACACGCTTTCAAAAAGTATCTCGCCAGGCCAGCCAGCCGGCGAAGCACACTATTATATATATATATATATATATATATATATATATATATATATATATATATGTGTGGCATTTATGCCAGATACAAATATATGTCCGAGATGTACTCAAGCAAAAATCAATCGCTAAACTGGAAGGCATGTTCGCGTATCGGTTTGCGTGCGCCAAGCGTGATTGAGTGGCAGTAGTGCGAGCGCGCGTCTCCTCCTTTAACGCTTGAAGATTAATTAATGGAGGGAGCTTCCGTGATACCCGCGATCGCGTGGCACGGAGTTGCACTTCTTGTCGATCACTCATCTATATATAGATATATATATATATAGATATCTTATATCCAAGTATCCATTAATGTCCTTGGTCTAAATACGCCTGTACACCTGACTGAGCGAGGAGCATAAACTTAAATACTGGCTGCAGGACTTGTTCGTGAAATATTGTAATTATCAAAATAAAGAAATTCGTATAAGAAGTCTGGCTCTCGAATTGTGTAGAAGTACGAATCACATTTGTGAAATTTATTTTATATCTATAGCGTCTTGAATAATTTACGAAGCAAACTTCGCTGCCTAATGATCATTGCAATTTCCACTTTAACGGCATTTGTTTAGAAGAACTTTCGAGACATTCGGCAAAAAGTCGACAATGGCTACGGTGAATGATTAAAAAAAAAAAACGATGCGGAGCTGTTTCGTTATTTTTTTTTATTCTTAAAAAAAAAAAAGAAAAAAACAAGAAAAACCGTTCGAAAGTCTCGAAAGTATAAAATACTTCCGATACTTTTTACAGTTGGCCAGCGCGCACAATGCGATAATTTGCGGTCGGCCGCCCGGCACCGCGCGCCATACAAATTAGATGCACTACTTTATTGCCCGTTCGCGAGGCATTTCGGGCGAGACGCGAGCGACGATGCCAAGGACTCAATTAACTCCCGAGAATTTTACGAGGGCGGGGAGAGCTCTCTCGAAACTTCGGAGCGCGGCGTTGGAGCGGGCGGTGGGCGGAGGGGGGGGGGCAGGAGAAAAAGGATACGGCGAGGGGGCGGGAGCGGGCGCGGGATACATAGCGGAAAGAGAAAGAGAGCGCGGGCGCGCGCGCGCGCGCGAGCCCGGCGTTGAGCAAGAGTAATGTTAATTGGGTTTTCGCGCGAATCGCGCGGCTCCGGCTCGCCCGACGATTGGTCGGCTCGCGTCGAGGAATTATATGCACTCTCCCCTTTCTCGCCCGCGCGCGCGCTCCGAGTTTACGAGTTGTTAAGTAGTTTAGCTCTGCTTAAGCCCGAGCGCGATGAGTTAGCGCCTCGGATTACCCGGGCCGAGCTATAACAAAGTCGTTCCACCGGGCGTCGAACGCCTCCTTCGAACTCGACCCCTGCCTCGCCCCCTCTCTCGCCACCCCCCTCACCCCTCCCCCCGTACCCCTCTCGCTCAACCTCCCGCGCGGCGTCATCGGTGTCTCGAGCCGAGGACTGATTAAATTAGCGCGGACGCGAGCGAGGGACGCCGGGGCCTCCGCTCTCGGCCCAAGCTAAATTCGCCGTTTGCTCGAGTAATTATCGGCGCACTCGACGATACTCCTCGAGCGCGCTGTACGGCTCGCTCGACGCGGCGAGCCGGCGGTGATTCGTATAGGCGCGTGCATGTTCTGTGCGTGAAGCGGCCGAGAGGAGACGCGCAGCGCCGCGTGGAGGACTCTCCGCATTGGAAATCGGTGCTGGTAAGCTCGTGCGATACGCGGCGCGCCTATATGTTCCACGTATTGCGCGAACGACGTGACGCAGGGTCGGATGAAACAGGGAAGGGGGGGGGCACGATCGTATCGTCGCGGCTGGTCGAGAATTTTCATCCTGCTTTAATGTTCTCTTTATTTTTAAAATTAAAGCTCTCGATCGATTATTTTTGAAACCTTTTTCCTTGAAGTAATAAAATTTTTAAACTTGCTCTATGAAAAGAATAATTATCATTTTGCACGGCCGAAATTTTTCCGCGATTTTAAACAGCGCGTATCGTTGATCAACTTTATCAATGTATTTATAAATTTGTTTATAATTGATACGAAGTGGTGAGAAAAATTTTAGCATTATATCAATGAAAAACTGATAATCTTTCCTACATTAAACAACAGCATTATTCAAAATGAGATATGGAAGTCAGTGTATTACCAGCATGTATCGAACTTGTCTTTGGGTCGTTTCAATTGTCTGTAATTTTTTTAATACTTGTTCCATATGAAAGTTTTCTCGAAAATTGTCAATCTTACGAAAGAAATTTATAAAATAGAAATGATCGTATTCTATTGAAATTTAAAACTTTCATAGAAAGATTTTTTTTAATTTCGAAAAATCTACAGTAATGAAAACATAATTTGCATGCGTTTTTCGTGTATTTTATTCTTATAATTTTATCATCATATTGATAATGAACGAGTTTAAATATAATGGAAAATCGAATTTCCAATTGAACAGAACCTGTAACCTATTTGGAATTACAAATAAAAAATTTCATTTTGTTGTGTCACGCAACGTTCGACTATTGGTTTAGTATAGTAAAATCAGAAACTATAAATAGACCAAAAGGGTTTTAAAATCCATCTCTCGACAATTCACGAGGACTTCAATTTTGATCGTTTTTTCCAAGTGTCGTCTTATGGCAAGGTGGCTTTTCCCTCCTCTTTGCAAATCCCTGCTCCACGCGCAAAAATTTCTTATCAGTAACACAATAGACTGTCCGAGAGGTGCGACCACTCAAGGTTCATATATATATATATATATATATATATATATATATATATATATATATATAGACATACGTTATATACATACGTTACATATATATATATATATATATATATATATACGCAGAGCCGCGGAACAAAGCAACATGTGGCCCGCGAGGTCGTCCGCGCAGGATGCTCTTCGTTATCGCAATTACGATACGCCTGTTTATCGGGCCGATATTAATTAATGGCCACGCGCGCAGAATTGGGCGTGCGGGAATGGTTCCGCGCGCATATGCACGACGCGCGGAGATAACGCGCGACGTAGGAGGCGCAAACACGATTAGCGACGCGAGGAACAAAAGGAGAACAGCGGCAGCGTTGGCAGTCGCTGAACGCCCGTGGCACGAGGCACGTGGCTTCTTTAATATGTATGCCTGACTGTGTGCATGTGTGTGTGTGTGTGTGTGTGTGTGTAAGTATATATATAAATATAAAACGCGCGGAAGCTAAACAAGAATATACGCCGCGCGTGCGATTCTCTCTCTCTCTCTCTCTCTCTCTCTCTCTCTCTGTAAATATATATATGCGTGTATATATATATATATATATATATATATATATATATATATATATATATATTGAAAGAGCATGAGCCTTACGTAAATAGCGCCGCACGTATATAATATTATTCGTCGCCGAGGCGAGACGCCCGCGCGCTCGTTTTGCCCGTCACGCCACCGCATCGGCTTTATTACGTCTCGCGCCACGGCGCGGCGGCTCGGCGCGTCGCGCATCAGAAAAGATCGCTACATAATACACCGGAAGTAGCGAGCTTCTGATGACGCGCGGGGCGCGTGCGGTCGTCGCGGAAGCTACTACTACTACTACTACTACTGCTGCTGATGCCGCTACTATCTTGTCGTTTTCGTTGGCCCGACTCCCGCCAACGCCGAACCGAGCCCGCGGTTTTTTTTGTTTTTTTTTTTTTTTTTTTTTTTTTTGTTCCCCAGCACGACGGAGAGGATTATGTATATCTTATGAAGTCCCTACGGGCTCGATGGAAAAATACTAAACACTTGCGAACGAAGCGCAGGCACGTTTTTTTAATGAATTTATCCTCTAAAATTGTAACATAATCTCTGAGTTGCAATCGATGAAAATCGATTCGCTGCTAGAAAGGACAGTGAAATTTTATTTACTACAGAGAAAAGCACGACTGCCGGCGTAGACTGCTTACGTCTTTTGATTAGAGAATCGCCCATGCTTAGAAAAAATCATCGAGTCGTCCCTGCATTGACATGTATTATAATCATATATGCTCATAATATTCAATTCAAATTGTTGACTTTTGATTCTTAGTCGTAGGCGGAAAAATTTCCATGACCTTTTACCTTTGTATCCGCGTACCTTTACTACTGACTGTTTTTATCTCGTACTATACGTATTATATTGTACACAGGGTTTCCTCACTATCTTGTAACTATTCAATTTTCATGGTCGCGTTTTCTGTCGCAAAGGACACACAGTCGTATCGCAACGCCAATAAAATTACAGCGATCATCGCCTCCTTCTCAGTATCAATGTACGTTGCATAGTTCTTTCTCGCTTTTCGATAAAACATTTTATCGTGTTAATCGCGCGTTCCAAAGCGAGCCAGAGCCACATGATAATGTCGCGCCTTCTGGGAGTTCGGGGCGCCGCTCTTGTGTTATTAACCTAAATTATCGAGCATCCACGGCGGTCGCTCGGTCGCGCGGCGCGCGCGTCGAGGCCCCGATTTCGCTGTCCCCATGCAAATTGCGGTATAATTGCCCGCAATGCCAAGACGCACGAGCGCGCGCCTCGCCTTCCTCGTGCCCGTGGCGTTCATTATTTCGTTTATCGGAAAAGCAAATATATAGCTCTTTATTCGAACGTTATAGAGGCACAGACGGAAGTTCTTTTGTTCGCCGATGAATTATCATGCGCGTAAGAATACAAATAACATTTGCATATATAAACGCGAACGCGGAGTTTGTTAAAGTTCTATGTATATGTGTGTTATTTTTGTGCGTTTCCCGCTATTTTTAATGAGAGTACACGCAGAGTTTGTAATATTCATTTTTGAATGAATATGTAGAGCTGAATGATGAAAATCGATTATACAAACCATTCTTTTCTATACATACATTACTCTTTTAAACATTCAGTAATTATATTAGAGGCATACTAGTGCGTGTGTATATATATATATATATGCTTCGTTCGTGCTGCGGGAAAGATATAGACCAAAAAAAACTTCGTTCGCTTTTGTCGGTATATACGGCACACGAGACCATCAGTTATTTTCCTTTATCGAATGAAAAAAAGGAGAAGAAAAAGCTGCATACGTCTCACTATACGCTGTCGATATATATATATATATATATATATATATATATATATATATATATATATATACATATATAACACGTCCGCCTAGCCTCCATTGGGTGCGTGCGTGCGCACTGGCAGGCCCCGCGCGCTCTATAATTGCAAGCCTCGTGCGCGATCGTGCTCGCGAGTGCCACCGCCGCTCCGTCCACTGACGTCACGATGACTATGCCCGATAGTAATCTTTCTCGCTTTCAGCTTGCTCGGCGCGAATTTATATATTACCGCCGACGACGGCACTTCGCATTCTTGATACGGAATACGCGATCGTAGGGGGCCACGTGCCCAGGCAACAATTTTTTTCTTCCTTTTATTTTCATTCGATTTTTTTTTTCTTTTTTTGTTCTTCGTTTTTTTTTTCTTTCTTTAATAGATTGTTTGACAAGCGGGACGAAGCTTCGTCTTGGCAAAAGTGTATTGACCTACCGCGCTCGAAAGTACAATATCCATTGTACTTTCACTTTCGCTTATCGAAATTGCCTCACGATTGTTTTTATAACTGGAAACGCGTTGGATTCGAATGGCTGATGTTTTTCGCGACGATTGAGAAAAAAGATTGGAAAACAAGCTGGCCGTTAACTTTGTCAATTTTTTTTAAAGCCTTTTCGTAGTATCGAAGAAAGTAGCAAGATCGTAGTCTGAATTTCTTCAAATTTTTTTCTAGATCCATTTCTGGAAGCCGTGCTTATAGTCAACCAATTTGTTTTTCCTTTTAATAATTACGTTATCAATTATGATAATATTAATTATGATATGCCGAGGAAATATTTTTCGCCTACCCGATGTCAATGACCTATTTATCAGATTTTAAAATTGCACAAAAACATTATACACAAGTATTAAAGTATAATTTTACACTAATTATACCATGTCGCATAAGCTACAAAAGTGAACGCTGAAAGACACGCTCGTCCACGGTGATTTTAATGGAAGAGGCGAAGTGGGACAAAAAAAAAAAAAAAAAGAAAAATAACGAGATCGACGCACGCCCTCGACTGAAGAGAGGCACGTATGCGCGCAGCGGAGAATACGAAAGCGTCGAGTTATAGTCGTATCCTCGATATAACACCCTGCCACGAAGCCAAGTGCAATCTTCATAAAAATTCGGTTTCGCCCACCCGATCGCAGCCAAGGCAGCATCGCCTACGGCTCGCCGCGAGCTTTGTTACTCTACGTTCAAATGTCGTCGAAGGGTCGACGTTGAGCGCGCGATACTCCCCTCGCCGCTATGAATTGGTAATGCGAACCATCCGCGCCGTTCCCATTACTTCAATATAGATGTATTCGCATCGTGGGTGCGACGAACGTACTCCCGAACCTTTATCCGAGCGGCATTAAATCCTCCTCCTCTTTTCTCATAATGTAACGTATATACTTGAGTCGCGTGCATCAAAATAAACGAATGCAATGATAGCCAGTCGAATTCTCGTAAATACATGTACTAGAACGTCAACTCTTTTTTTTTAATGCAGTATGTATTTTCTGCGTTTACGGTCTTTCGCGCATGTCAAATTTTCCGCAAGCCGTCAAAAAGCAAACTATCTCTATAAAAATTGTATACGAGCCGAGGTAAAACGTAAGAATATAACAATATTTATATGTAATAATAAATCGTCTTTAACTGCGACGCTCGATAAAAGAATGTACGTCGACACATGTAATATGCAAATATAGCTTCTTTTCCTGCGAAATTCGCATTAAAAACCAGTGCAGCGTCAATACGAAACGTGTTTCGATATGTTTACCATAAATCCATCGGCGTCTTACACTACTGATGTATAGCTCAAGTATTGTACAATGCACAATCATTGCACCTTGCGCGAAGACGGATGCGGAAGCGATCTACGAATGCCGGGGACCATCAACCACGAACGGGCCCGCTGCAACGCGTCAACCTCGACGCTTCGAGGAAATTATGAAAATTGATCCGTATTAATATACGTCTGAAAGATCAGTGGCAGGGGGGGGGGCGAGGCGGAAGAGCCCGGGCGAGAGAAAGAAAGGGCTCGAAAACGAGGGAAGGATCATCGTTAGGAGGAGGAAGGGGGGAGGGAGTGATCGGGGCGTGGGACCTCGGCGAGATCCTCGTCCAGCATCCCCCCCCCTCAGCGTATTAAGACCTATAAGTATATAACTCGTTATTAGGGATAGTTTACCTGCCGTCTGTGAATAGAAGGGCTGTCGTTGTGCGCCGCTCGTAGGTATCGCGCCGTACACGCGAGCCTGCTCGGCCACAAATAGGTCACACCTGCTGCATGTACGTATACCACCGCCTCCTTTGCTTTTTATTCCATCTTTGTTCGCCGCACGATAGAGCGCAAATGATGAAAGACCACATACACACACGCGCGCGCGCGCGCACACGCACTCACAGCAAAGAGTTCACTGGCCTGTGCAAGTACAGCCCATGATCGTTTGTAATCGTCTGGGTATGGTACGAGGCTCGTGTCGTATCTTTTCCCATTCGTCGATACGCACTGATTTACTTTTTAAACGACTGCAAATATAGATCCAACTAATTGTACACGTGCTATTTCAAAAAGTGCAAAAGTGAAAACGTAACGAGGTTTTTCACGCCAATCTAGATGCATAATTACGCATCGAGAGAACGAGAATTATGGAGTCATTCGTAAATTACTACACGATACAAATTTTCTACCCTCCCAACCCCACCCCTTCACCACATGAATGATTAAAATGGATTTTTTTTTGTTCGATCCCCTTACCTCCCTCCAAATGTCAGCTCATATTACGGTATCAAATAATTCATTGCAGCAAAGAATAATTGCATTGAGTCTTTATTATAATTACAGTCATGAACGTAATTATTTTCAAGCAATAAATCGTACCTCTAAACACGATATATTTATAAAATATTATTGAATTCTTTGATTTCAGTACAGGCACTTATCATATTCCGTTCTATAGTTGGTGAATAGGTAAAGAAACATTTTTTCATTTTTAGTTCATGCTATTGACATTGGCTTATGTTGTGAAAATTTTGAAATCTGAATTTGTATCAAAAGTGACTGCATAGTGCAGAAATACCTATCAGAATTTTTAGAGATTCTAATGATAATAGCTGGTATTACACTCGGATAATAAATACCGGGTACCATTTATGCGCAGAAATTCTGCAACTTTTTTTTCCATTATCTTTTCTTACATAGGCTTTGTTTCAGAGTCGATATAATACGCCTCGCGCCTGTAATTCCTGTTAATTATTGACTTTTATCTATAGTTCTTTTCTTTTTTTTTTTTAATGGAAATCAACTCGCGACTCGCCTTGATGCTATGTTAATATTGGTACAATTATTTTCAATAATTTTGCGGGTAAACGCTTTTAAATATAAGGTAAACAATGATCGAAGCCAACTTTTCTAATGCGCTCTTATCAATGGCTGAAGGCTGACGACTACTAATAAGCTCAATTCCGACTGAAACGGCTCCTTTGACAAGTTCATTCAAATTAGTGGAATTTTTAATGTTACACGAAGTTTTCCAAAGGTTTATTCTAAAACAGATGTATCGATATGAATTTTCATTGGATCTAATTATGCACGGTCGTTCTTCTTTTTAGTTAGAGATAAATTTTATTCGATGCTGTATTCGATTGCTGATGAACGTCCGGCCCCGGAATCGTGTAATTCAGTCAACATACAAAAACATTTGATTCACGGAATTTCATCCAATTTAACTATAAAATTCGTGCCTGTCGCTAGATGACGCTAATGAAAATTTGTCAAATATCCAGAATGAAAATTAATAAGAAAGAGAAAAAAAAACTAAAAATTTCAATTCCAATTAAGCTCCGCTCGTAATGTATAATGCGCCCAACAGTGGCGCACGAACGTATAGATAAACTCCATATCGCGCTCGGTTGGTCTATTTATTTGTCGTCTAGTCTAGACACACATTTTGAGCACACCTCGCGTCGCCAGACGCCTACGTCGCATTTACCGCCAGAAAGGCAAACATAATCATGCGCGTGCCTGGTGCTCGGGCTCCGCGCGCTTGACATTAGTCAAGGCATGTTTTAATTTTCAACGGAGAAGAAAAAAAAAAAAAGAAACAGAAACAAACAGACGCGGCAAGCGCGCATGCCGCTCGGTTAACGTCAAAACTCCCGTACAATTTGGCCTCCTCGGCAAATTTTCATAAATTTAATATATACGACCAATAAAAAAGGAGAGAGAGAATAGGTGTTGAAAAGACACGAGATCTTTGTTAAATTTTATCACCATTGAGGATTTGACGCTCCTCTGCACGTTCTCCGTGCTTGTTTAGCCCGTTATCAGGAAGCAAACAAGTTTTTTGCGTTTCAATTCTGAACTTCTCTGTCAAAATTTTTACTACTGCTTGCACCGTTATCTTGGATAATTTCTTTTAATATTCTAATAAAAGTATTGGGCAAAATATGGCTTAATTATTTGCCAATGTATGATAATTTCACTTTCGCTGTAAATAAAACTCGATCTAAAACGAGACATTGGAAATTCTTATATTATTATTTATTGTACAAAATTATTATTGTCATTAACTAATTGTTGAAAAACAAATATTAATGCACAGTAATCTAATTAATTTTATTCCATTAATTTGGTATTGTAATAAAAAATAAATAGATAGATAGTATATTTTCTATCAAGCTCTATTATCGATAATCCTGAAGATGTAACAAGCATTACAATGACTGCGTTTCAAAAACAGATTTTCATTCTAAGACACCATGATTTTCAAATTCTGATTAGGGCCTTAATGAATTATACACAATCGACAAAAAAAAAAAAATTATGCACTATAGAAGTTGTATGTTTCTTTTAGAAATTGGCTGATGTAAAACTGAAATAAAATCTATAGTTATATTATCTGTAATTCGAGAAAAATAATTGAAAGAGCTAGTGATTACACATGATAAAATTTATGATGCTTAATTTTTTTGTTCCCATAATTAAGAAAACTTTAGATGAAAAAATTGTTTTATGCCTTTTACATTCAGCAGATTTAATACGAGAGTTTCATCGTGTAAATATCTCACTTCTTGTTAAACGAATTTTTTGTACTCAAGGTTAGTCTTGTAATATTGTGACATTATTTTTATTGCAACTGTTAGAGAAATCTACATAATTGCGAATTTAAAACTGGTATTAATAAAAAACAAATACGAAAAGAAACAGAAGCATCGTTAGGTTAATTTTAACTTATATCGCAAACTATATATAGATATATATATATATAGCAGTAACACGTGAAAAATAAACTTTCCGATAGGTCTACTATATTATGGGTTCAAAATACTGAATTACTTGATTATGTATATCGGAGTATCAGTCTGCCTGAATCCGATAACACTGGCAATTATATTATTATTCCGCAACCGAAATTATGAAATTGATCAGCACGAAGTCACGTTACCGCTCGAGCTTTTGCGTTTCGACTTTATATTATGTACTTTAAAAGTACAGATATGGGCATTTTCGACGATTTAAGAAAAACACGATAGCGTCGATTATGAAATTTTTTAGAATTACTCCAGGCCAAAATTATAGTCGTAAAATTAGAACTAATGGAGCCGCTTTAAAAATTAAACTACTTGTAATACACATATATATTTGCCAAGTTTAAAAATGGTAATTTAACTTTCGAAGGTTTTCATGCATCGGTAATTCTTGCGCGCGCACACGATTGCAACAATTCGAAATGCACGCATGGAATATAATTAATTATCAATAATTCCCATTCGAATCTTAATCGGAATTTTATCCCTGAAATTCTTATACAATCCATGTTCGTTTACATCGCGGCCGTTTAAATAAAATCCAGGCAGGTATACAACGGACCCGCGCACTGCCCTCCGTATAGACGCAGCAGATCCCCTTAAACTTTACGAGGACACTGGCATCTCGTATTTCTTGCGCGGTTCTTGAGCAAGCCGCAAGGTGGAATCGAGGCCCCCGTCGACTCCGATCGGCCCCGCGCGCGCGCGCCGCTCGATTCGGGCACGTTTCTCGATGCATCGGAGGTGGGAGGGGAGGACTTAGCAGCCCGGCCCGCGAGAAAAAACTCGGCTCTCCGATCGCTCTCTATCTTTTTGTCTATAAGAGCGCGCGCGCGCTCCTGCGTCGGACGAGGCGGACGCGCGTGTTCGCGCTCGCGCGCGCGCGCACGAAAATACCGTCGACTTCTTTGCTCGCTCGGCCTCCGCGGAGACGAGGCCCCCGCAGGCCTCCTAACCGCGGTCGGCTCGAATTTTGTCGAGCCGCCTCGGCTACGCCTATTTATCCCGTGTACGCGCCTTTTGCGGGCAGCGCGGCCCCGCGACGACGCGGAATCAAAGAGCCGTCCGGCGCGCTACGGGCAAGAAGAGCCGAAACGTGAGAGGCGATCCAATCGCGCGGCGCACGATAGAGCCCGACGCTCGGGCATCGCGCACGTCGTTATCCGGCCATATGTCGCCTGTGTTTTGCTTTTTCCGATGCGCGCAATGGTATGCAGCGATAGATCACGAGCTCCGCGCTATACGCGCAGGTATTTCGTTCGGAGGGTGGGTATATATATATATATATGTATATATATATATATATACACATATAAGTTTCAATTCTTCGCGTTGTAATCCAAGAAGTGTACGATCGGCGAACTGATGTTTCGCGGAGTCTTCCTTTAGAAATGATTCTATCCGATTCTATCAAAGTATGTAGTAAAATATGAAAGTAGATTAAAAATTACTTGTATATATGTGATATTATTAGATGGCTTTAAAAAGAAAAAGATTATTGCCTATTGAAATAACGGTAAGTAAAAGAATAATGGAAAATAAAAGATCTTTTATAAAATGTAAATAAATATTGCAAAAATAAAATATTCTCGTTTTGTGTGTACCATCTCAAACAGCAATGTATTCTTTGGACATTCAAAAAGCAGTAGTACTTAAGCATGTTTAGTTCTGATAGATAGCGTAAGTCAAATTTCAATACAATTATAAGCAAAACGCACCATAATAAGACATAGATAAGGGAAAAATAAAGTCTTCAGGCATCATAAACTGCCTAAGTGGTGAACTACAGACCGAAGTCGTAAGATTTTTCGAAGTCGACGACCTCGTTTTGAAGATTTATATTGAATTAAAAATATCAAATACAGCGTGGTCTTAGAACTTATGTATTTGTAAATTTTCAAGCCTGGAGAAGATCTAAAAGTTTTTCATCGACTTTTTCAAAAAATTTCATAATATAACATGGGCCTTTACTTTCATCAACATGACTGATTCGAAAAAACGTCATTGTCTGACTAGACATGATCCTACCTTAGCTTGATTTTAACTGAAGGGTCTCAGAGCATTGTTAGTGTACAAGATATAAGCTTTTTAAATTTTATAAATCTGGAATCCCGAGAACTACAAGCTTGTCTACAATTTTATAAACATATTAAAAATTTACAATTTCCAATAAGAAATACATTCTCTTAAAATTTAAAACATATCTGTTAAAATAATAGCCAAAAAATTGAGATGCCGTACCGAGTAACACGATAATTGCATTTGATTGATTGCTCTACGCAAAAAGGTAAATCGAGAGGATAGAAAAAATACAATTGTAAGACAATCAGATAAATTTTAGAATTGAGTAACAGTAGAGTAGAGTCAAGTAGACAGTAAAGAGCGATTTTTTATACAAATTTATATAAATTTTGTATATAAATTATTTAATCATTTTTATATAAATTTATATAAATTAGTTTAAAGCGAATATTTTTCAATTGATTTCGCAATCTTAGAAAACTCGCCAAAGTTATTTCAATATTAATAAAAAACATAATCAACCATTGTCTCGAAAGTATCTGAAAAAATCGGATGAAAATTGACTCCGAGATTGACTCTCTTACCAATCGGGATATTTACTTGAAAAAACTATAAAACACTCATTATACGACTTCTAGTACATGCTAATCTAGGAAAAGATCTTAAAACATCTAAAAATTATAAACAAACATATTGTATAAACCTCTGTAATAGATACATCTACAGAGGTTAGTAAAATCTGTGTAAGACCTCTTCAGGCATCGTGACTGCTTGTATTGAGTGTCTCGATTAAAATTCGAAATAAAAAGGAAAATATATAGTTTCTCATTTGTATATACGGCAGAATGCCTTGCCTCAAGCGATGCACTTGATATAGCCATTAAAACCGTTCGCTGTAACATTTATGTATTTGTTCCGATTCCTATAGCCCTCTCCAAGCCTTGAATTAAAATAAAAAAAATATATATAAAAAGAAATGCGTATATTCTATAAATTAAACGGAAATATAATGAGTTCTGAAATCTTAACGAAAGCAATAAAATTATTAAGCTATACTGTATCTCTTCTCACCAGAGTGTTCAACGCAACGAAGAGACTGAACTACTCGCCAAGTCCGCAGTTGAATCAATAATGACTGACACGACAAAAATTCCATTTGCAGGCTTCTACGAAACTTTAGAAAAACATGCAATAAACAAACATGAAAAATCATTCTTAATCGAAGTTTAATAACCGAACAGATTTGCTTTAAAAATTTTTCAAAAAACCGTCGGCACCCGGGCTTCGCAAGGAAAAAATTGAAAAGATCTTTAATTACGACAGTTAACCGCATTAGAGCAAATCATTATAACTTAGCTTTTTCGTTAGCCCGAATGAAGATTGTAAATAACAATAAATCCGAGTGTAATGTATATGAAGAGGACGTAAATCATGTACTTTGGCAATGATCTTTTTATAACTCACAGAGGGATGAACTAATAAAGAACTTAACGATAACGCTAAAATAGCAATTTGCACAGCCAGACACAATAGCTTGCCATTATCCGTTATCGATTTTAAGACACGTTGCTTGAAAATTTTACTATATTAAAAACCTAATGCTTATATCTGTTTTTATAACATAAGTACGAAAATTAAATAATACGTATCATATGTAAATCTATGTCTAGCTGAAATAAATTTATATGAGTTTCATAGGCTTAATTAAAAAAATGAAGTTGAAAAAATATTAATAAAACAACAAAACGTAGTATACAAGACAACTTTTCAATCATTTTACTTTTATGGAATCAGATCTCGATTTAGATATTAATAATATATTTGAAATAAAATTTAATCTGAGCTGAATATCAAATTAGTACTTTCTTAAAGATGTTTTGCATCCTTTCGAGTAAAAACCAACTGAGCTCAAGATTATTTTTTAGCCTCTTTCACAAAACTACCTTATATACTTTTAAAGAAGTAATATATATATATACGCATAATACATGATCTTCGGGTTTGATTTAATTAACAATCTCGAACCAATTGCGAAATAATTTTATTTAATTCCAATAAGTTCCTGTATAATGAGAACATGTGCGAGCGACTCGGCAGCTTTTTTCCGAAAAACCAAAAAACAAAATCAAAAAGTTTAATTGCCGTGCGTATATAAAATCATAAATAATCATCAAAGGACCGGTCGGCAATTATTGTAAAATGTTAAATACAATTACGCGGTAAAAAGCAAAACGTGGCCCGCTCGAGGGAAGCTTCCAAAGATGGTCAAAGAATCAATCCCCAAAAACTTCGATTTTAAAATCGAGCAGCTTTAGGAGCAACGCGCGGCTGTTCCCAATTCGGCCCCTCCTCTATTTTTTGCTCTGTCCTTTTTTGCTCGCCCCGCGAGAAATCGAGAGGGAGAGAGAGAGAGAGAGAGAGAGAGAGAGAGAGAGAAAAGCGAGCGCGGCGATCGCGGCCGTGCGGAGGCCCGCGATCGCGAGCCCGATCGGAGAGCGCGAGCGCGCGCAGTAGAGCAGCGTCCGCTGGGGTCTGGCCCCCCCACCAGACGGTCGCTCGGTCGCGAGACGCGGCGCGTGTCAACCTTGCCTTGTCCTTGAAACCACGCGACCGCGAGCTGCGAGTAGAGCGCGCGCGCCCGTGTATGTGCCAAGCGAGAAAAAGAGAAAGATAGGAGCGCGCGCGCGTTCGCGAGCCGAGTCGAGCTCGGCGCGTGCACTCGCCGTTCGCCGACCATTATATAGAATGGCCTGCGCCGACGAGGCTCTCTTCCCTGTCTCTTTGCCTCTCTCTCTCTCTCTCTCTCTCCTCTTCGCGAGTCTTTTCTCTCGGCGCGCCTGACCCCGCGGTGACCGATGCGCGCACAATTGCCCATCTCCATACTCGCATTCTATACGCGAGCTCGCCGACGCGCTCGCGTCCTCGATTCGTTATCGGACGATTCATCGCCGCGGGATTTCAATCTTTCCCGCGAATCGTGCGCGGGAGCGCGCGATATTCGGAGCAGCAGCGGATTGCGTTATATCTCGCGTGGCCCGCGGCGCTCCGACTAGTTTCAGCGAGTTTCAGTTAATCTCCCGGCTTGGATGGAAAATTATTGATAATCGCTTTAAGATTGGATTTTTCCCCGACTCGGGATTTCTTACTCGTATGCACGAGTTTATCAGGCCAGCGCTGTATGAATTCTGCTGATAGCAGCAGAATGGGGAGGGGCGAATAGGGGAGTATAGTTGCGAGAGCGGAGGAGTTCGTCTCGTGAAATCAATCGACCTATGGGAAATGGAAAGCTCGGTTTGGCTCCTAAAGTAGTGGATTCGTGAGATAGCAGTTCAAATGAACTAGAACTATCGGAGCGTCCAATATTCTGATTCGCTGGCTACAGTTACACGTATACGATCTCTTCTAGAAACATTGAATTACGTTATTAAATAAATTACAAATTTTTTGGCTAAACTTAGTACTAAGTATTTGAATTTGATAGTAATTAATTAAATACCGATTGGTTATTGATTGTCTCGGTATTGATGATGTTGGAGATAGTATATTTCTTAAAATACGTATTGAATTAATTCTAATTTTAATGAAAAATTTTCAGTTAATGTCTTCAACCTTATCACAGAACATTGAAAATAATTTTATAGAATTAAATGAAAATATATAAAGTGTAAGTGACATAACCCTAATTCAAATGCTTTAGCATTCTGATTCCAACTTGAATTGTCAAAGTGTAAGAGTTGAACTGGGGTTTCCAGGCTGATTTGAACGGATTACAATTGAAAAATTTAAGTGGTATAAGCAGTTTCAGCGTTGTAAGATGTAATAATGGTAATCATGTTTAATAGAACTTCTATTGGCATTGTACTATTGAAAATTTTCAAGAGTAGTATTCAGAATGGTATTCCTCCAAGATCTGAGTTAGAATCTAGTACCTTAAAAACTTGAACAACGATGGTGCTACTACAGGACTACAGCATTTGTGTTCGACTCAGATGCCGATACGTTCATGTCTTATTCATAATTTGCTTTTGCACATTGAAATATGATTTCGAAAATATTTATTATATATATAAGTATATACAGTGACTGATTAGTTGCTGATGAGGAGCCGTAGCGAGCTCGAAACGTTGGACTAGGTCTTCAATTAGATAAGGGTGTTGGGGATAGTCAGATTACACTTTACTAATAAAAATTTTTTCAGCTAATATTTTATTTTCAGATTAGTCTACGGGGGTGACTGTAAATAAGGACAGTCTCACTGTCATTATAATTTTTAATTTAATTTTTATTTTTATTTTTATTATTTTTGTGTATTGATGTATTAATGTTAATGTAGATATGTATTGATATTGTTACGTATTGTTTTCGATTGATTTGATTGGACTGTAAGACCAATGAAAAAATATTTATTAATTTGTATATAAGCAGTCGACAAAAATACAATTAAACTATTATGATATTATACCAACAGAAACGAGCATTAAATAATGAAGATTCTAATAGTACGACTAAGCCATAGGACAAATATAAAGAGTAAACTTTTTTAGCTAAACCCTTTCTTGATGATCTTGATTCACTGTATTATGTAACCGAAATATTTTCGAAAATAAATCATATTGTTCTTACATTCAATGTGAACCAACAGATATGCATTTCCGATCAATTATCAAGAAAAAAATACATTTTGATCCTTGTTCGAAAGTTCTGTACGATACTGAAAATAATATGTATTCAAATATATCATAAAAATTGTTATGTACGTATATGATTTCTAAAATACAATGATGCAATATAATCCAATGAAGTTTCGCAATACTTCATCTAGTGTATTTGATAATCAGATCAATGAATTATTTTTTTTAAGAGAAAACAACGTTTACTATAAAAGAAGGTGATAGTTTATCAATATATAAACTTATCAATATATAAATCTCTTTATTTCTTGAAACTTAATTTGAAACTTAACGAAAATTAACTTGTGATTATTTTAAATAAAATATTTTATATCGTATGGGCTCATCCTAAACCTATACTGATATTAGAAAAACAACATATTAATATGAGATTATAAGCTTACAATCATTGACGAACGAACATACGTGGGTAGCAATAATGGCGTTGAATTCAAATTTCGGTTTTATTCTATTTTGTGGAGTTCATTCGCCAGTGGCGAGTTACACTTTATCTCCAAGACCGATTACCCGACGGACCTCACGCTTGCTTCAGCCGCATGCGCGTACGCTACTTATCAGCTGTTTAGAGTCTGCTGAATTGTATTTCGATGGCCATTAAATTGATACCGTATACGCATTATTATAAGTACTTTTCATCGATTATATTCAATCATTGCCGTATTATGAGGAAAATTAGAAATTTTTATTTATTATTATATCGTTGCATTCTATTAATCAGTCTATTATTTAAAAAAAAATAAACTTTTTCCGGTAATTTATATAGACATTTTCGAAATCGAATAATAATCCCTAAGCGTATCTCATATTAGCACAGATGAATTAATTAAACACGACTAGAAATCTGCATTTAAAACGAATTAAGAATTCTGCCCCGGTCAGCGGTTTTCGTGCACGATTATCGCTCGACGAAGTGAATGGGAACGCGCGTCTCCGCTTTGCATTATCATATCTCGCTTCGAAACGCACGTGCGTCATTTGCGTCCGTATTATATACCGTCCACTCATCGGCCGCGCTACATGGCGATTATTTCTCTTCTTTTTCTTCCTCTTTTTCTGCTTTATTCATACTACACACACACACACATATATATATATATATATATATATATATATATATATATATATATCTATGTATATAGAGTCCGTCCGCGTTTTTTTCTACCCTCGCTCGCGCAACCGCGCCGTTATCGACGCCGCCGTGCCGGCTGAACGGACGCACGCGCGGGCGCGCGCTCCCGCGGCCGTCGCCGATATCGTCCCGCGAGCCGTTAAACGGCCGGGGCCGCTCGGAGCTATAAAATTCTCAATAAAAATCCGATCCAGACGTCGTCGCGAGCCGCTGCACGCGCGCTCCCCCCCGGAGTCATGCGAGTCTAACGTGCTCTCGCTCGATCGTCACGCGCATTATTACGGCGGAGCGCGCGTCTGCCGCGGTGCCCGCGATTGGCTCGTCGCGGAGCGGCTTATCGGGAATTGCGTTGCGCGCACCGAGCACGTAATGTATGCGCAATGCGCGCGTGCGAACGGCGGGAAAATAATAGGGCGCGACTGATAAATTGCGCGGCAACGACGCCGCGTACCTTTTCAGTTTAATTGCGCAGATATGTATTTTTTTCTCGACTTTGGGAAACTTTTACATTCGGCGCTCTTAGTCGCGCGCGTAAAAAGTCAGAATTTTATTTTTCTTTTTAAACATTCCACTGGGTCGTAATCTATTGTTTTGCGAACGTTTACTTCTGTTTTAATTGTTTTCAGAACAGATTAAAATTATTTTTTGTTTATTATTTTTGTCAATTTTATGGATTGCAACGAAGAAACCGAAGCGTTACGACAGGTATAAATTACGATTTGTAAAAGATAAGTTTTATTCGTGCAGTAAATTTATCAAGTATAAAGTTCATCGAAATTCCGCCAGGAGGCAGCACGTCTCTGCCTGCTGTACAAAATCAGTCCCTTCCGAATTCGGCCCGGCGCGCGGCGCGACGGCTGCGGCCTCCCGGCAGCGCTCGGCGCTTGTACAGGCATTCGGGGATTTCGCGAATGTCAGTTCGGCCCTCGTATAAACGGCTCAAAATAGATGCCAACGGATTTTTCAATAATACGATATTGATCATACAATGGTTGTTTAATTGCACGGACTATGGTGTCTGTTGCGCAGTTTCCGATTGCTTTTTGTTTCCCAAGATATCGCCGGCTTGACGCGTGGACTCGAAGCAGAGCGACGGGACCACTGCATTGGTTCGAGCGATCGCTACTAGGTGGAAGCACCTCACCGATCGAGGCCCATTCGCTGCCGAACCGCTGAACCCGCGCAGTTAGCTGGCGAGCCTCGCAGTAGTACGACTGTTACGGAGCGTGATACTAAGATCATTGCAGGATGATTCTTGATTGTTTATGTTTTATTTACACACTGGTGTATGTAGGTCATGAAAAATGTATTTTCTAAAGGGATTCTCATGCGTGCGTCTATATATATATATATATATATTCGATATTCCTTGAAAACTAGGTTTAGTAACAAGAAAAATATGCAAAAACTTTATATCATAAAAATTCTAGAAATAAATTCATTATAGGTGAAAATTTCCTCTTCGTAATTAAATTATACTATTCCTATCTTTATTTTTATTTCGTCAAGTAGTATTTACTTCCGTATGAAGATTAAATAAGAAAGTTTCTTTTATTACGTTCAAAACTACTTTATTTTGTCCCTAATGTATAAAAATGAGCGGATCGCTATTCATGTATCAAAATATTATTATTCCTTAGTTAAATCAAGCCAATCTTTTTCGATTTACTATTATATGATTCAACATTATTGAATGTAAAACTTTATTTACGTTAATTTATCTCAATTGTAAGAAAAAAGTAAGAATCGTTTTATTTGAAACTTAAACTTGAATTGATATCGATTTACACATATTTTATATAGAAATGGTTCATTGGTTCGTTTTTTTGAAAGTTGTTTTGAAATTTTTTCAATAAAATAAATATATTCTAAATATGAAAGAATAATATAAATGTCGTATGATTCGTGAATTTATTTTTTTTTCATTTAATAGTATTAACGATTTCAATTTGTTTTTCTTCAAATTCATATTTAATATAATTTGACTTTCTGAGGCATATATTTAAATGAAAGTAAGTTATGTGAAAAAAATTAAGTTATAAGAAACTGTTCTTAAAACTAATGAGGTGTAAGTAGGGTATTTTTGTGAAGAATAAAGCAGTGTATATAAGTTTTAGAGATCAATATTTATTTTGATACTCTTATATCGTAATAAGCGTGGTTTTCTATTTTTGACAATAGATAGGTAATACAAATATTTCGTCTCTGCACTCATAAATATAAATAGTACTCTCTTTCTCTCTCTCTCTCTCTCTCTCTCTCGCGATAAAACATACCTGTACAATATCATTCGCACACATTCCAATATTCTTAAACTTACTTAATGCGACTTAACCAAGTTTGACGAATTTTTTGCTCTTTTTATCTATTTACAATCACCCGTTTAACAATAATCGCTAGTCGTTAACGGGAATCTAAAAACAAAAAAAAAAAACTCGCATCTCAGTATAAGTTGTACATTACGTTCAAGAAAAACAGAATTGGAAGACGTCGGTGATTCTTGTTGCGTAAGGCACTTAATAAAACTTAAAATTTATACAACTCGCTTCGGATGTATTTACAGTGAAAGAAAAGCGGAGCGGTGCGACAAATAATACAATAAAATTACTTAAGTTAGATATCACGGTTCGAGAATGACCAAAGTCCGAGAACTGTCATCTCTGTTAACGAAAAAAGAAAATCCTTCCCCCCCCCCAAACTCCGAGTCCTGTTAAAAATTTATATACAAGGCACTGACAAGGCCCCGCGCTCCTCGTAATTAACGTAGACTACTGGCCGGCGGACCGAAGATGTCGGGGAAGATCGAATGTAATAACAGCTAGGCGTACTAGTCAATAGAGTATACATATATATATATGTATATATATATATATCTCAGCGTCGTTCTTGGCCTCTTGCAGCTCGAGTTGTTGCACGCGCGCGTCGCGCCGCCGCTTTCTTTCGTCTTGCTCGCCCCGGCAATCTCGGGGCACGTCAACGCATCTTATACACTCTATAATAAAGTCAACGAAAGGAACAACGCCCGAATAATTATCTTTATGTTTCCTTCTTCAGCATCGCCTTCTCCTCTTCTATATCTTGGAAAGCCCGTCCTGCTGGACGACGGGGCCGAAGCCGCCGCCGTCGTCGCCGCCGCCGCCTCGTTTAGAGTAGATTTTGTCGTTAGAACGTTACGTATCATCGGTCTCGTCCCGACGCGCACAGCGAGTGATCACAATTGGTTTATATCCGTCTCCGCACCGGCACCGATCCCCGCGCGATCTCTACCACGGTCTCCAGCACTTCTCCTCGATCGACTCCTTGATCACGCTCTTCCTCATCACCAGGCTGAGGGGCTTCTGGAGCGGCGGGCTGTAGACGCGCGGGTCGAACTCCGGGTCGCTCGTGTAGCCGTTGGCCGGCGAGGTGGCCACGTCCCGGTGGCTGATGACCTCGGTGAACTCCGAGGCGACCGGGGACGGGGCCGGCGAGGGCGAGTGCGAGTCCTCCCGGAAGTTGGAGGGCGGCGCCTCGAAGGCGACGGGCGAGGCCGCCGAGGTCGAGGTCGAGCTCGTCGAGGAGGTGGAGGAGGAGGCGGAGGCCGTGCTCGCGGTCCTCTGGGGGATCGGTATCAGCGTCGGCAGCGGCGACGAGGGCGCCGGCGAGCTGGCGGGCGAGGAGACGGGGCTGGCGGTCGTCACCGAGGCGGCGCTCGGCGTCTTGGCGCCCGCGGCGACGAGGGCGATGTTGCCGTTGGGCAGCCGCGTGGGCACCAGCTGGAGCGCGGTGCCGTTCGCGTTCATGTAGAGGATGCCGTTCGACTGCTGCACCTGGATGGTCGAGGTGGCGTCGACCTGCGGCAGGATGTGCACCTGCAGCTGGGTGGTGGTGGTCTGGGCGGACTGCACGGACTGCTGGCCGGCGGCCTGGGGGCCCGAGCCGTCGGCTGGCCCGAGGCAGGTGGCGAGGTGGGCCATGAGGCGGCGCTTCGCCGAGGCCTCGAGGCCGGGGAACCTGCCGACCTCGGTCGCGCACTCGGTGAATCCGGCGCGGAACTTGTTCAGGACGCCGGGGTCGGTGGCCGAGGCGAGGGCCACCTGCTGGCGCTGCAGACTCTCCAGGTGCTTCACCGTCATTTCGAGGATGTCGGCCTTCTCGAGCTTCGAGTGTCTGGCTGGCTGTAAGCAAAAAGAAGGATTTTCATGAGCAACCTGTCGCTCGTCGACTCGGCCTTAACATTCTTAAGGCGAGCTTGCGTGGGCAAAAATTCTTTTGCTATCCGTAGAGATACTTACGTCTTTTTTCATTGCGTCCAGGATGAGTGCCTTGAGATCATTGAGACAGTTGTTGATGCGAGCTCGACGTCTTTTTTCCATGATCGGCTTGTTGCTCTGTAATCAGAAAAAAATAGTAAAAGGTTAGTAAATCCGTCGAATCGAAGGCAGCTGCTAATTCCCCAAAGCTACAGTGGAGCGACATCGCTCCGAATCGGCGATTATTTTTTTTTTTTAGCTCAAGAAACTTCCCCCCCGAACAAGCGTCAGAGACGAGATGAACACTAACCCGTCGGTTCTCGCTGGACCTCCTCGGCGCGGCCGGCGTCGTCGTCGTGGCCGTCGCCGTCGCGGTCTGTGGCGTCGGGGGCTGCACGGCCTCCTGGGGCGCGTGCTGCGCCGGCGAGGTCGCGCCTACGGTGACGGCGCCCGTGGGCATGGTGGCGTTCACTCCGGTCACCATCCTGTCGGCTTCCTCGACAAGTCGTTCAGGACTCGTGTCACAAGAAAAATAATGGTAACAGTTCTTCCCGGATTCGCGAGCAAATCCGGAAAAAGCGATGCACTGCACTGGACGATCGCTGGCCTGTGTTGCGTCTCGGTGCACTCGCGCAATCTCGGAGAGCTGCTGCTGGAGCGGGCAAACTGGCAAGTGGCAGTTGCGCGGCTGATGCGTCGCTGAGCCTAAGAGTGGCAAGTCTCGAACCTCTCGCTTGGCGCGTCGGAGCTCGACTGACTCTGGCGGGTGCTCGCTCTCGGCGACTCACCGAACGCTCGCGTCTGGCGCGGCGAGCCCGTCGACCGATGGAATGCCGTAGCCGCCGCCGCCGCCGCCGCCGCCACCGCCGGCGGGGTGGGGGCAGCGCGGAGAGGGGGCCACGGCGCGCGTGACGCTTCACCCTCGTCGGCTTATCCCCTCCGCCCCGGCGCCGAATTCCGACGCACCAATACCTGGACACGCGCGCACGCCGGCCTTTTTTCCCGCATGCACGAGGACGCGCGTGTGTGCGTTTATACGTGTGCGCGTATACGTTTGTGTAGCCACCACTCCACCCCGTATATCGAGGAGTTACGGGGAGAACAGGGAGTCGTGCCTGTGTGCACGCGTTCGCGTCCGTGTGTATGCGTGCGAGCGCGCCGGGCATAGGCGCATTGGCCACGCAAGCGCAAGTGTGCGAGCGCGCACGCACACGCGCGCACGCACGGGCGAGTGTGGATGGGACCCCCGCCGGGGCCTTGGGGCTCTTCTCGGTTGCGTGCGCCTGCGATTAACCGTGGGCTGCTTGGCGCGGGGAGCGGGGAGGGGAGAAGGGGGGAGGGGTAGCCGAGAGAGCGCTGGGAAAAAAAGAAGAAGAAGAAGCCCTCGGATCTCTGACGACCGCCACGCAGCCGCCGCATCGACGATTGTGTCGAATGTGTGTATAGGGATGCACCGGGACCCCGGTAGTGGGAGGTGTGGGAAAAAGCAGAAGCAGGAAAGAGCCGGGTGTGTAACTGGATCTCCCCCTCGCTCCCTTTTTTTCTCTCTTTCTTTTCCACTCGCACGCTTCACCGCTCGCGCCCGCGCGGGTCGAGGCGGATCGGGGCATACGCCCGGGCGTATGTGTGTCGCGTGGATGCATTTATGGTAATCAATGAGGTTTCTTGTGCTTCGAGGTGGGGGGACCCTTACGTTAGTATTACTGCACGTAGCTACACATACAAATACGAGGATTACGGACGGGCTAGTTTTCGCGTACTTCTGGCGCGTGGAACGAGGTGGGCTGGTTTCTTGTCTATTGGTTAAAACGACACGATAGCTAATCGGCAATTCAGCAGGTGAAAAGTAGGAAAGTAAACTTTTCAAATTACGCTTGCTATTCTTATTAAAATTATCTGGAAGCATTCAGAAAAGTTTAATAAATGAAAATTGAAATTTATTTTCACAAACAAAATAAAACATTTATTGATTTTCACTGTAGGCCTTTAGGCGATCTTTTACAATAGTATCTTTGTGCATTGTATTCGGTATAGTCGCTACAGAAGTTCTTATAATAATTATGTGTAACGCGAAAAACAACAAGTATAGCCTAATTAAGAACTTTGCGAAGAATAGATTATAATTTGAACAACTTTTTTTACTTTAAGAAAAAATTTTTACTTTAAGAAGAATCCATTCTCTCGTTCAACCCGTTTTATGTGATGTAAAGCTGAAACTTTTCTTCATCTTATCAGTTTCAAATATGTATTGTGATAATAAGTAAGCACATACTGAATTTTCTTTCACTATTAATTAAATTTTTTCCCCATTAACCAACTACTTATAATTAAATACACTCTTAATTAAATATTTATGGAATTAAAGAAATTTTTTTTGATTTGCCGTTAGATGAAAGAAATGTTAGTTTTGTGCTACACACGCAATTAGTAGAATTACATAAAATAATAAATAAAATAATTTAATTAAATAAATTATACAGATCGCCTTTGTTGTCAAATTACCATTATTGATACAAAGTTGAATTCAGATTCTTTATAAACAATGGTCATTGCAGCATTACTGATCTATTCATCTAGCATGAATATGATTATTTATTATGAAACTATACGTATATAATATGGTAATACAAGGATTATTCAATAAATTATTAAAAAAGAACGGTTATTCTTCTGATACTGATTTTATTATTTCCTTGGGGTCACGTCACCATGTGAATTTGATGGGTTTCCATCGAGCATACTCTGCAATTAATAATAGGCAATTAATACGGACGAGAAGAAAGGAAACAGTGGTATATGGCTTAAAGATTCTTAACAACTCTCTCCTGAAAATACCAAATATTAATTATTGTAGTTTTTGTCATTTTTAAACTAAAAAGAAAGGACCAATTACTTAATAGCAACAACATTTGCATTCTTTTATGTAAGTTCTATCGGAATCGCGCCAGGAAATCAGCTGCAAATCCGAAAGAATCTCGCAAAGGACCTTTAAACCGCACCTGCCCGACAGCAGGCGGATCGCACGAACGCGAGACTCCGCGCACTTGCGCGCGAATTAACCGCATTGTTTTCCTAATGCGCGCCCGAGTTCCGGGAGCGCTTAATCTCGCTCGGACGCGCGTATATATACGTATAGGAAGTCGACGGGGGGAGGGGGAGGGGGAGGGGAGGCCGTTTGGCGCCGGGCGCACTTGGCGAAGCGTGCCGGTAGCTCGTGCCCGCATAGCGCCGACCGCTAAAAAGCTGCAAATGGCCCCGCAGCCGCCCATTGTGCTGCGCGGGGACAATCAAAAGATTCGCAATCGGGGCGATTGGCCCGTGGCCCGGGTGGCTCCAGGTGTAATGTCGGCCGGGTCTTCTCCTAGTACCGGGCGCACTCCCACGGGCTTTTTTCGGGAGGAGGGCAGAAAGGCGAATGTGTATAGACACGCATAATATGTACATATATATATATATATATATATATATATAGAATATACATAATACGCCAGAGCGCTGCGGCGGCGGTGGCGGCGGCGACGACGCCGGGTCGTTATACCAGTGCACGGCTGGCGCGAGGCGCATCGAAAATAGCCAGCTGTCGCGCGCGATCGTGAGAACCTCAGCGGCTCGCCTGACGCACGGCGCAATTCTGGCACGTGCCCCGATCTCCTTCCTCTCTCTCTCTCTCTCTCTCTCTCTCTCCCTTGCTCTCTTCCTCCCCGCCCCCGTCCCTCCCTCCGCCGCGCTCGCTCGCTCGCTCGCTCGCGCGCGCTGAGCCAGCGCCGGCTGCGCTCTCACGAAATCATCTTCTCGCGCGCGCGCGACCATCCGCTCACTTTCCATCTCTCTCTCTCTCTCTCTCTCTCTCTCTCCCTCCCCCTCTACCTCCCGATATTCGTGACTCGCCAACTGACACACGCGCGCAGCACCTACGGCTGCTGCATTAATCAGCGGTCGCGCGGGTCGAGCGCTCGGAGAGAACGATTTTCGCACGATTCGCGCGCATGTGCGTACGTATGAATATGCATACACGAGTTACACGTAATGCGGTTGCCCGCACGACCGCGCGACGCCTGCTCTGCTTTCATAACTATATATCTATATATCAATCTATATGCATACTTCTATATATATATATATATATATATATATATATATATATATATATATAGATGCGTACATATTTAAATGCGTGTGTGTGCCTGTGTGTGAGTAAAGGTACCTGAAGAACTATGGATCTTCATATAAATAAATGTATGTATACAAGGGAGAAGACAACTAGGGCGGGACGATAAGAAAGCGAGGGAAATGGCGTCGTTGATAGGATGCTAATTGCCTCGTTGGGATCGATGCTAAACGGGGGATTATCGCAATTCCGGGGAAACACTTGCACGGAGTCCCGTTACTTATCGCAGGGGCGGATGCTCGTGGGAGGCAGAGGGCTGTCTCGATCGCCGTTGAACTTTGCGTCCGTAATCGGCGTTTGGGGCGGTGCTGCAGCACCTGTTTGACAAGGCCGCCCCCGCACCACTTTTTCAATGCGGACTGCGCGTGCGAGCACGCGTGCCGCAACGAGGGTGAGGGGGCGTATCAACATTTTGAACTTGCGCTTACAGAAATAAAGCTGGTACAGGCCGGAATTTAACGGGATTTTTCTCGTTGCGGATTAAGAGGCGGTGGGGGGGGGAGGAGAAGAGAGCAATCAGGAGGGGAGGGAGACGGACGAAGATTCGTGTGCAGGTACACGTCTGGCGCACAACCTTGTCTGCAGGGGATTACGATTTACCTTTGAATTTATATATATATATATATATATATATATATATATATATATATACATATGACCACATAAACGGATATTCATTATCCGCTCTATCTTGTTTCGGGTGGCCTTCACCAAACTCAACTGTCATTAGTGACGTACATGTTCTAAAATACATATACTATATACAGAAATAAAAAGAAACGTGCCACATTTTTAGTTCAATATATATACAATGTGTATAAATATATATGTATATTCACCTAAATATATATTGACTTTTGGCCATTGTATAGTAAAATTATTATTGCTCTGCAGCATGAGCACGTTGTCCTTTATTCATACGGGCGAGAAGGTGAAATCGATAATATTCTATTATATGAATATGTACATACATCATTGCCATTCGAAGCTTATTACGCGTAAAACCTCTATGCTAATTATTTCTTTATATACGTATGGATGTTATACGTACAAGCGAGCGTGAAGGAAACACGATCGATCGATGCGTATATGTCACGCGGGTAATGCAGCCTCGTGTCGGCTGATATGTCTCGGTTGCGAACAATAAAATCCATCCGGGCGATAAGGGCAATTTAAATGCCGGAGCCCTCGCGCCATCGGCGCCGATTCAAATTCGAACGGTCCTTGGCGATCGAATTGCCGAGCGCGCTGGCGCGACCGACGGCCGCGCGTCGACGGCGAGGCTCGCCGGTCCAATCAATTAAGCGACGTTTAACACTTTGGAGTCGCGAGCGCGCGCGTGGCCTGTGGGAAAAAAAGAAGATTAACGACCTAATTGATACGGCACATAAAGGAGGGACACGTGAAAAATTTTTAAATTAACTCATTTTTCTCAGCTGCTCGCGCTCTCCATCGGCGCACGTAACGCGACATTGCGCGGGGGGACTGTAGGGGGAGGTAGAGGGGGGGCGGAGGGATGGGGGCGAGTCGAGCGCGAGCGAGAAAGCCTGGGAAAAAGAAAGAGATTTGGCGCCGAACGAATAATAATACGAGAGAGAGGGAGAGCGAGAGAAGGATAAGGCGGGCAGCGCGAGCATTATAAGCAGCGCGCGCGAGCCAGAGCGAGAGGGCCGCATCGTCTACGCGCGGCGGAGGAAGCGAGAGGGGAGCGCACGCACGAGCACACAAGCCCGGGAGTTCGTAGAAGGCGCGATGGGTGCGAGGGGGCACTCGTTCGCTCCCACACACATGCACACCTGCGCGAGCGAGCGAGAAACGGAACAGAGAGGGAGAGAGTGAGAGCGAGAGAGAGAGGAGAGAGAGAGAGAGAGAGGGGAGGCAGTGAAAAAACGAGAGGGAGAGAGAGACAGAGAGAGGAGGACACGTGTGCCGAGACAGGAGGCCGAGTGGAGGCATCAGCCAGAGCGCTGCACGCGCGCGCGCGCCGTCGAGAGGGGGACGGCCGAGGGGGGAAGGAGGCCACTATCGCAGCCTGTGGGAAAGGAACCCCGAGCGCTCGCGCGCACAGCCGGATGATGCGCGGCCGCAGCCGCCGCGTATATACGCGCGCGAGCGGGGCGGCGGGGCGGTGAGGGGGAGAGGCGAGGGAAAAAAGAGAAGACAAGAGGAAGAGAAAGAGAGAGTAACGTCCATGCGCGCAGCGTCTCGCGCGCGCGTGCCTCTCCCGCCTGGCTCGAACGGGTGCGCGCGTATATGTGTATCACACACGCTCGCACACACGCGCGACCGTATCGCCGTGTATACACGGACGCGTAGCGAGAGCGGGGGAGAGGGAGGACGGATCGGCGGAGGGGAGATCGACCCGGCGCACGACCGGCGCTCCCCCATTGGCCGAGGTCCCCGCCGTCCCCGCCGAGGAGCGAGCGCGAGCGATCGATGCATACGGGACGCGGCGTGCGAGCGAGCGAGAGGGACGACGCGCTCGTCGGGCGGCGGGGCCGGGGAGGGGGCTCGAGGTCCGCGCGGGCGAGGCGAGGCGCACAAGGTGCGCGCGTGTGCAGCGCGATGCACGCGCGCTGCGGCCTCCGCCTCCCCTCCTGCCCCCCCCCCCTCGCCCTGCCCTCCCACTCTCTGTACGTATCTGTCTATATACATATATATATATATATATATATATATATACGCGCCGCAACTCGTGACTCGCCGTATACATAAGTACAATGACGCGCGAGGGGGAGGGGGGCCAAGGCGAAAGGGGTTACGGGCGCGTGTCTTGCGCGCGCGGGCACGGTGGCGGGAGGGGGGACGGGAGATAGCTACCTGTTGTTGTCATCGCGCCAGATCGTTTTTATCGAGTCTGTTTCTTTTTTTGTTTTTTGTTTCAGACGCTATCTAGTGGACTTCGATCACCGCTCGGTAGAATTGATGATACTGCTATCGCATTTTTTCGTGGCTTTTCAAAAAATGTCAATGCCCCTCGTGAGATATGTTGCTAATTTTGAAAAGCCACAGTGTAATAGAAAGTTCAAAGTTTTGGATTAATATCACTGTTATATGAAGTCTATGCTGCTGAACTTTAGGATCTTCTAAATGTTTTCTATGAAATTTGAAACCTGTAATGTTTTTCATAATTGTATATACAAGATTTCTTATTTTTTATTTGATAAAACTATTTAGAATTCATACCGTATAATAGAATCATACACGTGCAAATGTTCATGTCGAATTAAAATCGATGTTTACTCCTTAAAATAATTGGGACATCCTTTCTTATTAGTATAAAATTTATCTACATTCAATTAGATGTAAATCCGTTTCAAACTATCCTAAACAGCTCATCTTTGGCTCCAACTAAAGATATCTCCGTGCGGTTTTACAATTTTTACTTACAAATGTTAAATTTTCTAATTCTTTTATATTATTTCGTAACAAAACTGTAATATTACAAATTAAGTTTGTATTTCATAAATCCCCTTAAGTGACTTTTCCGGCAAAATTCATAAACAATTGTTTTTTTAATTTTCTAATTTTCTAATTTTTCTCTTAAATTACAGGAGTCAGGGACGGCTTTAGTTTTTTCTTGTTAGTTTTGTAAATTTTTAACTTCAAAAGTATTTGTTTTGGTATAAACCAAATTGTAATTTTGATAAATCTGTACAGCTACTTATTAATCATTCATAGATATATAAGGAATACCTCCGAGAATATATATATATAAGTGGAATTGATGATCATAGGTTTTAATCGAGATTTTCTCGTTTAAATTCTACTTCATATGTCTATATAATCAAATGGTTCTGATAGTTAAGGAAGACGTTAAATCTAGTTTTTTATTTTATATACTAGACAATTGTAAGTTGAGATAAAATCGTTTAAAATTAAAATATCCTTCTAATCGACCTATTCGAACAAACTATATTCGAGGATATTAGAAACAAAGTTCTACAAATTATCCTTTTGTAATTTATTTCTTAACTTTTTGTAAAAGTTCACGTTTGCAAACAAATATACGTTAAAATTGTTTGGTAGTAATGGTGTAATGAGGCATTGCGCCAAGTAGATTCAAGTCGAACGAAGCAGCAGAGAAAGACAGAGAAGAATACCGACATGTAAGGTGCTGCCATCGTTCGGAGGATGCCTGAACTCCCGTGTTTTCGGAGCATCGGCTGTCGAGCTGCGAACTGTTACAGATACCTGGTTTTGCTCCGTTCTGTACCATTTCGTGTACTTTTACAATTAATTGCGACGTTGCAATTTATGCGCGTACGTTGTACATAGAACACAGAAATTAATCCAAGTTCAATATATGCAGTCGAAGAAAAAAAACTTTTTTTTCCAATTAAATTAATCAAAATATTAATGTCAGTTACCGTTCTGATTGATGTCAATTAATCGCCGAAGGCCATTTTACTTAAACACGTCGGTGTAATTTATTTTGCATAGACAATCGAAACTGTACATCTATTTGGCTCGGTCGACAATCAATCTCCGTCTAATTCGGCCTGTTTTAAACAGAACCGCCGATCGCGAGTAGTGACGAGTGTTTTTTTTTTTTTTTTTTTTAACTCACGCATTTAGGGACACCCAACCGCGTCACCGTGGACTGATTGCCCTTCGGGAGCGCCCCACCCGCTCCCCGGTCCACGTGCTCCGGCGCTCTGTTTACGCGCGTCCGCCGCCGCAATCCGTGCCCGAGCGCGTCCAGACTCGCACGCGCGCGAATCGATTCGACGGCCGCGGCGCGATGCACCTGTTCGTTGCCAAGGACGGTCGGACCGGGTCTCGTTCGCATGGAGGGCGTGGAGGCGGAGGAGGTGGAAGGGGGGCGGGGGTACGACGAAAGCCGTAACGCGCGTTCCGTTACTCGTCGCGCTCGTCCGTCGCTCACCCCATCGGGGATATGAACCGGATGGGTTGTCGGGGGTGAGGGGAGGAGCGCCCTTATTTTCCGGTACGAGTCGACGATATGTGTGCACGTATATATATATATATATATCCGCGTTGGGTAAGGTGGTGTAGACGGTCAAACGAGCCATTAGGGGCGAACCTACGCTCGTGTAAATCGATCTCTCGTCTGTTTGGCTTTGTGGGGTGCAATGAAGGCGTTGACAAGGTGAATTCGATTTTCACGAGACACTTTACCCCGAAATTAATAGTTGGTTTTGCTCTTTTAGAGTTTGAAACCGCCTGATCAAATAGATGTGGAAATCAGTCGTGCATATAATATCTATGGATATCCAAATTTTTTTATGATAATATAAGATAAGTTAAAAGAATAAATTTTTTGCTTGTTTAGCAACGATATTTTTAACTCCACTCGGTTCTTTTTGATACGTATGCGAATGAAACAGCAATATTAATAGTTAATACTAAATGCAGGCTCTTAGGTATTAGTCTAAATCGCAAAACCAGGCCGTACCTTGCGCGATGAGAATACAGAAGCTAGAAAAATTGGGCAACACTCTCGTACGTTGCACAGGTGTTCAAATCTACAGATCGAATCATTTTCGATCTCGGCTTCTTTTAATATACCCCGATGTCCATTTCAATCTCGCCATGGCAAATTCTTATACGAGCAATAGCCAAGATCAAAGCGAGCTGAGCTCGGCTTATTGTTCGTTAATCTCGATGCTCAGACGTATGAATGCCGGCCCGAATGCTTTATGCATTAAAACCAGAGCTTATCCTGGATTATTTGATGGAAATATCAGTTTTTTTCCCTCAACAGACAACATTTTCAATATTTCATGGAAATGAACATAAAGCTTTCAAAATATATTCAAACTTTTGAAATCCCGGCGAATGCGGTTCGGAATTCTTCGCCGTCCCTATCCGAATACTGATGAGAATTTACGCTTTCAATTATTCATCAAGCGAAGTAAAAACATTTTCAATATTCCGCTATTATCGCCGGATAAAAAAAAAACACGTAATAAAAGCAGATTTATTTATGCCCTTGGAAAACTGCCGCCTTTCCCGGCGATCTTATATAGCAAATTATTATAAAATAGGGCGGTCGTAAATTTCGCTAATTGCGTGTTAAAATGGCTCTCGAGAAAAGTAGAGGGGGGAAAAAATATCACGCACGAGGCAGTTATAATTGCGAGTTTAAGATGGCAATTGCGCTCAGGCTCCGAGATGTTAAAGTACGTATATAATATTTGCAAAATTATTTACAAGTATAATCTTGAATCGAACACCGACGTGATAATAACTCTCCTACCCTATTACACGCAATCATTGTCAATTCGAGCAAACCCTGAAATATGAAGAATTTTATAACGCCATCTCTCAGCGTCCGCAGGAGCCCTGAATATAAGCGCTCGGGCAGAGGCGGCGATGCACCGGCGAGCATCGGGGGAATAAAAATAAGAAGTGGGCGTCCCTCGCGAACAGAACATGACGCTTCCGTGCGCCACACTGAAAGACACGTCGCAACTTTGCAAATTACACGACGCGCGCGGCAGTTCGTAACGCAGATACACGCACACGCACACACACACACACACATACACATCTACGTAGATATAGCTGCAGAAAAAGAAAAAGGGCCGGAAAGGGCCCGGCTCGTATATTTATCAAGAGGCGCGCGTATTATACACTCTCCGTGTACGCACATACGCGCCGCCGGGTTGTAGCGGGCGATCCCCGCGGCGGCGTCGGCGACGGCGGACCGGCACCCGCTCCCTCTCTCGAAAATCGATTCGTTTCGATCGGGGCGAGGGACCCCCGCCCCTCCCCTCCCCCCCTCCCCCCACCGGCGGGCGCGCGAGCGAGCGAGCCATAAATTGCACGGGTGGGCGACCGCGATCTTATCAGCGCGTGTTTCTCCCGCGCGCCGTTCGATTGGCCGCCCCGGGACACTCGTAAAACTCGCACGCCGCGCGCGAGCGACGCGTCCGCTTCGCCTTAACTTTCTCGCCCCACCCCTCCCCCTTACTCCACCCCGCCCCCCTCCCCCCGTCCTTACCTTCCTCCCTCTGGCACCGCAACCTCCCTCGGTTCGCGCGAGCGCCCTCGTCGCGCATCGCTGACTGACAACCCGCCAATTTTCCGTTATTATTGGTTAAGCAAATAATGCCGAAAGCTAGTGGACTTGTAATTACAAGCGAGCGAGCGCGAAATTTGCCGGCGTCCCCCGGACGGCGCGCGCGCATCACTCTCCCTCGGCCCCCCCTCTCTCTCTCTCTCTCTCTCTCTTTCTCCGTTCGCTGATGATGCGTGCACGTGTGCGCCGCGGAGGCAGCTCCGACCACCCTCCCCAACCCCCGGCTGGATTCGCAAGCGCGAGCTCCGGTATATTATATATGAGCGCGGGAACTCGTTCGTCTTGCTGTCAAACCTCTCGAACACGGCTCGTGTACTGTGTATAAATGCCTATATATATATATATATATATATATATATATATATATATATATATATATAGGGCTCTCTGGCCTGGGTGTCTGACGAAAAAAGAATTTGTATTATTTATACAATCTGCATGAGGAATATGCGCTCGTTATACTTCGATTATTATTTACGACTTCTGGAGCGCGAGGTGTTATGTTTTCGCGACTCGCGCGCAGCGACCATTTTAGGGGGACATCGAATGTAAAGCCTTTTATTTCAAACAAAAAAAGAATTGTTAAGAGTATCGACACCGAAATACCTTTAGACGAATAATGGGACGCCGTAAAAATGGAAGTCTCCAGCGGACACGCAACTTAGAAAATTAGAAAATAAAAGATAAGAACGTTTGCAAAGATATGATAATGGCTATTGCGTATAAAGTGCATTTTGTCTCGTACGATACGTCAACCAAAAAAAAAAGCCATTCTTATCTATGTATCGTTTAAACAGTCTAGAATTTCTTTAAAATATGCATATTGCGTACAAACACATAATTTTCCTACCATTTTCGTCGTTTGATTCCGTTAATACCTGTTAGACATAATGAGATTATATGCCAAAATATAATAGAAATTACGTGTTAGTTGGAATAAATAAAAGAAAGTCATAAAAATAAAATATCTGCAAATATTAAGAAAATATCTCGAAAAATATTTTAAGAATTTAAACCAAATTTCGTCTAATGTATAGAAACAGATGTATTTAAAACTACAACCTTCACATTTGTGCCTCTTTAGTACATCAGTAACAATTGAAAAGCATACGGTAAAAATGTGTTTAGAGACGTTTTACTACAATTTGCAGCCGTGCAAACTTACAAAAGTCTTATAGGCAGAGTATTATGCGGTTGATTGGTTATAATAACGTATATACTTGAACAGAAACAGCGGCCGAAATAACTTCTACTGTAATCAACGAATTATCCGTCAGATTGTTAAATTTTTTCATATGTCCATTGACATTCAAAAGAAGTGAAATACGTAGAGGTAGAGGATACGTTGCCCTAAACAAGAAATCTTATTGCATTAATCCGGGGATGTGGAAATCTTGTCTAATGCTCGGAGATAGCGAATTTATAGAGCAAAAATAATTTTAACGAACTATTGATATAATAGTCTTTAATTTTTATAAATAATACCGTGACAATGTAGACGCATCGTGCGTTTCAAACCATATGAAACCAGAGATGATAAACCGTCGGGATGAGCGATGAAAAGTACACGTGTAAAAGAATTACCAGACGTCGATCGGTCTAAAGAAGAATCGTTTGATCCGTACCAATAATTTCTAGCTCATAAAATTATACATTTACGTTTTGAAGTAATAATCGTAAATTCAATGTTTTGCACGTTCGTGTTCATTTATGTGCAATGTATTTGATCTTTTAACAGAGAATGACTAATTTTGCTACGTAGTTTACGTTAAAAAAAAAATTGAATCTGTTCACATACAAAGCGGTCAATTGGGCTATATTCTGTTGAGCAAAAATATTTCCCCGAGCTAAATTTCCGATGCGTGATGTAAATTGTGTTAGTAATGCTTGAGACTGTTTATAGGTGCTACTTTCCGTTGGAGTCGCTGATTACTACAAGATCTCAAGATCGCGGCATTCATACACGTATAATAAATTCTAAATTCCTTACGTAGCGATATAAAACTATATTATACGTAATCGAATAGTGTAATAAAGCTTCTGATTTATCTGATTTGAATATGCGATTTCAGGAAGAATAAAATAATTGTCAAAATAGACGTAAAGAAAATTTAAATCGAGCTTCTAGAAATTTCTCATTCGAAATATCATATTTCTATGTAACCAAAATTTAGTCAAGAAAATCCAAATCAAATATTTTTAATTCATCATTATTATACTTTCGGGTGGTTGAATACAATAACGTTCAACTAATCAATTCACGTATGCGACTATCCTGAAAATTACATTAAATTGCCAAATAATTGTTCGTGAGAAACGATTACTGTTGAATTTTTCCGCAAAAACAATTTGATTTGCCGGAATTACCTGTGCGTAGCTCTGCGGCGAGATTGCAGTCGAGTCAAGTCCAAGCCACGACTTTGACCGACGAGTCTCGACGCGAGAAAAACCGCGCGAGCGTCGTTCGGTCGAAAGCCTACGCGCCGTATGAGCGCGTACCCTACCGATACACGTAGCATATGTACAGGCTTCGTGTATTACTTCTGGTTTCCGAGGCTCGATCGCCGGATTCCCGCGGGAATTCTCACCGCCAAAGTGACGAATAGCTCGTCGGTTTGGCAGCGTTGTCCCCCCCCGCGCGCACGTGCCAGCACTTATCTTCCTCGCGGAACGCGCGAGCGAGGCCTACACACACATATATATATAGCAAATAAAGCGCGCGCGAAGAAGGTCTGAGGGTAAGGCAATAGCCACCGTCAAACGGGTTATTAATTGTCAGCGAGAACGCGAGGGATACGGACGCACAGGCGCACAGATTGTATATAGGTATCAGTCTATATGTACATATACGTATCGGGCAATGCTTCACGCTGCGCGCTAATGAATCGCGCCCGATTTTAATTGTGCGCTCGCGAACGAAACGCGAAAGGGGCGAGGGCCTCTTTTTTTTTTGCCCGCTGCCCGGGACGTGTGAGGGGGATGAAAGGCGTCCGCGCGCGCGCGCGCCGGCCGAGCGTTGGTAATAAATTGAATTTTACTTGCACGAAGTGTGTACGAGTCCGCGCCGAGAAGATTCTAGAGATTAATTGATTCATTTTTTTTACGGGCCTGCGTATAGTGTATATTTTATGTTGATCGTTAATTGAACTTTTCTCATTAGGGGGGCTGCTTTCTTCGACAAGCCGCTTCATTATTCGATTATTGTGGTCTTATTTTGCAGCAGGATACAATACTGTAGCTTTCTGTCTACACACACATACACACATATATAATAGCAGCATTATTAATTTATTCATCAATATTCCCGTTGAATAATAAATTGCGGCAATTTTATTGATTTTTTTCTTCTTTTTCCAGCACATAGGAATCCTGAAAAATCGCGATGACGATCGAAAAATAAATTTCAATCGGATAGGTGTAATAACGTGGAATTTCTCGGCAAATTCTATACTTTATGCAGCTTTGACGCGCAGCTGCGTAATAACTTTGTTTACCATTCGAGCATAAAGAGAGCTTCAAATTCTCTTCGCCTCTTTCGCCTAAGCCGTGTTTACAAACAAAAACCAAACTTCAATTTCTCGCACGCGAGGCATCTGCGAAGTGCTGCTTTTTTGTTTTTGGTTCAGCCCCTGGAATTTCCGCCGAGCAAAAATTGCGTTTTCAATATCCTCCTCGGTCCCCGGGGTCCGGAGTCCCCCTATATACTTATCGATTGACAAAAAAGAACGGCGCGGGAGGGGAAAGGGGAGGGGCGCCCCTTTTTGCGCCGCGCCGCGCCGCGGACAACAAAATCGAGCCGCCTAATTGTGCGTGATTAGCCGGTGCGGCTGCCGGCGCACGCGCGCGCGCGGCCGCTGTCCCTCCTATACACCGCGCATATATACCGCAACGCACGGCCGCGCAACAATGCGCGTTCTGTTGCGCGCGCCCGCGGGTCCATTGTGCGCGCGGCGCTCCTGCAGTCGGGCACCGCAGCATTCAGCCGCGAAGGTATATTATAGCTATATACATATATATAGAGACACAAACATACAGAAAAGGGTTAGAGAGAAAGAGAGCGACCGCGGGGCACTGGCGATGCGTCCCGGAGCGTTTGGGCGTGAAAAGGCTCACGTGTAGGAGCGCGCACGCGCCTGCTTTATCGGGCACAGAGAGCCGCTGCTGCGTGGGCTTGACTTAGGCAGATATTGTATGTAGAAGCCGACGCGAATTCAATTCACCGGGCTTTGGCTTTGCAGCTCTTGTCTCCTGGTTGCAAGAAACAGGTGCGTGTAAACAATGAAGTCGCCTTTTGACGCTCGCCTCGACATTTTTTGCGACCGCACTCCTTTCCCTTTTCTTCATTGCTTCTTTTTACACAATATATATATATATATATATATATATATATATATATATATATATATATATATAAAATTTTGTATTACTGTAAATTACAAATGACTTCTTTCCGCAAGCGCGCGACATTGAGAGTACTGTACATTTACCTCAAACGCAAGAATGACCTGTACAAAAAATTACCGTTACAGAAAACACTTTAGATCTATTTGGAATACATTTTTTGCATTATACCTTACAAGTTAATTGTATTCATTGTGCTTCGAGAAAAATGAAAAAAAATTCCTTCTTTCTAAAGGTTAAAAAAATTTTTTATTGGAACCAAGTTATATATATATATATATATATATATATATATATATATATATATATGTATGTATGTATTTTGCATGCGAACGTTAAACTTGAAGAATAGACAAATTTACGACGTTAATGGTTATCGGGTTTCATCGTCAAAGCGTATTATTAGAAAGGAAAAGTACGTAATAATTAGCAGTGCGGTTTTGGGAGCTATTGTTACTCAACCGGTTGTCGCAGTGGAAGCCCGGAGAGCATGCCCGGGCAATTTCGAAAGTTTAATACGGACATTAGAAGATAGATTTCCCGAAAGGGTAACGATTGTTCCCCCGTGGAGCCAATTCTGGTAGGCGACAGGAATAATAGGATCAGGGAAAGGGTGTGCGAGATCGTCCGAGTGTCGGAATTCTAGGTAAATGATTATTCCAGATTATCGCGATTGCTTTTCGCCGGAAAGACGGACTCGTCGACCCTTCCCGTAATGTTTACTTCAAATTGACGCGAGCTGTCCGCGCCTCTTGCCGTTCGTTAATCCGGACACTTTTTCACACCTAAATATCTGAGCGTCGCACGACGCTTCTCTCCGATGCATAGCTTAAATTATGTAGATTCCGATTTCCACGTTGTTATTATATAGAAGATAATCATACAGCTGAAATCGTACAGATTCTCACTCTTTTGTCATCAAATAATTATTAAAGAAAAATAAGCCATGGAATTAATTTTCACTCCCAGTATTATAATAACAATCGTCGTACAGCAACAGCAACAACAATATCGACAACAACAACAACAACAGAAATAATAATAATGATTATTATTATAATAATAACAATGATAATAAAAATGATAATAATAATACTAACGGCCCTTATAAAATGCTACGATTTTGCGCTAGCTGCGCGCCTCGAGATAACCAACGGAAAGTCATAATTTAGAAATTGTGCAGTGTGTAAATATTTACTATCTACGAATGATTCGCATCGGGAAACGATAGGTAGTTGTAAAATTATATTTTCCCGCCCTCCAGCTGAGACGCCTCGCCACGTCGAGCCGGGGAGGACGGAAAGACGTTCGCAATGTCGGGAATGGGACGCAGCGCAGTCGGTGCGAAGACAGAGCGTATAACCCACGCACGCGCGCATACATCTCCCCCTGCTTCCACCTCCCCTCCTCCCTGGTACAGGCGAACTCGGCCCGCTGTACCTCTTTAATTGGGGTTAAATCATAAAACTCCTTGCCCGGCCGACCTTGGACCGTTCGGTAATCCTTTGCGAAAGGAGAAAATTTGCAAATGACCGCTGTAAACGTGATGGATGACAGGGGGGGAGGGCGGGGGAACACTTTACACGAAGCCTTGACCATTCTACTAATCAATAGGCTTCATTTTGACTTTTCTCTGCCTCGACGTGGCTCTGTCCACCCTCCCCCTCCTTGTATTTCTCTCTCCTTCTCTGGTTAGCCTCTCCTTCTCCCCCCCTCTCGCGCTCTCTCTGTCTGTCACATTTTCTCCCCTTCTCCGATGCCCGCTGCTTGCGGTATGCCATAAGCTGCAGAGGTAGTGACTCGGAGAGGGTGAAGAGAGAGAAAGAGAGAGAGAGAGAGAGAGAGAGAGAGAGAGAGAGAGAGAGACAGACAGAGAGGGAGAGAGGATGAGCGGGAGAGGGGTTCGACAGTTTTTCCGAAACAGTCAATGTGAAAAGTGTTGGGCGTGCTAAAGTGACTAAACGAGCGAGTTGTCGTAAAATGATTTTGTTCGCCCATCATAAAAACCGCTACTTTGGCTCGTGCGGAGCCATCCCCTCTTTTGCCTCGTTCGCCCCTTTTAAAAAATAGTCACAGCCCGAGTTCATAGGACTGGCTAACTGCTTTGTCGGGTGAACGAGCGGAGGTGACGAGATGAAAGCAACGAGGGTGACGATGGGGAAGGAGAGAGAGAGAGAGAGAGAGAGAGAGAGAGAGAGAGCTGGATAAACCGCAGAATTTTGGCGAGTGCAATATTTTTTTACGAAGACCTGTCCCCCGACTTCTTCCTTATAGGGCTCGATCCTAGGTAGAGTCGTAAAAAAGACAAGCCTTTGTCGAGAAGGGTCAAGTTTTGCAAGGCTTATAAAAGGGTGCAAAACTTTAAAGGATGGGTCTTCCTCCGCAGGCGACTGGATTTTTGAGAAAGTTGCCGGCCGCGGCGAGGTAAAGGAATTCGTTTACCCTTGAACGATCGAGGAAAATCATAAACCCTTCATTGTCGGAGGAAAAGGCTGGGACGTCGTTTTTTTCTCTCTCTCTCTCTATCTTTCTCTTTCTCGCCGTTGACTCGTAACGCGCGCGCGGTCTTGTCTCTCGCAACAGCTGTAGTACACTATCGTAAAAGGGGTCGTAAAGCGACAGACGGCTTGCGCGAACTTTCGTTTTTTTTCCTCGTAAGGAACTTTCACTTTGTCCTTTATTGCGAGTCGGTATCGCTGTGAAGCTCCTCCCGTAGGATTCGAGAGGATCCCCGACAAAGGGGTTATGAATGCCGGTTCACCCCTTCCCATTCTGACCGGTGGCGCGGAAACGTTATGTTTCGTGGGCGTGCAAGAAAAGGATTAGAAGGGAAAAGGATCCCGAGTTCCGCAGAGGTAAACCCCTTTATTGGTGATCAGCGATTCTCAGTGTTCAACCCGCTCACGGCCCCGGGGTCTCGGTGTCGGTAACACCGCACCCCTTTTACAATCGGTAGCCACCGTATATTTTTTCCCTGAAAAGGGGTTTCTGGCAATTGGTGCCGAGCGAACGAGCCGGCACGCGCGAGTCGCGCGACTTTTAAAAAGAGACGGCGACTCAAAGGATTTTACGGGCTTTGCGGCTTTTCCGGATTCGGTCAAATTAGTTGCCGGGACGAGCACAATGGCGTACTTCAGGAATTTGGACCACCTAGTGGCCTAGTTCGCAGGACCAAATATGAATGTGAAATTTTTCTTTTCTTTTTTGATAACCTTTTTACGTGGAGCGGCAATTAGACGGGACGCTAATTAAATGAATTAACGTTTTGCTTGTAGAATAGGCTAATTTTTTATCGATTATCGTCGTATTACGTATTTACAATTAACTGATAGGCGACAAAAATACGTTTGTTTACGAAGGCAAAGCGAAAGATGCGCGAGAAAATACCAAACGGAGAGTCCGAAGGAAATGTTAATAATAAAAATAGCGATGGAAGATAATATCGCGTCTCGTGTAATATACGGGGGGGGGGGCTGTGGAGTGCCCGTATTATAATACGCGATTATCGGAGCGTGCATAATGATATTTACTTTCGTAATCAAGCTGCGCTTTGTCGGCCCCGCGCAGGAGTAAGGCGTCTCGTGAAAATCTGCACGCGCGCGGCGCAGATGCGTTTTGCGGGTTTCGCCGATCGGGCCGATAATAATCGCGCGAAGGGGGCGACTTTTGGCGGCGCTGCTGCCCTCACCCTACACGCGCACCGCAACGCTATCGATTTACCACTCACGCCCGAATGGGTTGTGGGCAGTCGACGGCTTCGTGCCTCTCGGTCCGTCCGTCCGTCCGTCCGTCCGTCCGTTCGGCGACAAGCCCGTTCTATCCCTTTTTACTCTTCGCCGACGCGGCTGCAAGGAATCCCGGTCCATTCGCACTTCATTTCATTCGTATCGTATTGCCCTCGAAGGTTTCTGCCACGTGCGACGAATTGCGCGTTACTTTAAATTACAATAAAAGATCTGTAATTTTATTGCTTATTCGTAAGAACTAATATTCTATGAAACATTTTTATATAGCTATTAAATTTTCTTTATAAAGTATTGCTCAAAATTATTTATTAATTATTCATTGTATTTTACATAGAATTTACTCGACTGCCGATAGAATTTAATAGTAGATTTAGTTTATTTAAGTAAATCATTCGCTTTTACAATTGTATTATTTTTTAATGGAAACATACAAAACACATTTAAATAATTCAGAGAAGTAAGTGATTGAAATCGTTTTTATCGCAATTAAAATTGTTCATCTTTCTTTGTTTTAGATTTTCACAAGTGCTAGAATCGTTTTTAGAATCGGAATATTGTAAAATCTGGGCCGAATTTTTATTAATGGAACACTAGATGCTTATGGAGCAAGTTTCTCAAACTAAAATCTAGACGAATACTGCACGTAAATAGTTAGAAGATAGAAAAATAAGCACTGAATATTTTTCGTACGAATTTAATCAAATTTGCTATGCGGGTGTTTTGAGAATTAGGAATTATCAAATCAGTTTGATGGATTAAACATAGAGGAAGAAATTTTTAGAAATTTTTAGGAACGAAAAATTTGTTTTGTATTTTCTTTTGGATTATCTAGACAATCTCCATAGCTCTAATTCATGGTGAATGAAAAAATTAGATATAAAAATCTTGCGTGCCTTGCCCGACGTTTTGTATATGCAGTAGTAAACACAACGTGGCCCGATGTGCGAAAATCATAATCTACGGCTAAAGTGTCAATTTTAACTTAGAATTTATCATTCGAACTACAAACTTTCAATATTATCATATTTGAGACAGGCGTTCTACGCTTCAAAGGATTCACAAAAGACTTTAATTAAGTCACGTAGTCGGATAAGCCCTGAAATTTTCCTAGATAATCCGGAAGTAGCGCGTGCTCTTCGTCGGAGCCAGCAAGTCCAAGGTACGAAACTGGCGGAATCAATAGCCGTGCGGGCGAAGTGCAGACTTTTGTCTATAATGCGCGAACAAGACTAGAGGCTCATTGGCGAATGTACATTCGTTCGTAATTCACGCCTACGTTGGTACAGCCGACTGCGGCAGCGATCGCCACGATTGTTTTTCTAAATATATATATATGTGTGTGTGTGTGTGTGTGTGTGCGTGCGTGCGTGCGTGCGCGCGCGCTCGGTCCAGCCCCCCGCCGAGGGAATTTCTATTGGCCTTTGATAGCGCTCGGAGGAGGATGTGCGTGCGAGCGCGCGCTCATGGGAACGGGCTCGCTAACATGTGCCTCTCGCCTTATTCTTTTTTTGTTTATCCTAGGCGGCGCGGGAACAAGATTCATCGCGCCGTCGTGGCTCTTGCGCGCGCGCGCGCGCGCGAGCAGGTTCGTTGGTGTTATTTGTTAATGAGAGGCCGTTTTCGAATTCGTGCCTCATAATGCGCGCGTAAAACGTGTCTTCGAAATCCTCGCTGGAATTCTCTAATGGCTTCGTATGTGCGCGCGCGCGCGTATGTGTGTGGTACGCGTAGAGAAAATATATTGGATACGTTTTAAACAGAATATATGTACGAAGGTGCGTGCGCGCGCGCGTGTGTATAGATGTTGTGTAAGGCGCGGTTGGATAGGTTAAACACAAGCAAGACTTGTAGATGTGATTAAAACGATTAAAACGTTAACTTTAGATATAAGTAGAATGGCACGTCTTTGATATTCCGGCAAGGTTGGGCTTTTTCAAATTTTTCTTCATTTTTTGCCAATTAATTTGAAAAATAGCACGACCCGGAGGATAAAAACGAATGTAAATACATTATAGAGAAAAATAAGGATATTAAAAAATGAAGAATGAATGATACTGCGTGTGCTTTGGTTAAGAAGGCTAATTTATTACGCTCGGGAATATTATATCACCGCCAATAATAAATAGCTTTCATTGAAATCGCAGACTTACAACTGTTTATCTTAACACCTTTCAAATTTATTAAGCGACTATTGAATATATTTTCCATTCGCGATTGCTCGATCACCGGTTTTCTACTTTGTCGAAAACTGCACGAGGATTTATCCAATAGAATTCTAGTTCGTAAGCAAAATATATTTAACCACGCAATCATAATCGGTATAATATTTTGAGCAAGAAATAGATATTTATAAAATAGTACGTATTTCAATTTATTTTTAAATAATATGAGTTTCTTTTTATCAAATTTTACAATTTATATGCGAATTGATTTAACGTAATTTATATGGTTAGATACATCGGTTCTAAAATGAAAACAGGCTTTTAATAACAATTTCTTTTAAAATGATATTATTATTTATAATAACATTTTTGTCTTTCTGTATTCAATAACTTAATGTTAATAGTGTATTATATAATAATAAATCAATGCCAAAGGCCAATTTTTTTTTAGTAAAAGTGTAAAAGATAACGTTAACCAAAAGTTTTAACGATAATCTCATAAAGGTCCAAAAGAGGTATTTTATGGAGTGCAACAAAACTTAAGCCGGTATTTTGAAGCAAATAATTAGTTAGTTAATAATAATATTATTGTGTGGTTGGTGGAAGATATTCTTTGTAAGCAAGAAGTCAAATTTTTCTTTCGGAAAAATAGCTCACTTATCAAGATCAAGAAAGAAAAAAGTTTAAGCTAAAATATCGATCCCTGAATTATATAGCAAAGAAGTTCAAATTAAAAATTTGATAACAGTTATACTTGATCCGATCATCAGTTACGACAAAAACCCGGTTGGAAGATGTCTACCGTCAATGTGGCGCACCTACGAAAGTTATGCTTCAGTGTTGTACGATAAAGACTCATTCTGCCAGAAGACTATCGTGAAAAAGGAAAACTTGCTTTTTATTTGCACGTGTATCTCTACAGTTCCTTAAGTAAAGCAATCATTGAAAGCATACCAACAGTCATAATAACGCGAGAACTCAACAATGGCGTTGAAACGTTCGAGAAAATTTATATGGGAGTAAATTGCACGGTATACTGGGATCCTCCGGGCTCGTGCTCGAGGCGGCGGGCGCGACCTTATAGTTGACACGGCCGTGTAATAAAATCACGGCGGCGCGGGCGAGCCGCTATAAAACAGCTCGCGACAATAAAGTGTTTACAGAATTAATTTTACTGCCCGATGACGTCGTTCACGGGCGCGCGACCCGCCCGTATAATAGCCTCGCATTCAGGTAGAAATTGGAAAGCTAGCAGCAGTTTTCGGGGCTCGATGCCCACGCGCCACCCTCGCCTCTATCCGTTTTATTGCGCGCTCAGCACGCAGTTCACCCCCCCCCCCCGCGCCCCCCGCTCTCGTGGCACCGATGGTCGAGCGATCGAGCGGACGCGCGCAATTCTACGGATAAATATATATATATATATATATATATATATATATACATAAGTATATGGAGGAGCGGAAGAAACGGGGCTGCGCAGACATTTCGCCCGGCCTCGAATGCGCGCCTCACGGTCGCGCCATGAAAATCTGCGACGGGGCCAGGAGGAGGCAGGCAGAAAAGGAAAACGCGACGCGTTCCGAGCCGAAACTCACGCACGGCGAATGGTAGGGGGCGGGTGGGGGGGGGGAGGGGAGCGAAGCCTCGGACGGTGCGAGCAACTCTTTTCAGCCGGGAGTTTCCGTCTCCCTGGGGGATTAATGCTCGCGGCCGTTTAATCCGACAATATTAATGGCCGTCGACTCCTCGCGCAGCTCTCGTCCGTCCGACGGAGCTTTCAGCTTTCCTTCGCCGACTCGACAGCGCTGCCCGCCGCGCGTCCCCGATAAAAAAGACGCGCGGATAATACGAATATAAATATATACATATATATATATACACGAGTCCCGCATCGAGGGGGAAGTTTAAGCCTATTCAGATATCCCGGGAGCCTTATAAATCCGTGCGCTGCTGCCGCGCGCCCCGAGCGTATTATATGCGCGTGGCGCAGACTCTCGATATTAATCGAGGTCTTACGACGATAATAATTTCATCTAACGCATTCAAATGCCCGCGAAGCTCGTATAAACGCGCGCCGCGGACTTGGCCGTCTGAAAAGACTCGTGGCAAGAAAAGGTCGGTCGTCAGGTGGGGCGGGGGGGGAGGGCGGAGTACAGTCGATCTCGGTCTACCAGAATTACGCCGTCTCGGAGTATAAATTGGACGCTCGTCGAAAGAAAGGATACGTATGCTTTATCGAATGTCTCTCTCAGGCCGTGTCGGCTCTGCCGATACTCGGACGGGTCCAAATGCCCTTGGCCGCCTCGAGAGTCTTTATTGGGCTTGCAGCGAGTGTACGGCCGCAGTTTCGAAAAGCGGTCCCACTTTTCAATAATTAACGCCTCTCTTAATTATCTTCCTAATCGTAGTTCTAGGTACCGATGCGATAATTTAAAAGTACTGTAATTTACAATTCTCCGGTTTTGTCCGATACTTTTTCTATAGGATACGCGCGCCATTGTGCAATACCGGTCATACGCGCAGTTGTAACGCTATAAACGTTTATTAACGTTCAATATCGTTTCATATTTGTGTTTTATTACGTAAGTTTCTTTCGTTTAACGTCTTTAATGCGAAATAACGAAATAATTTTACAGATTTCCATTGATCAAGAAACAGAATTATTGTCTTTTCCCGGAATTCATTTTCAATACCTTCGTCGTCGTCCGATGGATAAATTCAGTGATATTACTTATTCGATGCCTCGGTGTACGCTCGAAAGCCGAGTGCAATTCGAAATTTTAATAATTTTCAAACGGCCGATAATTCATATCGATGCGTGAAAGCGCGTATTCGGCCGGGCGTAATGGTGTATTCGAGGCAAGATTGACCGGCGACTCGCGTTCCTACGAAAGCGCTGCCTCGAGTGCCGGGCGCGAGCGCGAAGCGTCGTGAAACCGACGTGGCCCGCGTGGCGGCGCGGGGGGGGGGGGGCGGCCGCGGCGCGACTCTCCTTTGAGAAACGGCAACCTGCTCGTAGACAATCTGGAAAACGCGGGTTTTATGGTAATTCGGCCCTGTTTATAAACACGCGCCGAACCGGCGACACATTCGTAAGGTTGAAATCGTGTACGCGCGCGAGCCGGCTCGGGGCCAAAAAGTTAAATCAATGAATATATGCACGCGAGACGTATTTGTGCGGGAGATTATAACGTCGTTTGAATAATCGAAGTCATTGATTGCCGACCGTTGCGCCAGCGGTCCTTCTCCGCGACTATTAGATATCTACATACGTATACGTGCGTGTGTGTATATTTATGGGAAAAATAAGGTAATGTCCGTTGCCCGGAGCGATCGCGCGCGCGAGACTGCTGGAGCTAAAGGCGCGAGCGATAATTATGTACCGAATCGACGTGAAAAATTGAGGTATATATATATAAAGTATATGCCAGAATAGAACACCTGATTTCACAAGATTACGTTCAAAGACTTTTACATATGATCAGTTTGTTTTATGTATATAAGCCAGTCTAGACGCTATGTCTCGCGTTTTTTTTCGCATGACATATATATATATATATATATATATATATATATATATATATATATATACACGAAATGAAACGATAAAATTTATACGATTTTGGATTAAATTTCTCCGGGACTCGCAGCAAAGTTTCGCATTCGGTATTTGTTTGAAAATGTATATTTAACATGGACATCGAGTTAATACATAATATACGTTAAGTGACCAAACAGATGACGCGATATTGAATCCTTGTATAAAGGGAAATATGTTCTTAAAGTTTGAATGCCGTACGTTTTCTTATTTTTAATTCTTGAAAAATACTAAAAATTTACACAGATTCACGAAAAAATAATAACTAAAACAAAAAATTATAAATAAAAATAAGAATTTACGCAAAGATATTTCAGACTTCGCCCGGAATAAAAACTTTACTAATTTTTCACTTGCTTTTTTTTTTGTTTTAAGAAACATTCATTTGCGCGAATCAAGTTTAGCTGTGAAAGAAAGGCCAAATGAAGGTTGTTACGAAAAGAAGGCAGTCCAGAGCAATGCTCCGTTGGCGAAGCGATTTAAACCAATTTCATGAGCAGCCACTTGAAAGCCAATAGAGCAGCTCTACGCGTGCGAGCGCACGGCCCGGCGCGCAACTCCATCGTGGTATAATGCTACTGCTCCTGTCCCCTCGCGGCCTTTTCGGGTGCCCGCGCGCGTCCCGACGCACCCGAGGCCCCTCGGCACCCACGCTGCTCGAGCAGTCGCGGGCAGCGCCCGGCGCGAAGAAAAGCAAAAGAAATCGTAAATTCAATTACGCCGCCGGGCAGAGCGATCGTCAATTACATCCATCACGCGACGACGCGCGCCCGTATGCATTAATGCGTATATACGTACTATGTGTACACGTAGCGTCAGCGGCGCGCGTCGCCCATCCTCTCGTGTCTCAATACTATAACTCGATCCCCCCCCCCCCGTGGCCTTTGGGATCTTCCTTCGCATAATTCCAATTATCTACAGCGGCCGGTCTGCCCTGGCGCGCAACTTGCATTAATTAGCGATGCGACTCCTTTCAGCCGTGTGTGTGTGTGTGTGTGTGTGTGTGTTCGGGTCGAGATAAAAATAGCATTTCAAAAAAGAACGAAACACGGGAAACGAGAGAGAACGAATGAATGATCTCGCGCGACGGGAGTGCGGGAAGAAGCAGCGCTACGCGCATTGCCAAATGGACAACGGGTGGGTAAGTTATGCGTTGAAAAAGTTGGCGAGGCCGATATATACATATATAGTATATAGTCCTTTCGTCTGATCGTAAACGCAGTTAAATCAGCGTTTCGACAGTTTTTGCGTATTAAGCGTTTGTACAAATTTTTATTGCACCCGGCGGCACGAATTTATTGACCCTACGATAATTTTCTGAACGAAATTCAGCGATCTTGAGATCTTGTTTTTTTTTCTTCTTCTTTTATGTATCCGCTTTTGCCAAACTTATATGGCCTTACACATGGTCATCGGAGAAAGTCTAAAGATCGATTTGATACTGTGATTTGATTTTTACGGGCGCATTGCAAATTAATCGCAAAGCTGCAGAAATCTTGAAAATGATAAATGGTAAGAAATTAGACATTTCTACCTATATTGCCGTAGGCGAGAATATAACTTACAAGGTACTGCGGCAGAGATTACGATAGAGGCGAAAATTATCCGTTGGGACAAGTATTAACGAAAATAAAAGTGCAGGAAACACGTGGAAGTTTCAGAGCTCGTTACCGCAGGCCCCGTTCGTTACAATCGAATCGGTAACGGCGCGGCTTGGGAAGAAAGGTGGCCATTACATATATTACCCGTAACGCGCCTCCGAGACCTGCCACTTTCGTCCCGAGAAACAATGGCTAAATTGATTTTCGATCGGACGCACGCGCCGGAATTATTCGAGCCTCGAGTTTCTCACGGCTTCCGAAACGCGCGCCTGTAGACTCCGTTATCGTCCGTTATAAACTTTTCTTGAATCAATTTTCCCTTTGGATGAAAAGTGCCGAGCATTATAATAGACATTCAATTGTGCGAGGATTGCCTATATATATATATATATATATATATATATATATATATATATATATATATATATATTATACGAACTCGCATACGCCGGCCGTAGCTCCAGCGCGTGCAAATTATGCAGCCGCGCGAAGCGCGGAAAAATGTCAAAAGTTTCATTCGATTTCCCACACGCGCGGCGCGAGTTCCTCTGACTAATCGAAACTCATACGGGTTCCTACGGGTTTCTACGCAAATAAATTACAATTCCGGTCCATTAGGCGTCTTTTTCTCCTTTCTCCTCTTCATTATTTGCCGATTAACTCACCTCTATATGCCTCCAGACGATATTTATTATAGAAAATACATCTTGAGAATACGTCAGTACCTAATACTTCTTTCTCTATGGAAAGACGCATAAATCAGATAATACATTTGCCTTTTAAATGCGTTGGCGACAGTAATGAGTAGAGGAGAGGCGATTTTTAAAAAGCATACAATGTCGGCGGCGCGTGCTTATCGTCTTTAAACAAAAAACAAAAAGGAGAAGAAAAAAAAATCATTTTTAACGCACTTCTGTTTCCTCGTAGCTTATTTTCCGATTTTGTCGCGGTTCCCGCAAAAACGCTCGGTGCCTCGCATAGCATATAATAATATCAGTCCCTTTCTTGTGCGCGAATATAATTTCCCCGGACAAAGCCGGTAATTTGGCACTTCCTATTCCATGGGCCGTAACGCGCAAATGACTTACTCCGCGGCATTCGCGATCCAATGAATTTTCTTGCCGTTCCCGTATGCACGTGTACCTGCCTGTAGATATGTGTGTGTGGTGTGTGTGTGTGTGTGTGTGCTCGCGCGCGGGCGTGTGTATTGTATATATATTTAGAATATAGCCATATGCAGGCGATAGAATGCTCGATAGTAGTACTATCGGGATATAGTGATTTGCCGAGAGGCTGAGATATATATTATTATAAACTAGAAAGTACGACATAAAAATAATTCACTACCGTTAGTGCTTCGATTATATTCTGCAATTATTTATGAGGGTCTTTTGATCTATTTGGAATTACTAAAATCATAGATGCATAGGGAAAATGTAAGTGTAGAGGTCTAAATTAAAGGCAAAATTAAAATTGAAGTTAATTTAATATCACGTCTATTCTACTTTCAATTATTAGAATATGGATCGAATATTTGTTTTTTATTTTTTTTTATTAGTTTTCATCTTATTTATGTTTCTATATGCATATTTATGACACATTTTTTTAGCTTGACAATCGTAACTCACAGATGTTCAGTTTTAAGGCGTACACTTATTTGGAAATATAAATAGAAAGAATATTTATGGCAAATTTCCATAAATGCAGGCATACATTGAAAATGCTATAACCGATGACTTTTTTCCTTTACGACTGTTTTACATATATGCGTATATGCGTATTTCTTCTTTCTTGACGTCGAATTTCAAATTAAAATTACTTTATTTTTATATTTGATTTACTCAGATTATTTCCCACTTACCTCATCGATAAAATTTTATCAAAGAATGTAAAATCTGCAGTTGGTAAATTTTATATAGGATTATTTAGGGAACGGAAAATATTGAAGATGTGCTTGTACAAATCATATAAACGATTGTAAACTTGAAAAAATAATGTGGGCATAATTAAATTAACCTTTTTAGGTAATAAATTTTATGATACATCGAGTTGAAGGTTTGCAGTTTACACAAGCGATATTAATATGATCAAAAAAGAGTTTGCACATATGGTAGAAGGTATGGCAAAAAGTTTCTTGAAAAATCCATAATCAAGTCATTTAAACTGGAGCGAAGAATTTCTTAATAAGAGAATAAAATACTTCAAAGAATGGAATGGCGTCGAGAAAAAAAATACTAAATGCAGATTAAAGTTCAGCTCGCCTGTATATATATATATATAATGGCGAGTGATTCACGGGCGAATTCTTCCGTCTCTTCTTATTCTCCATCTTCGTTCGTCTTCGGTCCTCGTAAAACGTGACGTCAGAGTTAACGGGGTTGTGGCGTCATCCTCTTTCAGCTGCGCCGCAAATTCCCACGCTCGACGACCTTTGCCATCCATCGGTGCATCAGCGCTTTCGGGGACGCATTACCGCATGGAGCACGTGCGCGCGTGTTCCTTACACACGCGCACACGCGCACACACTCATACACAGATGTATATCTATATATATAAACGTCGAGACGCGCAGATAAGGAGGAAAAAATTGCCGGCTCGGAAAGCGTCGCGCACGTCCACGCTCCCCTCGGCTCCCCTGGGCTTCTTTTGACACACACGTCTGATGAAGAAGAAGATGCCCGCTTACAAATATATATATATATATATATATATATATATATATATATATATATATATATATATATATGTATGTATATATTGCCTCGCTGCTGCGCGCGGAGGCGGACCGTGAGGCCGATCGCCGTTTACGCGTACATTGGAAGGAGGGCGAAAGCGCAAAACGGCTAATGGATTCCGCGAAGAGAGGCGGTGGCGGGCGGGGGCGGGGAGGGTAAGGAGACGGGCGGGCAGCTCAGCGACGTGCTCTTGACACGCCATTATCGGACGGGCCGGCTCGTTCCCGGGACGTCGAAACCGGCACCGGCTCCGCGGTAGATTGAAACGCGGGGGTTGTCTGCGCCGTTGCCCGCGCAGCGGGGCCGTCGTACACGCCGTGTATTTATAACGACGCGGAGGGCATCCGTGCGGCGTCGAATCGCCCCGACAGGACCGATCGGCTGGGCGCACGGCAACGACGGCAGGAAGTACGTACAGAATTATGGAAATGAGCTTCATCACGTAAGAATAGACACGAAGTCCGGGAAGGGGGGCGGGGGTCATTGCGATCTTCCTCCCGCACGGATTATTAAATCGAGCCCTGTTAGCGCAGCGAGTTCGAAATATTTATCTTTCTCGCGAGATGAAGAGAAGAAGACCGAGGGCCAATGATAATCGGGTGTTTCTCCGATGCCAGGACGCATTTACGTAGAAGATCGGGAGATCTTTAAAAGTTTATTTATAGTTCGCTCGAGAACGAAGGTTGAAAATACAATCGAGAATGGGCGTGTACCCCTCGCCCTTGATGACTCAAGCTACTATAATACGTAATAATCTTTCGCACAAGCCGTCGTAATTTTCGTGCGAAAGCGCGCGCACGGCCCTGGCTCGCTTCGGGACGCTCCAGGGCGTGCGACCCGACGCCTTGCGTCCGTGCGCTGCTCCTCCGCCTCCTCCTCCTCCCCCCGTCGTCCTCCGCAATCTCGCTGACGAGACGACAAAAAGCGCCGCAGTCGGCGAAAGGCGACGGCGGCGGAGGAGGAGGAGGGCAGGGGGGGGAGGCGACCACGCGGGAAGAACTGGCTCCCGCGCGAGCGAGATAGGCGGATATAGAAAAAGAGGGAGGGAGCCTCGACGCGAAACGGAGCGCGACCCGCGTCGACGCTGCGCGCAGTTGTAAATATCAATTAGGCCGCGGCCCGCGCGCCGCATTAGCATAATATTCGAGGGCCAGCGCGCGCGCGCGCGAGATAAAAATTTATATGTCGACCACCCGGCGCAGGCGGGCGAGGGGCCCTTCCGGCGAGCGGCTCCGTCGTTAAAAAGCCTTAAACTGGAAGATTGCAGGAATCAGGGATGCAAATTGCGATGTCACCGCACACCTCCCCCTCCTGCTGCCAGTCGATGTATGCATGACCCGCCGAGAGCTGCATAATCGTTCGGCGAGAGCGACGCGGCGCCCTTCCACGCCGCTCTCTCTCTCTCTCTCTCTCTCTCTCTCTCTCTCTCTCTCTTTCTCTCGTCTGTATAAAATGCATATATAAAGTCTCGTAGGTGGTGGCACATCGAGCGCGCGTGCGCGCGCGCACACTAACCCCGGGGCCTCTCTTTGGCCGTGCGCGTGGTGGGCGCGCTCCACCCCACTCCCCCCGGGAGCAACAGGTGGCAAAAAGATTCGTATTCCTCGCAGCAGCGGTTATATAGACTCGATGCTACCTCGCTGTTACTTCTATATGTAACATAACGTACATTGCGTTGAAACAGAGAGAGAGAGAGAGAGAGAGAGAGAGAGAGAGAGAGAGAAAGAGGAAGAGCGCGTCCGCGGCCTTTTATCGCGCACGCACGCATAATACCTACGCGTCGGAGAAGAGACGAGACTGACTGAGCTTTTTTTACTGCTACCGCGATAATTAATGCTTAGACAAGGGCCTCGGTGGTTTTGCGCTCTGCCATTGCAGCTGCACCCGGTTTTTATTTGCTAAACACTCGGGTAAACGGCGGTGGCTCGTCCTTCTTTTTTTTTTTTTCATTTTCCTTCTTTGTCTCTCTCTCTCTCTCTCTCTCTCTCTCTCTCTGTCTCTCTCTCTCTCTCTTTTAATAATTATTCCGCTCATTACTGCGACGACTGTATAATATAAATCCAAGAGTACTCGCTTTAGAAGGTTTTTGCGTGATTTGCATATTCATGACCGCGTATAAGTAAAAAACTTTATATAAAAGCATTTGACTTCTCTTCTAATTTCCTATATTTTGTACAAATTATAAAATAATTCTATTTATCTACGAAGGAAGCTGGGAGAACTGTTTGTCGTAATCTGGTATTGATAAAGGCGGTTTTTCCCATCGATGTTATTACCAAAAACCAGTTTTCGCAATTAACATTTTTATTAGACAAACATTTAGAAAAATATAATGTATATAACAACTCGCATAATAATATATATGCGCTTATATTGACTATGACATAATAAACGTAAATACATAAATAACAATATAGAAATTATCGTGTAATACATTTTCCTACAAAATTGAATATGCTAATCAAAACTTCTTGAAGACATACATTATTCTTTTGAATAGAATTTCGTTTTGATCGTTTATTTTTTCTTATCCCATCATAGAGGACGCGTGATTTATTTCGATCAAGTTATATCTATAGATTCGTTGTATTTATTTTTTACACAATTGATAAAATAATATAATTTTCATAAAAATAACTAGTGCAATAATAAATTTTACATATTTTTATGTATTTTTAAAATAATTTTTAATAATTTTTACGTATTTTAAACATGATATGATTAATGTTCCAACTGCTTATACCATAATTCATAAATTTATCATGTATATGCTTACAATACTCGAGTTGTACTACTGCAAAATAATACGTCAGGGCACAAAAAGTCTAATTGATAAAATATATGTGTAACTGGGAGTAACGTATAAAAATGAAAATGGATTTCGTAAGTGGGAAAAACTTGGATTTATAATGCCCTTATTTCTACATCCGTATATACATGAGTTATACTAGAATAACTTATACTTCTCATTTACGATATTTGTATAGAAATATAATAAATTAGATGAAGAAATGTGTATTTTTTTCAAGTGAGCTCGAACAATTTTTTAATAGTACTTTATAATTATAAACATTTTATCTTCATTACTCAAATGCTCATTTTCCAACCTGCATTTGCATACTGTGTTAAATGCCTTGGGTTAATTCAATCACGTGACATTCGAATATTAAAATTACATCTTGTAGAGTACAATTCTGTTAGGAAACACCCGATTGCGCAGTATAAGAAAAAAAAGAACGTTTGCAACAACTACTTGAGAATAACACGCGGGCGAGCAGCAATTTAGCGCGAGACGCCCGTATCGCAAGATTTTCGCGCAATTCCGAACTGTGTTACGTTGCGCAGAGAGGGCCGACACATATCCTTGAAATTCTTGAACGCACGAAGAATTGCCGATTGGCGCTCGAATTAGACGATCGCCGTATAGCGAGCTAAGCGAGCACAGAATTGATCGTGACGAATTGCTGCGTGTAGGAGAAAAATTAGTCAACGGCGAGTGAATTTTCATCGATCTTAACGCCATTCGCGGGAAAAGACAGGCGTTCGTCAGAACTTTTTTCCTTAATCGCTCGCGGCGCTTTCGAGAATAAACTCGCCCGGCCGAGCGCTCGGTTTTAATTACTATTAGCCGGGCGATGCTGATGCTTCTCGCCCCGGCTCGGCTCGCTCTTGGCTCCCTCCCGCGCCCGTCCCCCCTCGCGAGATGGGTCGATGGGTCAAGGGGCGCTGGAAAGGCTTTGAGACCGTACGCGAGAGCGCCCCCATCCTCCTCCTCCTCCTCCTCCTCGTCTCCGCTCCCTCCTCGCATTCGCTCTTTCCATAAGCACGCGCGCGCACACATGGCGTCGGAGCCTCGTTCTCTCCCGTCTTAATATCCCAATTGCGAATTGGCCGTGAGTCGCTCGGGGTCCGCTCGTCCCCCTCCCCCCCGCGCCGCCGCCCGCCATTTCATCACGGACCTCACGGCCCCGACGCCGCCGCGGCTTAATAATAGACCCACGCCGGGGCAAATTAATAAGTCTAATAAGCGTTCATCATTATATTATTTCTCGCGTTGAACTTCCCCGTCGTTTTTACGAGCCTCTTCCTCGCCCTTCCCGCCCCCGTCCGCCCCCCCCCTCTTCCCGTTTCTCCGCGCGCCTCGAGCTCGCGCGCCTCGAGCCTTTTAATTATTACGCCATTATCCGTCAGTTCAATTAAAAACGACTGGGTAATTCAAGATTAGCCGAGAAATAAGTTCTCCCGCGGATCCTTTACTATATATAATCCGGCCTTATAAAGCCTTTCCTTTTTCCAACCGCGTTTCGTATTTCATAACGCCGCTCGCGCTCGAGTCGAAAAATTACATTTTCCCGCAAAAATCGTTCCGTCGGAAAGTGTACGCGTTCGTAAATACGGCACGTTGGTGACGTCCGAGCCGGGGGGGGGGTGGGATGCCAATGAAGTACAGATGAGGCGAGAGCTCGGGGCGAGCGAGCGTAACATTTGTGTCGCACCGCGATCAATTGCGAGAAAAACAGGAGGCGAAGGTACGGAAACGAGATGCACGAGTGCGCGCGCAATACACGTGTTAGGCGCGGCGTGCGAAGAAATTAACGAAGCTGGATCCCGGCGCGCCGGACGGCGGGGAGCGAGCGCCGAGGGATGAGGCGCGATATCAATCGGTGCCGATACAGCGCCGCGCGCGCTGCTCCGCCTGTACGTGCGCGCGTAAACACGTTCGCGCATCGCCCGGCCGCGAGGCTAATTCAATATTTCTCCGGGGCGCGCGTGACGCTGTCGTTGCGTCGAGTCACGGCGCAGAAACAATTTCTGCCCGAGAGAGATCCGCGCGCGCTCGCACGGAGCGCGAGGCGAGGGTCATTAATTTCGGCGTATAACGCGCGCGCGCGTGTAATATCTGCTTTCTCCCTCCTGCGAGGTCTCATCGGCACGCGGCGCGCGATCCTGTGCAGTCTCACCGTGGCGAACGGGCGTAGGCGCGCGAGGTGCTCTCTCTCTCTCTCTCTCTCACTTCTCCTTCCTCCTCTACTCTGGCTCTTAGGCTTCGCCTTCGCCTCGCAGCGAGGCGTCGCGGCTCTCCGACGCTCGTGATTAAACGTTTCGCCGTGGCCTCGCGCACGCGTGCGCGTCTTCGATATGATATACGGCATATGCACACTGTAGACGAGTCGAGCAGTGTACGGGCACCGGCCGTATCCCCGTACGTTATTGTTAGGTTGGACTTTTCACGCTCGTAATGCGCATCGGTAATTTAGCACGAAATTAGAAGGATCTTGATAAACCGGAGTTAAGTTTTGGGAGGGGGGGGGGTCGGAGACATGTATAATTCATAGCTGAAGGGTAATAGCATGTAGAGATGTATATGTAAGAGTTGTGCAAAATGAAATGGATTTTATCGGGAAATCTCATATGTACATATATATATGTATTTATAGTTTACGACCGAAAAGGTTAGGCGAACGGGGAAGACGTAAGCACGAAAATTTCCCCATTCCGAATCGGCGAGATCTTCGGCCGATTAGAGCCGGAGGCCTCGGCCGCGCGCAGGCCCGGCATAGAGCGATGCCCACGATGCTATCGGGAGATCATCGGCCATTAGCGCGGAGAGGGTGCAGGGATCGGCAGCGAGATCGGGCCCGTCCCCGACGCCCTTGCCGGGCGGGGAGCTTCGTCGCGCGGCGACGCGTACGCGACGTGTACATTGTACGCCTGTGCAATAGCTACGCGCGCACAGATAGATAGGACATTATCTTAACGAGGGACTGCGCGCGACCCACGCTAGGAGCCTCGCCGGGCCGAAGGTTAACTAGACGTGAGAATTATCGCCGTGTATATATATGTGTTTGTGTGTGTACGTGCATATGCGTATTATATGGTGGGGTATATATTATGCGTTTCGATAATGTTCCGACGAGGTCGCGCGCGGATCCGGAATCCGAGAATGCGTTATTCTGAGGCGGCGGGGTGTGGGCGAACGCACAAGTTTGCTCGTCGAGCCGAATTCCAATTCCATAATGGCCTTTGCTGTCCCCGCATTAAAGAACCCATCGAGGACTTTGATCATTTTCAATTGGCCGTTTGTTCAAGGATTTCCGCGCGAGAGAAAGGCTTCGCGCGAGCCGGGGATTGGGCAAACGCTCCGACAATTAATATTGCGATCTTATTGCCGAGTGTAATGTATATATATATATATATATATATATCATTGTGTGTATACGCGAGCGTGGTAGCGAAGCCGACGGGTCTTATTCAGAGAGCGATTTTACAGTTAAAATCTATATAAGATTCATGCCCCTGCGCGGGAAATAAATGAATTTATATGAAATCACTTTTACGACGTGGTCAATTAATTAAAATCGTGAGCCAGCGTCTGCTATCTTGGATTCTTTTCAAAATTACAATCCAACTATATTCCAGAACAATAAAAATTTAATCAAACTAATTAATACTGCAGGAGCATTTCGATAAAACCGCGACTAAATTAATTCGTCGTGGCATAAAATTTGGAATATACGCAATTCAACGGAAGCAGCTTGTAATTATGTTCTAGATACTGTGCGCCGCAGCCGGGGATGGAATAAAAAGCCAAAGCAACAGAATCTGACGCTGCGTATATTTTTGCACCTCGCTTAAAGTAGCATGAAAGTGAATTCCCAAGGTATACGTATATACGCACGCATACCTGCGTACGCACGCGCAGGCGCGCATATTCAGATATATCTCAATAGCACGGGGCGGACTTCGGCATTAAAAGTAATTAGTAACGCGGCTATAAGGGAGCCCGGAGAACTGGCGTACCATGGACTCTCGAGTTTCAAAGCAGATCGCTTCCGACGCCGCGGATGTGTATATATCTGTATATATATATATATGCCGCCCGAGCACTCCGCGGAATTAATTTCAGACGTAAATTACCGAGAGCCCCCTCCTCCAGCGTCGCTTCTCCTGCCCGAGCGCCTCCCCTCCCCCCCCCCGCTCCTTCGCGACGCACGTACGCGAATCTCGCAAAAACCGGAATCCCGGGGGCGCGGGCGCGGCATCTGCATTCGCCGCGATTCCCCCTCCCCCGCGCCTAATTCCGGGCATCGGCCCGCGGCCGCGTTACGTCCCACACGAAGCCGCGGTCTTACACACGTGCGTACGGCTGGGCCGCCGCGGTGGGCGGCCGGTCCCCGCACCCCTCCTCCTCCTCCTCCTCCTCCTCCTCCTCCACCTCGTCGTTGTCGTCCTCGTCGTCGCGGCGTGTGGCCGGCGCGCGCGAACCGAGGGAAAAAAACTCGGGCGCTCGCGCGCGCGCGCGCGTCCTTTATATGCGGACGCCGAAATTTACGGAGTGGACGATAAATTTTTGCGGCGGACGCGACGCGTCTGCCCGGGCTTTGATGCGGCTTGAATCATTGGTTATAAAGCATCTTTTGGCCGGGACGAGGGCGCTTTAGCGGGGCCCCGGCCTTAGCGCGCCCGCCGCTTTTGTATATAGAGGCTATTATCGGGACCTCTCTTTTTTGCGCTTATGATGGATTGTTATTGGATTGGGCGCGCGCGCGCTTCAGAAAATTGCGACGCACGGACGGCGAGCGGCGGGAGGGGGGGGGGGTTAGTCTCGCAGGGGAAGAATCCGATGAGAACAATGGAAATTTATTCGAAACTAATTTAATAGTTTACGAGCAATAATTTTCGGAGAGTTTTATCTTGCCGATTCGAAGCTTCTGCGGCGTGCACCGCGCGGTACGCGGATTCAAAGGCGCGCGCGCGCGCGCGCTAACGTCGCCCGTTCGTTCGAGCGAACGCGAGGAGGTGCAAGGTATGCGGGTACGCCGACGATACTCGGCGGCCATTAGTCGCGTCGGGCAGAACGCCACCGGAGCAGCCCCTCGTATTTCTATAGATTCGGTCTATTTTTAGTATAATACACGAGCAGTCGAATCAATTCTCGGTGTCACCGTGTCGTCGGGCGCGCCTCTGGGAGGGCGCGAGGACGGCCGCGGAGAAAGTGCGGAACACGTGTTACCTCGACGAAACCACGTGCTTAACAGTTAAGAAATAGAGAGCCTCGAAAGTACGCTCGCGTTACGCTATTCCGAAAGCCGTCCACTTGGCCCCCGTCCCGTCGCGCGAAACGCGCATCTGCGCTCGGGGGGGAAAAAAAATTTTTTCCCCCGTTACCCGACCCCGGGGACGGGCCGAAGAATTTTAAATACCGTTCCGTCCCTGCGCGCCAAATGTTGATAAAAAAAGAAGAGAAGTTGAAAAAAAGTTGCACCAGGACTCGAGAATCTAGACTTACGGGCGAAGCTGCGGTCGTTGTTACGTTATTTTTTCATCTCGCGTCCCGGGCCCTCCCTCGCAACTTTCGGCCGCACAAAAGACCGCCGAGGAGGACGTCCGGGAGGTGAAAACGAAGATTTACTGTACCTCGTCGAGTCTTATTCCGGCCGCGTCTTGGCACTTTTCCGACTGCCACAGCGCGCGCATAACTCGGCTGTAAGTTGAAGGAGGTGAGCGGAAACAAAAAGTCAGCTGCCGCTTTACGACCGGCGGCGCCTCGACCACCCCGACCGCCTCGTAACCCTTCGTACTAATCCGGCAAGGGGGTGATGACAAAAAAAAAAAGACAGATTCGGCATCCCGCGACGCGCCGGAGAAATCGAGAAAGGGTTACCGGGTCGGTCTGGACCGTGTCTGGACACGGAAGTCAAAATATTGCTTTATTGCGGAAGCCCGCGGCGTCATCTTACGCGAGCGCGCTCAAAGGGCAAAAGGGTTCTTTTTTTTGCCCCTGAACGGGTTGACTTCCCCGATGAAACCGTCGAGGGAAATTCGTCTCCCGGGGCGAATTAACTTTTACCGTTTTGATTCTTGACTTTACTGTTTTAGTGCGGTGCCCCGGCCTTGATCGTGAGAGAATGGCGAGGGCAAGGGTTATACGATCAAGTTGTCAAAGAAAATGCATAGATATTAGAGAAATGTGTTGTAAACTTTTCTCAGGAAACTTTCTCGCTCACTCTCTCACTCTCTCTCTGTCTCTCTACGTTCTCGGTGACGCTTTATTACGTTCGATGGAAGGGCTATGACAGAATCTAGTAACTCTTTCGTATTTGCTGCTCGGTCGGTGCTCGACTATTTTTATTATTTTATTCTCGTCTATTCGACCACATTTTTGTCAGCCCAAGGTCAAACGGTAGGTATTCGGAGGAAAAAAATTGTACAAAAAAATTTTATTCCTAGCAGCCAGCTCCGGGAGCCGTTTCTCGTAACATTTTCCAAATTTGTTGGTAAATAAAAAAAAAAATGTCGACCTGTTGAAAACTAAGGGAGAGCGCCTCACCTTTACATCAACTTACCTCAAATCGTCAAGAATTTTAATGCGCCTCGTTATTTTGCCAAAAGCAGTTCGAAATAGATATTTTGAATTCTTTTTCGCCGAAGCACCGACGAAGAATGAAATTACATTAATTAGAGTCGGAAGCCGGGCCAAGAGCCGGAGCGAGGGGCGCGGGCGTTAATTATTTTTTAAGATCGCCTCGACTAATCACTGGGCAAAATTGAAAGCCCCGATGGCCGCCCGAAAGCAGCTGCGCACTCTATACCTTACGACTATTTACGCGCTCCTCGTTGCCGCACGAGATACGCCCCGTTCGCGCGCAAATTAACAGTAACTTCGTTGCAGGTTTGCCGTGGTGCCGCCGGAGCAGCGGGGGGGGGGCGCAGCGAGGGGGTCGGGAGGTATGAGCAAGCGACCGGGAGCAAAAGCAGAAGAGCGGTCGGCGCGGACTGAAGGCGAGTCGTGAAAATTGATTAATCTCTGCGGCGAGAAAAAAGGTCGAGAGCCAGCCAGACAGCCAGCCGGCCGATCGAAAATGAAACTGTAAAGATCGCGAAGAAGGAAAAAAAAAGAAACGCGCCAAACGTATACACCGACCGATACAGACATCGGGATCTTACGGATTGGATTCGAATGGTAACGTGTCCTGCTAATTATGCCGCGTTCTTCGAATCAATATTTCCGAGCTGCTCGCGTATTTTTCAGGTTACTTCCTACAACGGCATTCGTTTCTATTGAGGCAGTGATCGTGAATTTTTATTTCATCGAAGAGAAATTTTCGTTTCGAAATGATTTATTGGAAGATAATCTTGAGACTGAAACGCAATAAAATATATTTCAAAATTATCCGTAAGACTGGGTGGCTGGCTGATTTAATATTTTCACGATAAACGATAATTTGATTGGACTTTCTTTCGAGCGCTGATTTGATCGGGAATTGATGAAAATGACGAAAATCGAAGACACCCAAGGGAATATTAATCGAAGGAAAGAGAGAGAGAGAGAGAGGGGCAGAAATTCATCTCCCGGCGAGTCTGTCGAAGCAGCGGCTCGACGCGACTCGGTGAAATCAACGTTAAATTAAGCCATCGAAGGATCAAACGAAGCGACGAATATAACTCGAGAATGATCGCGTGATTGATGATGGAAAAGCCAGGCTGCGCATATATATAAGCTCGACTTTGCCTTCCCTCGGACGTCATTAGGGTCAATTCGCGGGACTTTGGTCATAATGCGCGCGCGAACGTATATATATATATATATATATATATATATATATATATACATATTAATGTAGACGCCATCGCGAATGCGTCGAGCATTTTCAATCGCGAATCTCATCAGGCACAATTTTCAGTAATTTAATTATAAAACGCGTGGCTCTCCCGTCGGGCTCGAGGTAATTTTTGCCTTATACGCGCGTCAGAGTATGCGAACTGCGCGGCCGTGGCGAAAATTACGCTCGGCAAAATCGCGAGGGGATTATTGTAATTTTTCAAACGTTACGTGGTAATGAGGTTGGGAGATTTCCCTCGCGAAGGTGTCGACTCCGCGTCTAATTCCAATGAAATTCTCGCCAACTACGTTTTTACAACAGGCGCAGCGATCGTTAGCGCAATAATTTTAATCGATTTATTAATAACAGTTTTCTGTCGAGCTGCGCATTAAGCCGTTATTATTATTTTCGACTTGTTTTTTACAATTAGATTCGTCTATGAACTGCTATGCTTGTAATTCAACGTCATAACAAGGTTCGTTGCTGTAATGACTTGGTAAATTATACGTCTTTGTGCAAGATTGCAGCGATACATTTTATAGCCAGTACTTTATTATGATATATATGTATATCGAAACTGAAAATCATAATTATAACGAAACGAAGCCTCCGGTTTATAACGCAAAGCCTTAAATTTTGAATCAATGCTTGGCCATTTACCGCGGACTCCCGTGAAAGGATCAACAAAAAACTCCTCGAAATACATATATTACCGTGATCATAGAGCATAAAGCGAGGATCGAGCTTCGTATAAAAGAGGCGCGCGGAGGAAGCCACCGACGTGGCCGAGCCGGCGCGAGGGGGCGCAATTCTTTGCCCCATACATACCTCGAAAGAGTTTAAGATCGCGTCCGTGTAATTCAGCGCGTAAAGCGAGGCCTAATGAACTCGGTGTGGTCCGCTCCGCCCGAGATAACAATCAAGCTCCGGCAGTTGGCCGGCGTTGTACAAAAAGTAAAAGAGAAAAATTAAACGAACTCTCCCCTCGCCCCCTCCCCATCCCACACCCGGAGCATCTCGCGTAAAGAGCCGTCGGCTTCGCAGAAACGTTTTTCGGTCGTCTCGGCCGCCTCGCGCGCCCCTCGCGGTCGAGGCCAACTGCGCATATAAATCGTATCCCAAACGTAAAGCGCCAAAAACGAGATAATGCGCGCGAAAAGACGAGCCGGACCAGCGGCAAAAACGCCCGGCAATCGCGATTGCGGAAAAAGAGGCGGCCGAATTACGGAGGGGCCAGGGGCGCGGGGCCCCGGATCGGGACAATGGAACGGTCTCGTTTAAACTGTAACAGCGGCCCGAGCCGCGCCAATTCGGGGCCAATCGTAAATTATGCAACTGCTCCGGAGGGACGCTTGGGGGGCGGGGGCGACAAAAGCCCGCCGATTTAAACTGTAACAGTTAGGGAAACGGATCTCCCGCAGGGGCAGGGGAGGCGGACGCGCGCGCGCACGCATTACGGTTCGGCCGCGCAATAAATTACGCCTCGCCAAAAGCGGAGCACGTTTCCGTCGGCGCTTGTTTCGAGCGGCGATCTGCGTTAAGGGGGCGGGGGAGGGCGGAAAAACGAGATCACCCGGAAAACGAGGATGTACGGGCTTGAAAACGTCGTAAACAAGGACTGTGGACCGTTTTCATAACTGTACTTAAGGGACCTAAAAAGCAAGGGGTTAAAAATGGCAGTAAACCAATTTGGGAGGAAAATTTATAACTAGGGCGGCGGCCACGGGCCACTTCGGACGCGTTTACGCAAGAGCGGTAAAAATTGCCGGGGACGCCTCTTTGTCGAGCAAATCGCTCGCTCTGGGCTTGCGGGAAAGTTCATTGACTTGGGCGGCGCGTCGTTCGCTTTTCTTCGAGGCGCCCTTGTCAGCGCGACACCACCGGGGGAAAAAGCTTTTATGAAGCGCTTTTTCACTGGATTTCCGAACGTAAATAGCAATTTCTTCGGGCGCATTAAATTATCGAGCGTTTTTCACCGTCGAGCGTCGATGTTTATTTTAATTTACGGTTAGCACAGCGAAATTTTGATTATGCTAGTCCGTCATTGAAGGAAGAATATTTTTGCAAAATTTTAAGGCAGCGCATCGACTGTGTTGGATTTAACGATCGTACTAAAGAATCGAATAAGCTAGGATTATTCGTTTAAACGTAAATGCCCTCGTGCAGGGTCGCGGTAATGTCGGCAACGCTTTCACGTAAATTGCGATACAACCGATTAGCATCTACGAAAGTTGCCAATCAAATGTTCTCATCTGCAGGCCCGCGCAGAGGCCGAGTTATCAGTCGACGCGCCACCGGGCGTGCCCCTAGAAGCTTATACACATTAAGGCCGGGAGCCAGAGCCTTGGGAAGAAATTTCGTAGGCGCAGTCTCGAGTCCCCGGGGCTCGCGCAAAAGTAGCTTCGGTAACATTGGCCGGCCTAACCCCAGAAGCCTCGGCCCGCAGGCGATACCCTTCGCCCGTCCCGTTCCGGCTGCGGTAGCAGAAGGCTGCCACCCCCGTTACGGCATTGGCGAATGGTCAGGATTTACGTCTAACTGGAGCGCAGGTATACGCAACGAGGGCGGCCGATATTCGTGCGCAACCGTGTATCGGGTAGCGACTGCCTAAATGGGAAAGGCGGCAGAGGGGGGTGAGGTCGGGGAAGGGGGGAGAGAGGGCTACGGGGGCTAATGGGCTATGGCCGAGAAGCGGCACGGGGCCCGAGCGGGGCGTCGGTCGCCTCGGCCGGGGCCCCCCTCCAGCCCTCTCTCGTACATTACCTAGAAAGGGGTTTTAAGGCCGGCTCTGTTTCGCAACTATGGGAAATTTTATTATTTTATGCAACTGGAGCACACCGCCCGCCGGCCAGCCGCTCATTGTTCCCGGGAATTACGTTTTTACGACGTAACAACGTGGGCAGTAGGGTTAAAAAGGCCTGGCGCGCACCCCTTGCGAGCGGGGCCGAGATCGCCCGAGATATATGGGAGGGCGAGCGCCGTACCGACGTCGGCGGGGCCGTTTACGATCCGCACACGCGCGCATGCGCACGACCGACCGATCTCGCATCGGACGCAATATTTATACGCGACGGCACGCTGCTCCAGTTGTAAATAACAATTCCGGGTAAGGGTTGATTTTTCCGGGGACTTTCCCGGAAAGAGGTGAGGCGGAGGAGGAGCGGGAGCCCGGAGGGCCAGCGCGCCAAGGACGGTGACCTATGGGGGTCTCTTGGCGAGTGTCCCTCGGATGCACTTGCGTGAGCGCGCTTGGACGCAATACGGGAACACGTATTGCCGCCAGGGGGGAGTCGAGGAGCGTTGATACGTCGCCCGTGCGAGTGGAGAGAGAGAGAGAGAGAGAGAGAGAGAGAGACAGGGAGAGGATCGACCGAGGGCGGAGAACCATAAATAATATTACGCTGCTGCGTGCGTTGCGTACTGATATATATATCTATATATTATATATATGCGTATATATAGATATATATGTATATATTATATATGTACATATATATAGGCCCGGCGCGCATTGTCTCCTCTTCGCTGGGCTGTGGATCCTGATCTCCCCCTCCCCCACCTCTCCCCCGCCATGATAAATGCGAGCCTTTTGCGCTGCGTCTTGCGCGATTTCCAACATGTTGCCTAACTCGTTTAGGCGAGCGCCTCCAGGACGGCAGGAATTATTGCGAAATTTCTCTCATAAATTTCTTTTCAATGAATAATATTAGCAGGCATCACGGGAGCGGCGCGAGTAACGCGCATACGGGGCCAATCCATAGAGTGATTTGTTTCTTTCGGGCGTTTCCGCTTTTTCATTATTGTTTATCCACCGTAGGCGTTCGAGGATAGACGCGGATTCCTCTCAACAGTCGCTCACGGTCTTAGCAGTTTGATAAAAAATATCCGCTGGAGTACATTTTAACTCTTTTTTTCCCTGTTTGCATGGAAAATAATATTTGACATGTTTAATTTATTAGATATAGGCAACAAACAAAGCTTTTTACCGATTACGAAATTAAAAAATCATATAAAGCGAACTTCATGAAAACTCAATTTAGATCCCTAAATGTCAATCCGATGTTCCGAGATATAAAGTCCAAATTTGTTATTGATATGAAATACATAAAATTGCGTTAAAATTCTATTTTAAAATAAATTTATCAGTAATCATTATAAATATACAAAAATCTATAATCTACACATATATATACAAGAATCATTAACAGCTTTCTGATGAAATAAAAATCTTTTCTTAAATAATTTACACTAATAACTTTTCTGTAATAATCATACTACTTTATTAATGGTCGACCACCAACTATCGTTACAATTTTCTTTTAATTTCAGAATTTTGTATACAATATTCTTATATAAATATAGAGCGTTAGTACACAAATCTAATAACAAATTTTAAAAGTTCAAAAAGATTTTCAAAATTATTTTTAAATTTATTTTACACCTCGCAACCTCAATATTTGAGTCAAATTTCCAATTCTAACGTGATTTTCATCGTACTTTTTAAAGTAAAGTTCACTATTGAAGTGGAAGTCAATATTTATCTTTTCAGGTTTTCATGCATGACTTGATTCGTGAGTAAACTAATATAAAGGTAAAACAGTTATTATCATTATTATTATTATTATTGTTGTTATTGTTATTATTATTCATAATGTATTTAAATAATTCAAATAAAAAATTCAAATTAATATTATTTTTTTTTTCCAAGAGTGTGCATACGTTCGGAAATGCAAAAATAATTCATCCAAATGCAATTTTATTATTAATATCTATTTGAAAAATATGTAATTAGCCAAATGAGAAATAGTTCCGAGAAACGCAAAAAAGCATATAATAAATTATTAATATTTTAGAGCTTTCATTAGCATGAGTACAATTTATAAATTTTTAGTACACTATAACTCGCGTTTAGTAGTATTACAGAACTACCTAAGTAAAAGCCCAAGTTGGGGTCCTTGAAACGATCCATTTACAGTGGACGGCAGCTCAACGTGCGAGGAGGCGAGAGACAGAGAGAGAGAGAGAGAGAGAGAGAGAGAGACCTAGGAAACGAGGCTGCTCGGCCTTCGGAAGGAATATCAGGTCGGAAACCCGCAATAAAGCAATAATGACACCACCCCGATACAAATACAGGCAAATGTAATTCAGAGCGAGGGTATATGTAGGTACCGCCGGTCTGCCCCCCTCTCTCGGTCACCGCCGCAGCGCGGCAAGCAACGCGCGCGGGCGTTCACTCGCATTTTATGGTAAAAACTTGCTCTCGTCGTCCGGTCTGAGCCGTGCTCGCCCTCCCCCCAACCCCCCACCCCCCCCAACGCCCCGGAAAACTGCGCGCATTTTTACGATTTTTGCGAGCGACGCCGCGCGTTTACGGCCGCGCCTCGCGGCCCCGCCATAAACGTTTTTGTGGGGCGGCTCGACTTGGCTTCGATTTTTCCGGGCCGCCCGTAAAAGTCGTCCGTGCCCCCCCCTCCCCCCGGCCGAGTTTCTTTGGCGGGGGAGGACGAGCGAGGCGGCCCGGGACGACGGAGCGCGCTCGCAAATTTTCGGACCTTTTTCGGTACAGTTTTTGCGTTATTACGGTCAGCCGAATATAAAAAGACCGCCCGGCCGCGGGGACCGGACTATTTTTAAGCGAAACTCGCCCTCGTAATGTTATACGGCCCGGGCGACGCGGGGGTACTCTGGGGGCGCGAGAATTATTACGCCGTCGTTTTTAGCCGAGCGTGCCCCGTCTCGGGGGCAGGGAAATCAGTATATGGAAAGTACATATTTTACGCTAATATAACGATGCATATATATATACGCATTATATATGATGCGTATATATCTGTACGTCGGTCCCCGTCGGCCTGCCCTCGTCCTGTTCGCGCCCCTCCCCCTCGCCGTTTCCGTCAGATTTTTGACGACCGCTTTGTGCCGGGGCGCGAAAACAGCGCGCGACCCGGACAATGGCACCAGGGGGCCGCGGGCGGGGGGGGGGGGTAGGAGGGCTGAGGACCGACCAGACCCATCTCGGGGCCCGCGACGGCTCCTCTCGCGTCGTATTTTTGCGCGGCCGCTAATGCCCGTCGGGGCAAAAAGCCGCCGAGAAGAAACGTCGCCGTGCGCGGTCCAGTTTTTACTATTATTAGAGCGAATTTTTTGGTCGTTCCCGTAAAACAAGCAGCGCGTGCTCTCCATTTGCGTGGCACGCGACGCTTTTTCGAGGCGGCAGGTTTTACGGCGAGCGCGCGCGGCCACGCGTCCGAGCTCAGCGGCTCGCCACGAAAACGGGGCATAAAACATCTCGCTCTGGTTGCTTTGAATAACGAGTCCCATCATGGCCCGTAATAGGGCGATTTATAAATTCTTTACCGTGCGCTCGTTGTGCGATTTATAATGAATTCTTCTATCTAGGGCTCTTTTTAACGCACTAATTAAGCTCGATATGGTCCTCTACTCTAAATTAATTATGAAATATTATTGAGCAGTGCCCGCTGAATTAATAATAATTTTACAATATTTATATTATTAATAATCATTGTTTATTTGTTATTTAACGTCGCCCTGCCGATTCTTCCAAAGTCTGACGTTAAGTGTAAACTTAACGATCTAAAAGGTATTGGAAATTTACGTATTAAAACGTGATCTTGAGAAGAAAACATTCGAAAAACGAATGCTTCTTGTGGAACGTTATAAAAACAGTCATAGAGCAATAAAAATATTTTAATCGATCATCTAGTTTTTCGACTAAAGAAAATTACAAAAATTCGACAAACTTATAAGTAATTATCAGAAAATAAATGAAATGTAGGTATAAAAATCATTTCACTATAATACATCATCTATTGATTTATAAATAGAAAAACTGTTATATCTTATTGATAATCTTATTGATTCATATTTCAATCAAAATGCAATGCTTGTCTTTGAAAAAATTGTGTAAAAAATATGTATACGCACAAAAGTAATTCTAATATGGCTGCATTTTCTCTTTGCAATGATAACTCATAACCATTTTATTTTTATAGTTAATCTTGTAAAAATTTCTCTTCGTAAAAAATTTACTGAAATCGCAGAAAATCAAGTTTTTCTGTTTAAATTTTATTTTGTTAAGTAACTATGGTGCTATTGTGACTGCTTCGATTGACGTTCTATTAACATTTCAAATGTGCTCAATTTGGAAACGTGAAAATTAAAATAAATATCGACATGTACATGGACTGCCGAAGTTTATGTTAAAACATAGAGTTTTTTAATAAGTATTATATATATATATATATATATATATATATATATATATATATATATAATGTAATAATCTTGAGTATTTAAGTAAGATTTAAGTTCCAGTGTATTATGCAAATCAAATAATAGAATTTTAGGCCAAGATTATTCATACAAAATCTATGAGTTAAAAAATCGAGCTCTGATATTCTGCCGTCTCAGGTCGTGGTTTTGTCGTAAAACATTTTTTACATAACAAGTCTTAGCCATCAATTCATTATTTATGTACAAAAACGGACAACAGCAAGTATATAGGGGTAATTGCAAAATCCTAATCAATTAGTATGTCGTTATTAAATTTTACGAATATAAAGTATCAATTCTCATTTTTACATTGTTTTTTAATTTACTGTGACAATATTTAATGTTCAATTAATATTATTTTGATATGTTAAAAATCTGCTTTGACAAACTGCGAACATACAAATTGTATAGCTGCATTGAAAATTTCTAATAGATCTTATTATTTAAGTAATGGTTCAAATTTATCAGTGATGGCAGCATGCACTGGAAAATAATTTGCGCTATTATTCGTGCGCCCTAAAATTATTGTCGACTTCAATAATTTTTCTTGTATATTTTTTAGTTAAGTATGTACTACTTATTTAGTTACTTAAACAAATATAAACTCTACAGCATCTGTATAATTAAGACGCAACTTCTCTTAATCGTCTAAAATATATTGTTGAAGCTTACAATTTCTCGCTCAACTGGAACAGACATAATTTTTCTTGATCAATATTCGAAGAAGGAGCGTGAAATTTAGATAAGACCATCTGATAAGTGTTTTACGTATACGCAGTCGAACGGACGTGCATGAAATGATTACACGCATATCCAAGCAAAATGATGATATTGAAATAATAGATATATACTATATAGCAACATCCAACCCAACGAAGGGACCGAGGAGTGAAGATCGAAGACCCGGACTTGCCCGTGCGCGCCGAGTATTATGCATCATTTCCAGCGAGAATATTGTATATACAGAGATGCAGTCGCGAGAGAATGAGAGAACCTCGCGCGAATCGAAGGGAAATCGCGGATCTCGCCTCTTTCATATCCGCCCCCTCGTTTCTCCATCCTCTCCCCCCCCTCCCCCTCCCGCCACCGTTGCCAATACGTGCGTGAACCCTCGTTCTCCCCTATTTCCTTCGTTTTTCTCCGCCTGCCTGCGCCGGGCGCGGGAATCGTGAGAACGGCCGCACGCGCGCGGGCGCCTGGATGCCCGCGGTCGGCGAGCCCGCTTCCCGCGCGAGTGCTCGCAATTATTTTGGTAATCGCTGATGCGAGAAATTCAATTTGTATCTCAATTCTGCCCTACCCGCGCTCGAGAATAATGCTTGGATTTCATTATTATTATTATTATTATTATTTATAATCTAATAATCATATTATTAATATCATTATTATTATAAGTTTTGGACTGCGCGAACCGGTAAGAACTTTTGATTTCTTTCAACCCGAGAGCTTGGGAATGCATAATTAGCTTGGGAATTTAGGAATGGAGATTAGCTGATTTATTTCGACTGTGATTTTTGACTCCTGCATGAGCAGTAGTTCATCTATAGAGATATATGTATACGTATAATATGTAACTGAGATTTATATATATATATATATATATATATATATATATATATATATATATATATATATATATATAGATTTTAGAAAAGCTTGATTTCTGTGGAAAATTATATTTATAATTGTAAGAAAAAGGTATAAACACCTTTTACAAATGCTTGCGATGTTATTACTGTCTACACACGTTCCACAGTTTTCTTTTTTATGTTTAATTTTTATACTATATCGTTTCAGCATCGCTTTATTTTTCACAAAGAAACATGCACGAGTAAACCATGGAGGTATATAATGTATTAACAAAGTAACAAAGTATCGAGTTATCCTAGATTTCATTTTAGCATTCGAAAAGTATGATTTCAGTGAATATTAGTTTTTATTGAGTTCTAAACATATTTTATTTCAATTACTGCTAAAAATGATTAACATTAAAAAGGCACTGTTGTATTTTTCTGGACGTTGGACAATAAATTTTTAAACCGACCTTTTATTTTGCCTATAATGATATCTGTGTAAGCGAAACACATGGGTTAAAAGAGCTAAAATCAAGCAGCAAATACCGATGACGGGTCTCTCACTTCTCGAAATCACCTCGAGTTCTCGTGTCGGCCCAAGTGCGAAAGGGCAAATTGTTGATTATAAACCACACCGATTATAAAGCGCACCGCCAGAAGTCGCGTCGATTCGCGCGAGCTCTCGGGCTTCGTTAACCCGACCGCCATGAGCGCAAGGCCGCGCGCGCGCGCGCGCTCTCTCTCTCTCTCTCTCTCTCTTTCTCCCTCTCTCGCGCGCATATACACACCGCTATTAGCAGATCGTCGATTCGGGAAGATTTGCCCCCGCAGCCCTCCCCACCCGCCGCCCCTGCATTATAACGCGCGCGTATAATTTTAATCCGGCGAGCGCGCGCGCGCGCGCGCAAACGACCGGTTCCCCCGGGCTCTATCATCGTATTCGACTGACCGGCGAGCTCGCGATTCGCAATCACGCGCCCGGGACGTGCGCTACCGCCGCCCGCCGCAATATTACTGCGCGACCCCGGCTGTATATTTATACGTGCGCGCGGCGTTTATACGTACATACGAGCATCGGGCGCGAGTCTGCGATTGGCGCGATGTCCATTTGCGGGAGATTCGTCGAAATTTCGAATGGGGAAAGTTATGCGTATACGGGCTCCCTGTTGCTTGATATTTCGTGTTTTTTTTTTTTTTTTTTTTTTTTTTTTTCAATCTGTTTATGCGCGGCGCTCCGAATCACGCGTCAAGCTGCGGCTCAAAATTTATCTCTCGTATATTTTCTCACGACCGCTCTTTAAGCCGGTCGATTTGCGAACCGGTACGATGAGCACGGGTCAATTATATTTGAAGTGCATTGCATTCTTTTCGCGATTTTTCGATTAAACGGAACCGATTATATTCTCCATGAAAACTGCTGCGTAGATGTACGAGTCGATTTTCGACGGGTCGTCATCGCGGACGCACGCGCAGAAGCGGTCTGTTCAAGAGACTGGCCGTAGTCGTTGTGTACTTTGACGCGATGAATCAGAAGCAGGCGTGGTTAAGGTGCTGTGCTCATAGACGCACGGCCAAGTAATACGACGTTTCATTGAATTTTTTTGGAAGAGACGGAATATGTTACGTTGGAATATAGATTTGTGATGATGCAGTTGATATATTTGGAACTTTTATCCAGGCGAATTAACGAATGTCTCACATGTTCTTTTTTTTTTATAGAAGTTTAGTCACTTTTTAGAATTTCCCATGATTATTACAAATTTTGATAATTGTTCCACCGTTTTCAGGTAAAATTTGTACAATACTTCATCAAGTTTTTGGTCAACTGGCGATTTACTAAGGTAATTTTTAGCCTTTTACCTAATTATCTGTATTTATTTCACGATATGCAGCTGATTATAAACTTTAGGAGATAGTAGTGCAAAATAGACTCTATATATGAATTCAGCTCAAAATGCAGAAAGAGCTTACTGCATTCCAGATTACAACAAAAATTTTTGTGGTTACTTACCCTAGAGTGACAGCCATTTGGAATTTGTGAAATTTCAGTTGCTCTAAAGAATAGTGAATTTTGGACCACATAGAGCCATCCTCCCGACTTATGCTAAAACCCTCGAAATATTTTTAAATATCAATAGAACATGAATTGATATGGCGTCAGCAGTTTTATACGGAAGTTTTTAAGAGAGCTGATTCTGATTCTGATATCAGAATTATTAAAAAATTCAAAATGGATAATCCGATATAGCGGCGTTTCAGTCCCTCTTTTTCACCCATTAAGAGAGGTGGTAGCTATAAATAAATACCAGTTCATAAGAACTTCGAATTTTCATAATAGAATGTTGAAAATATTGTTCAAAACTTTCGAAAAAATCCTCTTTCCCCAGGGTCTCGCAAGGTCTCTAACATTGTTGCTGGTATTAACCACAATTTCTGAGTTACCTCAGCTAATTAATTTTCAGATTTGAAATCAGCACAAACGTAAATACATAAGAATTGCAGGGGATCAAGATGGGAAACATACTCCCACTGATTGATCTTGGTTTAAACATGTTCATTCAATTTTCTGTAATTTTTTGCCATTCTTCACAAATTATTTTATTTTTCGAGAGATTTTCAGCTAAAAAAAACATGCAAAAGTCTTATCGAAGTTTTTAAAAAGTTTTTTCGATATTTGAGAATTCTATAAAAATTATTCCAAACTTTTGACGTTTCGACTAAATTCACTGGATCTAATCTTGTGAACTGACAACTATGGAGTGTACGTGCATAAGTATTTATTTGCCACAATTTATTATTTATATTGAACAGAATAATATTATATTATATTAATAACAAATAATAGAGATTTTAACAAGAATTTCTATAATGCTTATTGAGACTTTGATCACTGTCTGCTATAGCGAACTAAAGATCAGGTCTGCTTCTTATTTATTGTTTCTATTAAAAAAATTTTTTCTCTCATGTGAGTTCTGTAATTTGTTTTGCAAAGATTAATTACTTATTTGAACATTGTTTTACATTTCTTTTGATAATTGCAGGTTCTTTGTTGTTTTTATATTACTATTTTTCTCTCTTACAATTTTATTTATTTTAGTCGGCAGCGTCACTATTTTATTTCTTCCTTTAGTAGTTGTCTTTAGAAATGTATTCTTAAATTCATTATATTTATATTCGAATGAAAAAAATATTTATATTTTACAGGTTTTAGTGTGAACAATTGCGTTAATTTCGTTAATTAATGCGGAATACTTAATTAATTGACATTAACGAGGTGCGGTGCGTAATAAATTTGTAATAAAATTATCGTCCACTAATGTAAATTCAATTACCTCACAATACTTTAATTTAAAACGATTACCGAAATATATGCGTTTAAAGATTCGACTCGTCCTTTGGAAGTCTTTGTCGATCGGCATTTAAGATACGCTCACCGATATGGAGTAAATAATTCACATTTTATAACTCTAGAAGTTTAAGGCTAACTCAAAATGATTACGTGTTATCCTTGATCAAGATTTAATTGTCGCTTCGGATGAACTTTTAATTAAAGCGCAGAAGGTGCATTACCGAGATTAAAAGAGCTCATATATATATATACTGCTTTAACGCTCTCACACTTACGGAATGCGCACGGATGCGTCGGTTTTATTTTTCCCCCCTTTTTTCGCTTCAACATTTCGCTATTACACACGTTCTGTTTTTACTCCTCTCTTTATTCGGCTGCACTTTTCCTATAGAAGCAAAGTAACTTATCTGCTGGGATCGAACGAGTTCTTTTAATAATAACTCATGACGTACTAATCGACGTTGGATATCCTTACAGCTCCCAATAATCGAAGTCATTAATTTCTAACATTTTGCGTTCCAGTTCATTGTGTATGTGATTAACGCACAGGCATAAAGATATATATATATATATATATATATATATATATATATATATATATATATAGAGAGAGAGAGAGAGAGAGAGAGAGAGAGAGAGAGAAGGCAAACACTTGCCGCAATAAATAATTATCAACGATTTTAACGACATCGCCTCTGTTTTTGCTTTTTAGTCACGTTTTCCGATACCATCTCATTAAACGCACAGTTTACCACGTAAGCCAGATGCCAAGTTGGACCGAACTCATATCTTGTCCGGGGGTATATTTATATCCGCCAGGGGATCTTTTTTTAAAGGTATAACTAGAAAGCTCGTAACTCGGAGCGTACACGCGCTGCTCCCCTTCCTCGGACCCCCATTTATCGAGAACAGAGGACGCCTTTGTGGCCGCTACGATTTAGAAATGGGCGAGTTTTCTCATAAAAAACTTTTCATCTTTTTTTTTTTTCAAAGGCTTGGCAGGTTTTTTTCGTACGGTCAAATTGTAATATTTATAAGAGCGTGGAGTAAAAAGTTTATCGAGCGAGAAAATTAAAGAGTAAATTTACACCCTTTTCAGAAGTTTACATTTTAAAAATAAGGTAAATTTATGTGTGTGTATATATATACATATACATATGTATATGCATATATATATATATATATATATATATATATATATATATATATATATATATGTATAGATTATTGTCGGAGTTTCTTAACTTTATGATAATTATTAAATTTAACGTTTCTCAAGCGATCTGATTAAACCAATGATTAAGCAGATTCTCATTAAAGTATATTACACGATGTCAAAATGCAAATTTAATACAGTCTAGACAGAAATTCTAAAAGCATTTTCATTTTCTAATATATGCAGAAGACTTTTATACGGAAAAGATTTTTCCTAAATAAACATTGCTTCTCACAGTATTTTCAGCAAGTTATTATCAGTCCTGCCTCCTATTTGATATAAGTCAAAAAGTTTATTATAACAAAGCATCCGATCCGCTATATTTGCAACTATACATAAATTTCCTACTTCCAACGTTCGCTTTTCCGTCGAGGAAAGCACTCCGAGAGTTTTGTGTCCCAATCGGGTCCCCTTCCAACGAATCTGTCCACCTCCACGATCCCAGAGTCACGTACACGTAGGATGATTCTCCAAATCTTGACTCTCGATACAGTTTCGAGATCTGGCCCGGCTGCGTTATCTGGCATCTCCCGTCTTTTGGCACGACACAAAAAGGAGGGAAAGAGACACACGTACACACATGCGTATGCGTGTGTGTGTGTGTGTGTGTGTGTGTGTGTGTTGTATGTCACACACACACACACACACAAGTGGGCTCAAGTGGGTATCTCCGCCGAGAATCGCGAGCCGGGCCTCCCCCGTCCCCCCGCGCTCCCGCCAGGATTTCGTGATCTCGGCCGGGTCCCCGGCGTGGCCCACATAATAGGCGCGGTGCGTGCACCGGGGGGACACGCCTAGGGCGAGCCTCGCTCGAGAGGGGCGGTGACTTGAAAGAGAATTTCCTATGAAAGGATAGCGAGCGCGGGCGCGCGCGCGCGCGTGCGTGCGACGGCTACCTTCGTCCGAATCTTTGTCGGCGCGCGGGGCCGGCCCGAAAGGGTCCGCGCTGCTTATATACTTCGAGGAGCGAGCGCTTTTAAGTAATTTTTACGTCTACCGGTGAAAAAAAAAGGAATAGAAGACGAAGAAGAAGAAGAAGAAGAATATAAAGATCTAGAACGGGAGGAAGGAGAAGGACGTGCTCGCGCGATTTTACGATCCGCTTATATATAGAGGCCGGTCGCTCCTTTATTTTTTCCTCTTGACAAGAGTGAAAATTACGCCAGTCCCCATCTCCGTATCGAAACAGGCGCGCTGCTGCTCCCTTCTGTAGAATCCGAGCGGAATAAATTTCGGTCACGTCGTCCTACGTCTTATTTACCGGTCTATCCGTTGCTCTTACGCAGTTTTGACCTTTTTTTCGGCCTATTTGATTTTTCGTAAGTCCTATATAGTACAGTTACGGCATATGCTGTTTCGATTTATTTTTCTTTTTTGGCTAATCTATTTCAACAGAGGGCTCTTTTTATCTTAATTAATCTACTCTGCGGATGCTTGTGTACGATGACGTTCAGTACTGACAAAGATCACGCATGGTATATCGCATGAGAAGTTCGATGCACAACGCTTAACAGAAAGAAATGAACAATTTCATTTCCACCTTCTATGATAAGCGGATGGATTATCGAAAAATTTTTAGCGCACTGCATGAGTACGAGGATTAAATGCTTTTGAGCTAGCTCGTTTGGCGAGCGCGATACAAAGGCAGGACAGGCTGAAGGGTCGAAAGTGGGCAATTATACAGAGATAAAACGCTCGCGGATGCTTACGACTTTTATCAAGTTGGCCCTGGGCGCATTAATCATCCGCTCGCGCGCGATAATACAAGAAAGAGCCGCGGCCGCGCGCGGCCTCTCGCGCATATAGAACCCACTCGAAGCAGGGGGTGGGATAGGGCGGAAGGGGGGGGGAGGTCTCTTAGAAAGTAACTGCCTGCCGGAACCGTCTTCCGCCTAGTCGTAACACCGGTGTGTAAAACGCCGCTTTACGAGCCTCGGGATGATTATCGCGGCCGGGCGTGCGTGCGTGCGCGCGCGCGATCTGATCCCCCGCCCCCATCGGTTTTTTGGCGAAAACTTTGAGTAACATACACAGGGCGCGCTTAACTACGGGCCGTCCCGTCGCGAGTTTATCATTACTATACGGGGCTCTAACGACCTCGACCGGGGCTGTCCGCGAAGCGCAGAGATAACGAGAAAGGCAGTCCCGTCGGTGGCTCGCCTTATATACATATATATATACATATATATATATATATATTCGTCTCGCGGATGTTTAGGCGCGCGCGGGACTTTTTGCGCGCCGCGCGCATCGCGTCGTAAATGCCATTAACAAAGGTCCCGCTTCCCATGGGCGCGCGGGCGTTTTTTTGACTTCTGCGCCGCGATAATAGCTCTCGGTCGGAAAAATGTGGAAGCTTAAACGTGGCGCGTGCGCTCGCGCGCGCGCACGCGCCGTTATGATCGGCGCTTTAGATATTTAGGTAGATATATACGTGTACTCGTGTGTGTGTGTGTGTGTGTGTGTGTGTATAATATATATATATAGTTCAACTCCCCGTTTGACGAGATAACGGCTTTATTACTTGGGACAGGATTCGTGACCCGCGCGATGGGACATGTCGAAACGATTTTCTAACGCTTTACGAGCACGGTAGACGGGAATCCCATATACGAAGAGCCTTTGATGTTGCGCCGCGCACCCGTTTTTTGGGAGGGAGGAGGGCAGCGCGCTTTTCACTGGAACGAATTATTAAAGCGATGGCGTTATGAGCCGTAAAATCGAATTTCACGTTCACAAAATTAATAACTGATCGAAGCGCGAGGGACGATTGAGAGATTAGTTGAAAAAAGTGCACGAATGTATGCGGGACAGCTAGATTTTCCCTTCGAGAAAAAAGCGAAAGCCGCTGGCATCTATATTTTACAGATTGTACTCATATAGAAGATTGAAAGATGATTTTCGAAGAATATAATTGTAGATAAAAGTTATTAAAGACTCAACGATATTAATAGACTTTAGAACAAACTATTTCCTTATCACGTTAGACTTCCTTTTTTTATTCGAATTGAAATTATTAGAGATTGTTATTAATAATAGTAATAATATGATATTATTCGATTATATAAATTTATAATGTTCTCTTTATGTATTGTCTATCATTCGTTGCTTTATGCACTCGTTAATTATGGAACTGCCATAATGAAAAGAATAATATAAGTTTCAAAGAGAGGATATTGCTCCGACATTGTCCTTTTGGAAGGCTGAAAAGCTCCTTCCGACATTTAAAGAATGCAGAATCCGCCCCCCTACCCCAAAATTCGTCGCGTCATGTAAAATGATTTGCGCGAAGAACCGGCCACGGAAGTAAAAAGAAAACCATCTCTTCCCAAGCCCCGACGATCATTCGAGTTTTTCGCCTACTCTCAGACCGAGAACGAGCAACAAAGTGGACATTTTCCGCGTCACTTTCCGATTCAGCGCGAGGCCTTCCGTCCCGGAAACGCACACGAAGGCGAGACGCGGCGTAAAGGAGTCGCCCGCACATGAGAAATAGGTCAGGCTGACTTTGCGCGTCACGAGAACGACGACGACGACGGAGGCGCGATCCATCGCGTCGTGCCCCCTTCCCCTGCCCCCGAGCTCCGGCAATAATAAAACACCCCGAGGGCGAGCTTCCTCGCGGGTCCCCCTTCCCTCCCCCCCCTTCGCCCATTGTTCGCCGCTGCGAATACCACGGAAGCGGGCCTCAATTAACTCTTCGCACTTCCTCGGGCGGGGGCGCGCGCGCACCCGCGTCAACGCCAGAGGCGACGCTGCGCTGCTCCACCCACGAGACCGGCGGGTCCCATTGTCGCCGGACGCCCCCCTTTGAAGTCGTGGGAGTGAAGCCGACGGCCCAGTCTCGGTGAAAAGCGGGCTCCGGGGACGAGGATCACCTGCTCGTGCGGCCCTGTCTCTCTCTCTCTCTCTCTCTCTCTCCCTCCCTCCCTCGCCCGTTCCCTCCGGGCTCGGTGGCGGCTTTTTCGCGAGACGCGCGTATACAGGCCCCGTCCTTTCATCCCCTCTCCGCGCCTCCTCCTTTTTAACGTCAGCCCCGAGCGCGCGTGCGAGCGCGGAAGCCGAGGGTCCCTTTGACGCTGCCCGGACCGCGGCTCCTCGGAGCCCGCGACTTTGGATTCGGGCGCGCTGCGGAACGCCGAGAGCTCGCCCCGGGGCACTTCGTGTTTTGACACGAACTCCGCGTGCGGCGGGAAACTCGCTGTGATCTGCTCCCGCCGACTTTGATCGCCCGGCAAAAGCGCAGCGTGCAGCGAGTTTTTTTCCTTCTTCTTCTTCTTCTTCTTCTTCTTCTTCTTCTTCTTCGAGCCGTGCATTTTATGTACTCTAGGCGCGTGTGCGTGTGTGGTGAGAGAATCTCGAGAGCGTTTGTGCCGAAAAAGACGAGCGCAAGCTCGGTAGCTGGGGCTCCAGCGGGCGGTTTTTTTTTTCGCTCGCCCACGATGTCGCCTATATAATGGACAGGAAACGTCGAAGTGTCCGTATAAAGATGTAGCGAGTCTCTTTCCATTGTCCGGTAAAATATAATTGGTTGTAATTTTTTATCCTGGTGAAGATATAGGGACTTCGGCACGATTCCAAGAATTTCATATGGATTTAAATGGCTAAGAGCTCTTGTGGAAAAAATGTTATACCGAAATTTTATATATTAGTTTAATATGATTTATTACCGGAAACAAATGGAACGAAATGCTCAATTTTAAAGATCACCATTTACACTATATAACATAATGCGCTGTTTTGGCAATTCGACAAATTCTACGGCATGTGAGAAAATACGAAACATATTTTTTCACCTGCTGCGGCCTCTGGTCATTGATGGACGCTGATTTTCTTTCCGAATGAAAAAAGGGTTTTTATTCGTTTCTTTACTTTTTTTTCCGAACCTAAACCCTTTGAATTCTTGAGCGATCAGTGCCCCATTGTAAGGATCATGGTAATATACCTTCTTAGGAAGTTCGAATTTGTTATTGAAAATCCTGAGATTTTTAAAATGTTTGGGTTGGAGCAAAACAGAAAGATTAAAAAATATTCTCTCAACTGGAAAGCTATTTATTGTAACTGACCTCCAACGACACACACTGTCATCGATATTAAGGCGTCCCGAAATTGAAGCAGCGTCGCTGCCTTAAAAACGTTCTTAAGAATTAATCGTCTTCGGTGACGATTCGGGGCCAGAAAGACTCGACGGACCAACGCTCTAGATCGCGATTCCGTAATAAATACGTATATATCTGCCCCGAAAGTTAAGTCAACGCGACAACTCACTGTCCGAGAAAGTGCCCCGCCGATGGAGCCGTGTCGACCGGAGGCGGCGTCGCCTCAAAGGCTCTGTGAATAATTTCGGACCCGCGGCTGGAAAACTTGGGAAAATCGATTCGATCCGACTGAATTCGGGGCGCTCGGCCGGGCCAGTTCGTGAGCAGCGTCCTCCCGAGCAGCGAGGCTCTGGAATCGAGGCACGCGACGAACGTAGAGCGACATGGTTAAATTGCTCGTTGCGCGGCGGCTATTGGACTCGATCCTTCCGCTGGTTTTTGTTCCTTTATTCAGCGTCTGTCTAAGAAGCGTGTCGAATGTTTACGATATATTTCGGCTACTATAATTATTTTTTCTACGAAAATTTCACGATGTCGTTTAAAGCCCTATAATTATATATGAATTCTGTAGAATAGGAAGATCATAGTTGTGTATTAAAGTACGACTTAATTATAAATAGTAAGACACAGATGCAAATTTGGTAGTAGAAATACAAACATGCCTAGAAATTTGATCTCAGGCTGTAAAAAACTAGGTTAAGCTGTTGTAATAATTATTTTAGAAATTTGTCAATCTTTTAGATTTTTTACGCTTTCTACTGGTATTACTATGCATTGTTATTAAAACGTTAACTAAAAAATTTTCCTCCTTATACAATTGTATATAATATATGTTTGAACTAATGATTTTATACGTTTCAAAACGATTTTAATCCTACACATGTAATTAAATAACGTTGATTTATATGATAATTAGTTTTGAGATGAGATTTTCGTCTTCCATTTATAGAAATGATTAAACAGCTATTATGCGACCAAGAATTTTAATTGACGACTAAGAGATAATCGTTAAAAACGGCAGAAAAAGTTTTATTAACAAATCCAATTAAGGATGGATAATTATTTGCGGTCGGCTATAAATAACCAATCGCATATATAGTTGATTATTAATATCGCGGCGGGGATGCGCGAATATCGGCGGTGATGAACTCGGATATCTCGTGTCGATTTTTAGCGAACAAAAACACCCACAACTATCGAGAGTGTTATCGGGGATTTACGGCGTCGTTCCTCCGCTCTCCCAATGAGCCTCGACTCTCCCGTTCTTTAAATTCGAGTCCCCGCTCGAGTCAACGAATGCCATACTGGAATCCAGCGTAAATTTAATCATCGCTTGCGTTTGTAGATAGATATTATATCCGTAGATCGGTTAAATTTAGAAAGTACGTGTAATTATCGTTAAATTTAATAGTATCCAGCATTATATGCATAATGGCGCGGCACTTGATCCTTGACGGATTAATTTCATACGTAGCCACCGAGCCTCTATATCACTTTAGCCCCGCGGTGTATACAGACACACACGCGCGCGCACACACGCGCATACGTGTAAGAAGCCCGTGGCTAATCGGCACTTTCTCGCCTCGGCGCTCGGGCTCGCTGCGCGTATCCTTCGCGCGCGATCGGCTCGCCGTCGGCCGGGCGCCCTGTTCCCGGGGATCGCGCGGTCGAATACGAGTACATGAGCGTGAAACGCGGGGCGCACGTACGCGCGCAGCCGGGGCGGGGGGGGGGGAGGAGGAGGCGAGGCCCGCGATCCGGCTCCTTTGCGTATCCCGCGAGCCCGCGAGAAAAGCCGCTCGCGCATAATGCGCCGGGGTGCCCGTGAAAGGTGGGAAGCCGATGAAAAAAAAGGAGAGACGGGAGCGACGACGGCGACGCGCCCGACAATGGGCCGACGACGCGCACGTGCGTTTACCGTAGGTACTAATGCCCGCGCACATGCACACGCATATGCATACATGCGGCGTACCTCGCGTTCGTATTCGTCGTACGTGTCTATATACGTGTCTATATATGTATATATATATATGCTGTGTGTGTGTGTGTGTGTGTGTAGGCGAGCATGGATGTATAAAAAGGAGCTGCGAGAGCGAGAGAGCGAGCGGGTCGACCGTGGCGAATCGCTCGCGCTCTTGTCAATGGGCCCTGCCCGACGCGCGTACGCGTATTCCGTCCCTCTCCCGGCTCCTTTGCGCGGGGGCCCTTTGGGAGCGCTCGACGCCCGCGACGAATCGGCGATTTCACGCCGGGTCCGATGCTGCGGCTTTCGCGCGGGGCTCTCCCCGCCCACACCTCCGGCGGGGCGCTGCGCGCTCCTTTACATTGTGACTTCGTTAGGTTTTCTGGAGGGGCCGGGCGGGGGTCCTCGGCAGCTGCGCTCGGCCCGCCGCGCCGCCGGGAGCGTCGTTAACGCCCGCGCGGCCGAGGCCCGGAGTCTCCGCCGCTACTCCCGTCCGTTTTGTCCCGTTCAATTTGAATGCGCCGCTTCGACTTCTTCTGAATTTTCTTCTTTTTCTGTTTCTTTTTTATATCGCGCTGCCGCGGCACACCTACACGCGTACATGGGAATGGCGCCGCGACTTTGTCAAGGCAGTGGGGGAGTGGCCGGGGGGAGGGGGGAGTTGACGTTAATACGCGTCGGGTGCATCGCGACGCGCGCGCGATGCTTGGGCCCTGGAAATATAGGCAGTCGTTCTTTGCGTCTCGCTGTCTGACAAACGGTGAATTGTAAAGAGGACTGGCACTTATGCAAATATACCGATAAGTGTCTCTGCGACGCTATCGTAGATGAATTTTGACGGTTGAAATAGCTTCCTATTCCGTATAATCAGGAAACGTGCTCTAAATAATGAGGAGAAAACGTGCTTTTTCAGTTACACTTGACTTTGTTGAGTTGGGCTCTATTACTGCTCGAACTCTAGAATGACGCATTTAGAATTCGGTTGGTTCCAGTTAGGATACTCTCTCCTTTGTTGAAAAATACCCGTGCCTCATTTATATGCGCATAACTGATCTCCCAAAAGCTCCTTTGCACCGTCATGGAGATATACAACCATAACATTGTATTGTTAGAAGAAAATTTTTGACAATTATTCCCTGTCAGTTTTTTTCTATTTTGTACAATTAGATATAAATATCTAAATTTAAATAGAAAATGTTTAAGTTTTACAAGGAAATCAATTTTCTTTTTCAATTAAAAAAACTTTTTTTTTGATGCCTCGCAATTTTAATTAAATGAAATACCTTTTGTTGCAGGGTGTACATATTGCTTTTTATAAAAAGTAAAACGTTTACTTTTTATATTCAATTATAAACATTAATCAAGAGCCGAAGCACTTTTTGTTAAATTATCTACAGATTTTTTTATTTCAATATACGAAAGCCATTCTATTGATATACAGCAGGAATAAATAAAGTTATTTGATCATTGAATTTCTTTTTGTCATAGAGCAACTCTCATAACTCCGGGATTCCTTGTTATAAAACATAATTTGAGTGTATCAAACCATGAACAAGCATTCGATACGCCGAGCGTCGATAATTGATTTTTCGATATTATACGAGACTAGATGATTTTGAAAAGATCCACACGTGCGTAACTTCTTCATTTCTGCTCTTAGCTTCGATACTACAACAATAAGACATCTTAAAAGAATTTTTCACAATTTTTTAAAATCGTACAATCAGAGAAGCTTGCTAAAAATCAATCGAGAATTATAATTTTACGTCTGAGACGCCGCTCTTCCGCATATGAACATATTATATCCTAATACATAGTTTTGAGCGAAAAAATTCACAGCCACCTTCGCGAGCGCGATCGGCTGGGCTCTTACGAAAAATTACCAGCCTGAAGTTCTCACAGTCCCAGCACGCGACGAGTGTTCTTTTTTTTTTTTTTTTTTTACTTTTTTCCTTCTCTCTCGATCCGTCCCGCCGCCCGTCATTCTTGTTCCAACGACGCGGGGCCGGCTGCAAAAATCAGCGCGCCGACTTTGCGGCGACTGAACGACCCTTGGACGGAGACGAGAAAAAAGAAAAAAACGAGGCTCGACTCGCCTGCCCCCGCGGGCAGCCCGTTCGTCGGACTCCGCGGGGCTCGCGGCGCTTCGGCGCTCGCCGAATGAGGCAGATGACGCTCCGGGCCCGATTTGATTCGGCTGCCGCCTCGCGAACGAAGGGCCCCATTTTCCAAGGCTTCGTCACGGATCTCGATATTACGGATATATCGTCGGTGCTCCCGCGCCCGGTGATTTCACGTCTCGCGCGGTAAACAGAGAGTTCAGACGGGCTCGGCCACGAGCGCGCGTATACGGAGACGCACCACGGAGGCTCTTTATTCTCGCGTTTCCCCGTGGCAATGGAGCCGGTGCGCGAGTGCAACGGGCGCGGGCGTTCGTCCGAAAGCAGCGCGGCGTTATGGCCAATAACTGCTCGGCGCGCAGATGCGATACGCTCGTGATCCGGCTGAGTTTAAAAATTATCCACGGTCTCTCCCTACGATTCGTTCCGCGACATTCTAACGCTCGCGGTCGATGGCAGCCTCGCTCGACACCTACATATATAAATATATATACAATATACACGCGAAATCTCCTTATAATTCAGGACAGATCCCTCGGAAGGCCATCCTTCTTCGCCCGATTTTCAGGGAATGAAAACAGTCGGGGTAGTCTGTGTACTATATATACGTATGCTTTCCACCGCGCGCTCCATACAGGGGCCTCGACGCTCTTTATCGCCGGCCAAAGATTAATGGCTCGGCTTTTTTTTTTCTCTCCCGGCTGACAAAAGAAATGGATACTACTTTCATTCGGGACAGAGCGAAACTATATTCCACAAAGAATTTATTGGACATTGTACTATTTTCAAGCATAGCCTTGGCATTCTCGTGACTGCTGATATATACAATTGAATCGTTTAATGAAACATACATAAGACGACTGTTTTGTTTCAGAGATCCATTCTTGAGTTTTACCGTGTACGAGAAAACAATAATTGTTTTTTTTTTTTTTGGTTCTCCTGGAAATTTGTTATAATTTTATTTTATTTACCGATTTTTACTCTGTAATTTACATAACTTAATCGCAAATACATCTTTATAATGAATAAAATGCATTATTAAAAAATCCCCAAAGCTTTTTTATAACTTTATAACTGCACACAACCCATTCAAATCATTTGGATTAGATAAAGAAAAACTTCTGTTTTTAATAATATTTTTTTTTCTTTTATTTAATTTTTGTTTGTTGTAATTACTTATACTCTTGTATTGCAGAGCCATTCATTTTAAAATACTAATAATCCTAGAATGTTCAATACTTTATCTTCTCCGTTTGATTTCTTTTCTTTCATACCTTTATACAGAAATCTTATACCGAATTATTATGCGGAAAATATCTAATGAAAGAATAAATACTAAATTTTAAGGAATTTGGTGTTTTTTTACCGACCTTGAAAGATGACATTAGAATCCATTACTTATCCACGGATAAGACCAATCGACAGACGTATATAATAATTTAATGATTCCAGATACCCGTATGAGTATAGATAGGACTGTGTATATAACTATATAATTCAACTAAATTCAAGTTCTGATATGCTTAATCCATATAATATACTTATCCATATAAATAATCCATAATGTATCATAAGATATGAGATAATCCGAGCGCACCATTTATAGTAAGGCGGCTACGCGCGAATCAAGAAGTTGGCAAAATATTTTTCAAAAAAAAGAAAAACAAAAAATATTGTTAATTGATAATATGTAATCTACAGTTTCTAAAATTAAAAAACTCGTTCGATTTAAAATTTTAAAAGGTGTTTTATGAATACTGTTTTTTGATTCAAACAATTAGCAAAAAATTATAAAAATGAATATTTTGCTATCTTTTTTATTGAAATGAAACAATTAACTTTCATGCGACTAATTCTTCCTGAAAAGTCCTTTGTATTTTAGTGAAACTCTACTGGATTGTATTTATAGAGCAACGAGACGATTAGGGTAAAAATTAATATTATACGATAGTTTTCCAAAATTGTGGTAATCTTAAATATAGTTTTAATAGCTTATTTAATCAATATTCGATTGTGGTTAGTTTTTACGCACGAAAGACATAAATATCAGAGAGTTATAACAAATGCCATTGTTAAATGAATGCAATTAGTTTCCATAAAATAATTTATTAGTTTGCTGAGCGACAACCTTACGAAATTGCAGGAATACAGGTGACGCAAAAAAAATGTTTACATTAAATATGCACTTGTTGCCTTCGACACAACCGGGACAAGGATGCGCGCAACAGCTGAGCAAACGTAGTTACGATACATTTTCGCGATTTCTACGGAACGTAACTTAATCCCCCCCGAGCGTAGCGCAGCGCGCGTCGGAACTAATATACGCTTCCTTTGCCGTTTTTTTTTTTGCACATCCAGCCGTAAATCATCCGCCAGGCAACGTCAGGCGGCGAAACTGAAGCGCGCCCGAGGAGCAAAAAAAAGAAAAAAAAGGAAAAAAGAAGCAAAGAATTCGTATCCCCTCGCCGGTTGCGCAACCGCTTCCTCCCCGGTTCGCCCGAGCATCGAGCGAGCTACACGAGCATCGGTCGGTCCTTGAGCGCGATTAGAATCTCGCGAACGTGCGCTATGCTGCGTCTCGATCTCGCTCCCCCCTCACGAGGCTCCCCGCGTCCTTTGCAGCTAATGATCGCATCCGTATATATATATATATATATATATATATATATATATAATATGAATTTCTAGACGGAGCTGGGAACTCCGAGGACGTGTGAGTATAATACATATATATATACATATATAGCTATAATAGTGGTAGGGGGGAAGAGGTTGCGAGGCTCATCGTTTCGCCCTCGACTTTTACGAGGCCGAAAAATGATTTTACAGTTGCGACAGTAAAACTCGGCGCGGAAAAAGCCGGCGAGGCCGACTACGCGCTGCAATTTCGTATATACTCGTATACGAGCACATTATTACGAATTGTCTCGCGTCCGGGGGCCGACAATCGCGAGAGAGAGAGAGAGAGAGACAGAGAGGAGTTGTCCGAGACGGGGCTCCCATATATCTTTCGGGGCCCGGCTCGCTCAGCGAGCTTATGCAATTTTTATTGCGGTCTCGGGCGCGGATGAATCGCGAGAAAATAATGGCTTTACCTACAGCGCGGCCGGAGGGAGGAAGGCCGGTGGAAGAGCGAGAGAGAGAGGGAGGGTCGGAGGGGGGGGGGAGAAAACACTTTGGTTTTTCCCGCTGGCTGGCCGTTGCGTTCGTTTTTCGCGCAACCGCGCGGCTCCGAGACGCGCGCTCGTATATCATTCGGAAAAAAGAGCATCGGTTACGCCGCCGCGGCGTGCTCTCCTTCGCGCCTTTTTCTCCACCTCGCCGCCGGCCGCGCTCTCGTCCTCCGGTCGCCTCCGCCGCCGCCGCCGCGCCGGGAGCGTTTTTCCTCCCGCGGCGCGCCGAGCCCGGGGCGAGGAGGTGAGCCGGGGCTCGGGGACCGTTCGCGGCCGCGTTCGCCGACCTCCTAACGGCTTTTGGCCATATTTCGGGTTGTAAATACAGCGGGTCCGCGGTCGAAGCACGACGAGCCCGCGCGGCCACCCGAGGCGCGCCATTTGCGTCCGCCGCGCGCTCCATGGCGTCCGCGCTCCCCCGGCGCTGGCGCGAGGTCGACGGTGGCGGCCCCCGCGCGCGAAAATCGCCGGGCCCGACCTTGCCCGCCGGCGCGGCGGCCGCTCCCGCGCGCGAAAGGGGGAGAGCCTTCGCCGACCTTGGTCGCGCGCGCACGGGAGCCGCCGGACGGCCCCGGGGGCAGGGGCGAGGGCGGGCGAGGCGCCCCGGGGCGGGCGGAAAATTCCCGGTGGCGCGTCCGCGTCGGTAGCCGCGCCCCGGGTCGCGCGCTCGGTTGCGCGCGTCTCCCCACTGCGCCCTTCCCCTGTCTCACGGAATTCCGTGTGTGTACAAACACGTCCGGCCAAGGACCGTGCGAGGGGCTCGAATTTCGCGCGAAGCCGTACAATTTTGGAAAAGTGTTTTCACCACGACGCCGGACTCGGCCCTGTCGAGCGCGACGCGGGTGGCGCTCCGCGCGAGTCCCTCACGGCGAAGCCGTGAAAAATCGCTTATTATTTCAATGCCCGGCCATAACGAATGCTATGTTTACAAATATCGATTGGTCACGGGCACTTTGGGAGCGTCTTCGTTCGCTAACCGTTTTCAATTTGCGCGGAAGCTCCTACGGAAGCTCCTCTCAATTTCGTATGTGCGAAGGTCGCCTCGAAGGTTATACGCTCGTGTTGAGAGACGCGCATATCTGGCGTGGGCGCTCCGAGACTTGCTCGTTTGTAATGCGAGATAAAGGAAGAGGTTGCTACCTTTTCTACCGAAACGAGCGAAATGTAACCGATAGGGTTTTACAATACAAAGAAAACTCGCTATTTACGAAAAGTGTTCTCTTCTGGCGTTGAAAAATGTCGATAGGTAATGCTATATTGTCTTGGTCTCACGATCTCTTTTATGATTATTATACTAGCTTCTGGTTATTGATATCTTTTAGAATTGACGAGAAAATATCGAGTATTGAAAAATGCTGTTTTAAATTACATTTCTTATAACTATTTTACGAGCTGCCCAAGCAGGAAAGTCCAAGAAATATATTTATATTGAAAAGAAATTAAGACGAAGAATGAAGCCTTCTGTAAACGGTGCCCAAAAGAACTCCTTAAAGATACCGCGTTTCATCGCTGAATTCGATATGGATTTTTTTAAGATATCTTGACGTGAACGAAGTCGAACGTAAATTGAATACTTTAACTCGCGTCACTGAAAATCAATTTCTCGATCAGAATCAATGTAAATTAAAACATTTAGGTAACGACTATAATATGATTAATACAACATCGATCATAATAAATATCCAAATTGGATAAAAATTGTAGTTTGCAATTAGATTAAAATTAATGAAACGCATCGACAGTTTACTTTATAAGGAACTGCACTCTGTACGTATACACAGTATGTGTACCGACGAAAGATTTTTCCATTCACGTATGTTAAAAATAAGAAAAATTTAACAAATTTTTATGCAATAATTCATATAATACAGCTATGTTGTTTTTCTATCTGCTTCCCGATGCGTATGAAAAAATTCAGAATAATACGCAAGCCGATTCTTTTGCAAAACTATCTAATGGCAAAATAAACTCAAATACTTTACGAATTCTGTAATCCAAAATTGTAATCGTGAGAATGAAATGCTTTTAAAAATTATAAACTAGAGTTGAAAGACGGATAATTAACATAAAATTTCACCAAAATATAAACCAGTTAAAACATAAAGGCAAAAAATGGAAACGCGCTTTAAAGTCGAGCTTTCAAAGTGAATATTAAAACAAAAAGTTTTGATAATTGAATTATTCTCTTTTAATGAAGTATGCAAAAGTATTTTAAACATTGCAACATTGTTATGAGTTGACATATTGGTTTTTGCACATCTAAAATTATGATTCGCGATAGAAATGTTTGTGCTTAACCTTAATTTACCATATTCGTATTGTCTATTGTTAATATGTAAACGCTGTAATGACAAAGTGCACAATAATAATCATTATTATTATTATTCTTTTAATGTTCAATGAATTATCTGATAAGCTCTTAAAAATATAAAAATATAAAAATATATTCCGCTTGGTCTTTGTCTAGACATTTTTCTTTCTATACATTCTCTTGGAATTTGCTTTGAATTTCGAGACAAGGCGAGAAGGCGAGACAAGACTGCGGCATAATCTTTAGTCCCGATGAAAACTTCGTAATTTAAACCCCGTGCGATTCGGCGTATTCCCGTCACTTTTAACTCCCATTTAGCGCCTCGAGCGAAGATCGCACGCGGCGGTAATCGGCCCAAGTAAATAATGTACTAAGCGTCTCGTCCGTCGAGCTTTAACGACGGCATAATTTTTAACGAGAATACTCATTTTCTTAGCGCAATCGATGTCCCGAGAGCCGCGTTTTATCGCCCCAAAATGCAAATCGCCGCCGCGAACGGAACTGGCGACGCGCGGGGCTAATTAAAAGGAAACAAAAAAAAAAAAAAAAAAAAAAAAACGGAAATTATTATCGCCCGAACTGAACCACCCCGCCTCTCGCACCGCGGCGGTCAACCTCTGGCGCCAGAGTCGCGCGCAAGGGTTATTTTACTTTAGAAGCCTTTTTTTAACGAGAGCTGACGTTAACGGAGTGCAGCGCTGCCAAACCGCGAGCGTTGAGTAAGAGAGGCAGGGAAAGAGAGAGAGGATCGCAGTAGCGGGTGGAGGCAGTAATTTTTGTCGCGCTCCCGCGATCGCTCAGACGAGAGGCCGCTACTCCTCTTCTGCAATTCGAGAAAGCTGGCGCGTCTCCTCTCCCCCCTTCTCCACGGAGTTTAATCGGCCGAAAAGAAGAAGAAAAAAGGCTGCGGCTGCGGCGTACCTCGCGGCTCTTTCTCTCTTTCGTTCTCTCTCCCTCTCTCCTCCGTCGTACTTATACCTCTCTCTCTCTCTCTCTCTCTCTCTCTCTCTCTCTCTTTCTGCATCTACCCTGGCGCGCGCGCGCGCGCTCCATCGCAAGCTCCCGGGAGTCGTTGAATATTAAAGAGACGCATTATATGGCCGAGCCTCGGCGTTTTCATGCCGCGGGCGGCATAATCGCAAATCGTAAGTTATAATATGCGCCCGGTGACGCACGACGCGCGCGGGAGAGGAGGGGGCGAGGAGGCGCAGTCGGCAGATGCGGCGCGCAGCAGCGGCGGCCGCCAGAGGTGGGACGGAGAAAGAGAGAAGGAAGCGGGGAGAGAGAAGCCAATTAAAGGCGCTTCTCCCTCTCCCCCTCGCTCTTTCTCCGCTCTTTGCATTTCACTTACTTTACGTTTATTCTCGAGGTGTAATTCTCTACTTTAGCTACAGGCTCGGGCGTGCGGCGTTCCCTCGGCTTAAGAAAAATAAAAAGGAAGACAACAACAAAAGGAACAACAAAAAGACAGAGGAAAAAATCGCGCCGCAGCGTTTAATTTCGCTTTTGGATTTTAATGCGCGCGAATAATGTGCGTGTTGGCGTGTATGGAGTACGGGAGGGGGGCGATAAGGATTCAACGCGCATTCAGCTCGACGCTGGCCGCACCGATGATGTATGTAGCGGATTTTTAGCTTTATGGTGGCCATTTCGGAATTTAATGCCCGCAGTTTACGCTTGTAAGCGCGCGTATTCCTATTGACAATTTTTACTATTTAATGGGCCGTGTAATGGTGCACTATGGCAAATGTATGAATAAATTCTCGTGTATTAAATGTAAATAGCCTAAAAGTCTGAAATATATGTTACATATTTATTAATAAAATTTACGTAAAATCCTTGTTCAAATTTCTATAGAAAGTATACTGTATGAATTTAAATAAAATAACATTTTCTGGCTTTTAGTACTGAAAGGATTCTAGAAGTTGTAAATAAATTTTTTATTAAATTCAAATTTTCTTTGCAATTGATAAGATTTATTGTGGTTTCCTTTCGATTCATATAATAATTTGAACATTTAGAAATATTTCCTTAGAATATTTTTTTGATGATATAAATAATTTGCTGCATAAATTATCATGATGAATGATATATTTAAGTGTAAAATTAAGATTATCTATATATATATACTAAGAATAGTAGGTACAAGTGCAAGTAATGAACTCTTGCGCCGTTTATGTATCTAGGAGCGTGTTCAAAATCACAAAACTTGAATCAAACTCTTTTCACATTTTGTTGTAAAAAAATTATTCTAAAAATAGTTTTGAAACAAATCGTTATGATTATTATATGCTAAGTATTTTAGATATATAATAGTGTAATAAATTCATTATGTTTTTTAAACTTTTACGTATGTAGGGATCTTGACTATATCACAATAGATAACGTTACTAGATTCATTCTTATTTATAATCGTAAAACGGACAGATCCTGAGAATGGTTGATAGTTAATACGTATTAAGTCCATCAATTGCACTTTTCTGGGGTCGGTGACAGAAGCACACATGACAAAAATTTCTCTGACTCATTCTCTACTTAAATATTATAATATTTCATTGTTAATTAATATTGTTCGAGTATGCATTTAACATACTTCATTTAATATTATTAACAGATTCTTTAAAAGCTATCATCGTTATAATTATCATAACGATTATCTTACTATAAAAGATATGAATAAAAGGTACCGATTTGATTTAAATTAGAGGTTATAAACGTGCTTTCAGAGTCATAAATACCAGGGCTAAGTAATTGTTAGTTGCGCTTGTATCATATTCTTAGCATTTGTTACCTCTACTTTTTTTCAGAGGACTCCGTTAATAATTCTAATGAAAACCGTAAAATTATTATTTTGGTTTTGTTTTTAATCTAGCGTTGACAATTGCGGAATTCAGAAAACTTGTTTCCAAAAATTAAAATTAAATATTGATTTATCATATTAATATTTCCTTTTATTTCATAATACTTTTGAAAGGGCGTGATGTGGAAAGATGGGTAAAGATGCGACGAGTGATTCGTAAAAGACACAATAATCAAGGTCATAGTTTTCTTGGACAATAAATCTCTGCATTTCAATCGATAGATTCGAATTTATATTACAACTTAACAGAACAGCCGATAATAAGGCAGATTTACTTATAATTATCATATCATTAACCACCGGCATGAGTAGTAATAAATATTCGTAATTACCCAGAAGAGAGGCTCGCTGCCGCGCATTCTTTCTCTGCCTTTCTCAAAACCACCGTAAAACCTCGAATATCTCGCCCGGTCTAATTCATTCGTGGCGGGCGCACTCGTGCGCAAAAATCTCCGCGTGCGCAGCAATGCTTTTCCTTTCTCCAATTTGCGGGCTTCGTGGCAGCGGCCCGTCGCGACCCTTCGCGGCCAGGGAGCGCGGCGGCTCCCAGCGCGCGGCCGCAAAGCCGAGACGCCTACGTCAGTCAACCCTTTCGCCGCGTGCTGTCCGCACGAGGGGAAGATCCGAAATTTACGACCTGCATACATATATATATATATATTTACGACTTCTCGTGCGAGCTGGTGCAAAAGGGTTGCAGTCGCCGGTGTGTCTATGTATATATATATATATATATATATATATATATATATATATATGCATTCCGAGCAAACCCCGCAGGGACGGCACGCGTGCGAGTCGAGCGAGCGCAAGGAGGGGATGCCGAGCCGAGCGGCGCGCGGTGCGAAAGGGTTATGGGCCAGCAGGGCCGTCCGCGATTGTCCCGGGCCCGGTCGTAGGCGGTTGGGGGGGGGGTGCCCAGTAACTTACTTAGAAGTCAAAGGCGGCGGCGGCGTACCGGCCACCCCCCCCCTACAGGGAGGAGGTTAATCCGACGACCGCGGGCATCACCGCAAACATCATAAATCAGCGAGCGAATCCGTCGTCGTCGTCGGCGTCGCGTCGTCATCGCCACCACGACCGCCTGCGAGCTGACGCGTCGTCGTTCCCGTCGGCGCTGTGTCTTAGATCGTGGGCGGCTACTTTCTTGCGTATATCGGGACATATATATATATATATATATATATATATATATATATATATATATATATGTATACACACACATACGAATAATGTGGAAACCGCACCGGCGCGTTGGGGATCAAGCGCCTCGCGTGAGGCTCGTCCGGTTTTCCGCCTTTCCCGTATCCATGGGCCAGCGAGAGGATAGCTGTACATGTACATCTAGATATATATGCGTCCCCATGCCGAGATGCGCGAGCGCCCGTCCAACTTTTACTTTTCCATTATTTCGGCAGGGGAAGACTAAACTCGAGAGGCTTACGATTCTCGTATAGAGCAAAATGGCCCTCCGTCCGGAGCCTTAAGGGCTGCCGGATTATTCGACTGGTTTCGCGGAAGGTGAGGCGCTGCTCCGACCCTGGGGGCAATCCGCGCGCGGAGCGTTGGACATTGGGACTGGGGGGGGGGGCGGTCGCGACGATACGGAGCGCGACTCGGGCAGGCTGTCCTTTTTGCGGGGGTCTCTACTATAAGCATACATACGATAATGCTCGTTTCGAGAACACGGCAGAGTTCGGGTACTTCGGCTTCTGTGCCTCTTACACATAGATGTATATATTATATATAAATGCATACCTGCAGTTTAGCACTAGAGCATCTTATCCGAGCGATCGGAGAACTGGTTCTCGTTCTTTTGCAATAAATTCTAATTAAAATATCGAATCCTCTTCGCATGTGCACGCCAAAAGCAATGAATAACGGGCAAGATTAACATCCGCGCGTCGCGCGCTTTATTGCCCCGGCGGGTAATGGAATATTCCGCGGCCGCTGAAAGTTATAAATTAAATAAAAATAATTTCTCGCCGCAATGGGAGTTATGCGATATGCGAAAAATGTTCATAAACGATGGCTCGCGTGAAAAGGGCCAAAAGACGAAAGCTAAGCTCGGCGTACCGCCCGCCCGCCCCTCGTATTCGTTTCCCGATGCGACGGCGGGGCCTTGATCGCGAGCGCGTAGCGCCGATGACGGAGTTCGCGGGATTCAAATGGGAATGAAAGCGAGATAAATTGCCGAGTTTACGATCGTATAAAGACGCGCGCGCGTTAATGACGATTATTCCGGACCGTGAGGGATCAGTTTTTGCGCGCCCGCAGATTTTGCGGGAGCGCGTGCGGAAACTGCGCCGGCTCGACTCGTAAATTTAGCGATAACGAAATCCCGCGTAGCGGAGACCGACGGCTCCATTGTGTAGATGCCCGCAGGGTCCGCCGGGAGACGTGTTTTGTGTATATATTTATTTTTATGTGTAACTTATGCGGACACTCCGCCTCCTCCCCTGCCCCCCCCCACCGTACTTTGCGTACGTTGCGCGTCGCGTCCGAGACAAGTCGTCGTGGCTTTCACCTTGCGAATTCCCGAAAAGATCCTCCCTCTCGATTACCCACGTGCCGCGACTTAGTTTTCACGTGCAACGCGTAGATCCGCTTAATGCAACTTTTTAACCGGAACTCGCAAGATTATGAAGATGTATAATATATAAGACAGTTACGGAGAAAACTGCTATTGAATGGACTCGTAAGAGTTTGTAATTTTCTGCGCCAATGTCATTCCCGACCTATAATCGTTAAAAATGCACGAATTTTTCATTAATATTAAAAAAAGAGGTGTCAGGTTTTACATACGAATATGTACTTAGAATTGAATAATGTAAAAAGGTGGAGCTAAAAGAGCTACCATTCATTTACTTTATTTTGCGTTAAATATTGGTATTTTTCTTTTCAGCTTGCAGATTAAATTCAATTTTATGCGACTATTGCGCATATTATTTTTCGTTGATTATTTCAATAATGTTTGAATTTTTATTTTATTACCAAAATTACTTATTTAATAATTAATAATTTGTAGCTGCTTCAGTTTATAATTAATTAAAATTCATTAAATATGAAACCATACAGCAGCCATTCTAGATACGCTGTTTTGAATTTTCCAACGTTAATGACAAATCTATTATCAGAAACCTCGAGAATCCACTGTGATTAGTATTATCAAAAAATCATGCGTACGTATCTACAATTCGTCCTTTTGAAAATTAAATTGAAATCTGACGGTTCGAGCGAACGAACCGTTCTCAGAAGACCAAACATCTAGAACTTTCGGCTTGGACAGTGTACAAATATATGTTTTCGGAAATTATCCAAATTCTTATGCGAATTTTTTCGACGAATGATACCTACGAGCGTGAGGACGCGATTCGGTAAATTTCTAGGATAAATTCTTTTCGGGCGGAAGATCGAGGCTTCGGATTTTCTATGGAAGAAGCTCGGAACCGATAACGTTCCTGCGAACGATCTCGTACGCGAAAGTACGGGAGGCACCCGACAATGGGCGAGGAGCTTCGCAGCAAGATATGCCGCCGCAGCGCTGCCTATACAATGCGGGCACCTCCGTGCGCTCGATCCGGCCCCGATGATCGGGCCACGGGCCATTCACGGCGGCTTACGCGCCCGTCGCCCCCTCGGGCTCGCCCATAGAAATTCTCCCGCTCGCCGCCCGGCCGACTCGGAGGGCTCGAGCGGCCCCGGGCACGCGCGCGCGGGTGCAGAAGGGTTAACGCCGCCCGCAGCGGGTCGCCGCCGTAAACGCGCCGTAAGGCACGGAAATCGGAACGGCTCGCCCGGGACCGTTCGCCGAGCCCCGCCCCGGCACCGGATTCTACGCACGGTAGCCGAAAGCGGTAAGAGGAGCTAATTGCGAGGCACAGTGCCCCTTTCACGCCTTCCATCGGCGCCGCTGCCCCCGGCGGCGATCCCGGGCTTTCCGGGAGAAATGCGCAAGCCGCGCGCTACCTCCTACTCTCCTTCCCTCCCACCGTCGCTCTCGGTCACACCCCTTTATCGGCGTTATAAATTCTGCGGACGACGGCGGATTATACATTCACGTATAAGAATACAAGCAGTTTTCCCGAGAAACTCCCCTCCCCCCCCCGTCTATCCGGCCACAATGGGCGCCCAGCCCGACGGGAAAGTAACGAATTATTGTCTCAGATTGTGCGCTTAATGGTAATATTTACAGGAGGGGCGAGCCGGCGGATTTAACTCTTTCGCCACCGCACTGCGCCCTATGATATTTCAGTTTCGATTTGAAAGCACCAGGTATAATTTATGGAAATCGTGCGGACTGCTAATCTCTCGGCTCTTCCGAGAGCGCCGCACACTGTGCCCGACTGTGCCGCTACATAAACGAATCGCTTACCTTTTTCTGGCTTTCCGGTGTCGGCTTGAATTTCTGCTTCCTCTCCGGTTTATACTTTATTTCTCGAGAATTTTTTTATCTCGATCCATTTTAAAGTCTCTAGTTCCATATATTTTAGTCGTACATTCTGAATTTGAATAACCTTTATTTTGAATAAAGATTTTTGAAAGGGTGTAGAAAAACTCGATAGATACATACAATCAGGATGGTTCGAGCCCGATATCTGAGTAAAGACAATTTATAAAGAATCAATGCTCGTCTTTTTTAATATATTCTGAAATAAAATGAAAACGTAATGAAATAGCGCTTTTATTTCATTTCCTAATTTCATTTAATTTCTTTTTGTGACGCCTTAGCAATATCATTTTTATTTTCCATAACTCAGATTTACTCTCAATCATCAAAACTCTTTACTTTCGTGCACGAACGATTAAGTTAGTTAAATTGTATTTTCTTTATCACGATTGTGGATTAAGAAATATACGAATGAGAAGTTTGAGAGCTGTATTAATACTTAATTTTAACAATTATTTAGATCTTCAGTTTCTATAGAAAACAATTCCATAAATATTTTTGAAAAAGTGTCAAATATCATATCTAAATAGATATATGAACTATATATATAATAAGCACTATTTTCAAAATTCTTTCTCTGAAAATTAAACCAAACTTTAGATTGCCTTTTTGCCACAAAATCTATAAATTTGTTTTAAAACCTTTCGGTCAGAACTCCGTTACTATTCTAGTAATTTAAATCCTGCTAGAGCCGCCTTAACCTTATTGGAAACAATAACTAAAACCGTTCTGAATAATAATAATTTTATACTAAATTTTCGTACTTCATACATTTTATTTTACAGCGAATTAATTACGAGTATAATTCGGCTTTCGCCATCCTTATTTTATATGATTATAAATCATTGGGGAAAAAACTCGTTCAAGACGTTTTGAATGGCGAGTTGATTTTTTACAATAAAGGGCGATGGGCGGTATCGGCTGCGCGCGATAATTTAAAACGCGAAATTCAATCAGCGCGGCCTACACGTTCGCCGGATTTTGACAAGTAATTAAGCCGGCTAAGAGCCGAGAACGCCCCGCCCGCCCATGCGCCGTACCCGCGAATTTTCATTGGCCCCTCCTCCGCCGACGATCTCGGCAATTTCAATTACGCTCGCGTCGCGACCCCGCGCATCGGGCGCAACAAAGGGGCACGAGGACGCCCGTGGGCACATTAGGAGCGCGGCTTCGAGGCGTTTGACGGGCGGCGGCGCGGCGGCGGGCGCGCACGAGCGACGCGTTCAATTATAAAGCGCCGCGTCGGCGGACGCTGCTGAGGATTCATCCACGCCGGATCGGCGCTAATTGACGCGCTAATTGTCGATTCGCCGAGGTTGCCCGGCGGAGCCACACGCGCGGCCCGCGGATCTCCGGTCCGAACGCCGCGCGCTCTGCGAGAGCTATATATATATATACGTACATATATATAAGGTAGCGGCGTTTTTATCGGGGCGCTGGGAATTTCGAAAAAGCGGAAACGATGCGCCTCGACTGATTTACTCGTATGCGCGCATGCAGTAGATAATGATGCTATACTTTGACTACTTGATATATGATATTGACAATATATTGACAAATAATATTGACAACTTCGACCGATACTGCTACTGCCACCACTGCTATTCTTAATACCGGTATACCGCTGCTAATAGCAGTAATCGTAGCAATATCTTTCATGATAATACCGATGATCGTATCTGAAAGATTGGCTTTGTACTTTTAAGCGAACGGCTGTAATATCTAATGTTTTCATAACAAATATAAGCTCAACGTCGAGACGTGCGTGTAAAGTTGCCAACGGACGGCGAGCGACTCGTCACGTAAAAACGACGATGATATCGCTTTAAGATCTCGCGAGCGCCGATAATATCGCATGAAAATTGATAATACTTATCTGTATACAGCAGCAGAACAGTATATTGTTCACTAAATTGGTCGAATATACAGTAACTATTGATTAATTTACCATGCGAAAATCTGAAGCGACTTTGATGTGTTAGAAAATGTTGTACGATCTTGACGCTTTGCTTGCGACGGGGAAAAATAGAAAAAAGTCTCGAGGAGTCACTCACTAATTTTAATTAGAGCATTATTTATGTGACGTTGTTGCGGTCGGATTATATCTTGTAATGCTTATCATGTCTAGAACATTCAATACATGGAAATTTCATCAGTTTACGCATGAATTAATCAAAAATAGAATCAGGATTCAAAATGACGATTCAAATGAGAATCTATAAATAAATCCTTAAATTGTTAAAGTCAACAACTTTATCAAAATCATTAATTGAAAAAATATGCAGCTTGAAAAAATATGTGTGAACATTTCAAAAGATTTTTATAACGAAAACAAGCATTATTATTATCGTATGTTACAGATTTTCGTTACTAAATTCAGATTTAACGGACACGGTAATAATAACAAAGGATTAATGTTAATTGGTTTTTTTTTATTATAGTAAAGCATTATCTGTCTTAAAAATATATGGAAATATTAAATTAAGGAAAATCCGATTATACGCTTAATTAATTGAGCTTTCGAAACACTTCGAAGCCCGTCAAGATATTTTTTCTCGGATTATTTCACGTGCGTGGCTCCAGCGCAAAATAATTATCGGCAGCTTAAAAGAAAGTGATGAACCCGTTATTGGTATATACGTGGAAAAAAAAAAGAGGAGGGAAAGAGAGGGGACGTCAAAACGTGGCCTGGCAGGAGTTTCGCCGATGCGACCGCACGCGTGATTAAGTGCATTTGTCCGGGGTTTATCGACGTCGCCCGCTATATAAGAGCCCCTTACTCGCGCTCGACTGGCACCGATTCGCGTATCACAAGAGCGGCCGACGTCGGCTCCTTTCAGGCGCTGCGATCGCCCGTTCGCGCGCATTATGGGCGCGCGACGCGGGGCCGCTACTACATAGACGCCGGCCGGTGGCCCGCGAGGACGACGACGACGACGACGAGGAGGCTCGACGCACGCGCGCGCGCGGGAGGACTTCGCATATTAAATTACTCGGTGCTTGCGCCGATGCATTCATCCGGGGCGCTTGGCCGCGATCGTCCACGTATACGCGCGTAATGCGTAACGTTGAGCTCCGCGTTCAAACGCAGCGAGCGGCGCCTCAACGAGAAGTTTAACGTCCCGCCTGCGTCGGGCGTAGACGGTCGAGGGCGCGCGCGCGCGGACCCCGAATGGAGTCGCGGGGCGAATTACTTCGTATTATCGCCGCTTTCCGGCGTAACGATGCGTATCAATGGGGGGGGGGGGATTTCTCTTTCAGGCCACGGCCTGCGAGCTCATTTCGGATATGTTATGTTTCAATTTCTAAAGGAACCTTTACAGAGCCGACAGCCGTTTTGCATCCCGACTTTTAGTCTCTAAACGCGTAAATTATAAGTGCCTTCACTTCTCACCCAGATGTAGAATTCCGTGCTTCAAGCGAAACAGTCCATCAGCCTAGGTTTGCCGCAGTTTTCGTATAATGGTGTTTACATGTATATATATATTTATCATTATTTCTAATCTCCAGCTATAATACGCTCGACTGATTAACGTTTTACGATGCTCGATTTTCAATAATAAATTTATGGATGAAAATCAAATTTGTCGAATTGACTCAAGTAAACGTAAAAAATATTTTACAGAATTAAAACGAATCGGAGATTAAGCTAAAAAAATTAATAAGTGGCATTCTATAGATATTAATATTGTATATTAGTATAATATATTAGGCACTCTACTGTATCAGGGGTGTCGAAAGATTTCTGGTCGCTTTGAAGAACTGATCAGACATAGCTGGAGGTAGAGTATGGAATATAGATAGCAAATACGATAAGATGTCTATACCAAACCGAAATGGGAACTGTAAATTCCCCAAGTAAGCTATTCGGTGCTATGTAATTTTTTCAACTTTTACGTGTCTATTTGTCATAAATATTTCACGACTTGAAAAAGGGCTCGAAGTTGAGAAAAAGTTCGAGCAGATTTTATTTTCGTTGAGCGCCCGTTTGAAACGATTATAATGTTTTCTCCGATTATTAATGTAATATCAATTATTCATTTATTGAACAATAATACATAAGTTGAAAACTTTTTTTCTGACTTCAAGTAAATAGTTAATTGTTTTGTATCCATTATATAATTTTCTTAAATTACGCAAACATTCACTAACCTTAAGACGTTGTGCTTTTTCTTTTAATGGATCCTTCTTGCATCGGGTAAATACTGCCTTCATTTCAGAGCTCAATTTAAAAAATTTTAGAAAATCATTTTTTGATAAAAAAACAAGACAATATTTACTTGATAACAGACATTTTTTCAATGTATGCATAAAAAAATTACATATTAAATATGTAACTTAATTATTAAATAAATTTATCGTAATATCATTTATGCTGGCAAAGATATGGTTTAATTGTTAGCGTTCTGTTTTAATTTGTTAGCGATGATTTGTACAAAATATTAATGCCAAAATGCAAAATATTCATAGTGGGGGGGGGGCGGAGATACAAAAATACTAGACACAGAAAACATTCAAAGTGACGCCCCTTCACGCATTCACTACTCATTACAGTATGGTACATAGAACATCTTTGAGAAATTGTACAATCACAAATTTAACGCTCTCTCTCTCTCTCTCTCTCTGGGCAATCAGTGTACATTCGGCGGATTCGCGCGCCTATGTGGCCGCGCCAACGATTGCCCAGTATCGCACTTGCTGGGAATCGCGCCTATTCCCATAACAAAGCATCGCGAGCCACACTCCCGGGCACTCCCCCGCGCTCGTATAGAGAGACGACAAAATGCATTCTTGCGGCCGCTCGGAGGATGGGAGGGATCGTCCTCGGAGCCCAGGTGCAGGCGGCGCGCGCGCGAGTTATGTGGGCGTTGCGTACACTCCAGTTTCCATAATGGGCCCCTCGCATGCGGGCGCATTCATTTTTCCTTATATATATATATATATATATATATATATATATATATATATATATATATATATATATATATATATATATATATATATATTACGACTTGTCGCGAGGCGTTCGTGCGATCTTGGTGGGATGCGCACGTGCAGTAGCCGCGACAGCGGCAGCGCGCGAGGTTGACGACGCGGCGACGAATTTAGACCCCAGTGGGAGCCAAATTACGATGTAAACTATACATATATATACATATATATACATATATGTATATATATATATATATATATATATATATATATATATATATATGTATGTGTGTATATTATATATACATACATAATATAAGAACTCTCGATGTGGATGGCCGCATCGAGCCCATCTCGAGGACGCGTCGTCGATGGGTCTCTTTTCAATCGAGATTCACAGGGCCCGGTGTTTGCTACTGGTTTTTCTGGAACTGTTATATTTAAGATCAGCAATTACTTCTTTTTTCAGCGGGCGCTTATGAATCACGGTTAATGAAAATTTACTTTCACAAGTAAAACCATTTGTAGAGTAAAGTTTCCTGTATCGAATAATTACATATCTATCTTTTGTAATGTACTTCAAAATATTTTATCGTTATGGCCAGTCATTTATTTATACATGCCTGATCATTATTTTCACGCACATTCGACGCTCTTCTATACCGCTATTTGTACTGTCACGTACAAAACACATATAAAATAGAATTTACAATGTTCTTCAACAGTATATTGGCGAATAAGGATGTTTATCCCAATATTCATTCATTATATATAAAATATAATATATGCTCCAAAAATAATTGAAAAATATTCGAAAACGTAATATTTTATTACTTATATAAGTATAGAAATATATATATTTGAGTAAATTACCGTTTTAATTCAGTGAAGTTATGAATTTTTTAATCTTTATAAAAAAATTCTCTTTTGTTTTTATAATAGATACGTGGTATTGGAAGCCTAGTCTTAGCTGGCCTGACTTTCGGCAACTTTCCAATTCCCGCCCTCTCTCGGAAAACTTCGCAACCCTCAAGTGCTCTTACCTACCCCGTAGCGTTTACCTGCCGTTAAATAGAGGAAAATATTTGGCATTCTTCCGCAATTGCACTGACGTAGCTCGCCGAGACTTGAATCAATAATAGGAAATATTTACTTATTTTTTCGCAGATGACAGATATAAATGAAATTAAAATACGAATAATATAAATTATTAGTAAAAGTCTTAACTAATTAATTTAAAAAATTATTATAAATAAAGAAATTAATAATTTAGAATATTAATAGATACATTTGTAAATATTTATATTTCTTAAATAACAATGATAGAATTTCTTTAAGAATTATTCTTCTCGAATAACAAATAAACTATATATATATATATATATATATATATATATATATATAAATATAGATTGAGGTTAGTCGATAAAGTCATTTGCTGCAAATGTTTTTAATTAAAGCGATACGTCGTTTAGTGTACCTTGTAATCTCTCTTATTTCACCGTGTTACTCAAAGCGGAGAGTGAACTGGACTATTATTTCTCGTTGAACGCGCAAAATGGCCAATGAAACAATAGCGCCCAGGTGTTGAAATGGGCTTGCAGTTCGAGTCAAACGGACATTCTAATTGGCACTCGACTCGAGCTAGACGGGATTTTCACTGGCGGCAGGGCAATTTTGACATTTCATTGCTATTTGGTCGAAATTTCATTTCAAAGACGTTACAGCGAAAAGATAACGAACGTTCCTTTACGCAAGGAGTCATATTCCGTTTGAGGTATTTGCAAGAATGAGCGAGATGCGCCGATAGAGCTCGTACGGTCGGAGGGGGACGCGCAGTGCAGCTGTCGCTGCCGCTGACGTCGCTCGCTGATAAGTGCGCGCACTTACTCCCTCTCCCCGCCCCCTCTCCCCCTCTCTCATTCTCTCGGTCGCCGTCTCCCTCTTGAGATTGCGCAGGGCTCGAGAAAGGGCGCGTCGTGGTACGCGCGGAAACTGAGCAGCGCCGGTATAAGTAAACGGAGACGCGCGGAGAAGAAGGATAGATATGCCGGCGGTATTATCTTCTGCGTACCGGGGATTGCGTCTATGTGTGTGCGCGCGCGCGCGTGTGTGTGTGTGTGTATTCACATTCACTATGCCTTATACATACGGCTCCGCGTCGTCGTTCTGCGCAAACAACTTTGCGCGGCATATGGCGAGCCCGCGCGGCAATGATTTTTCTCGCGCGCGCGCGCGCGCGCCGCACGGTGTAATTATTCAAAGGATCTAGCCAACCCGAGGGGGGGGGGAGGTCTGGCCGCGGAATAACGCGGGGACTGCAGCCGGTTTTCGCAAATTTTGCACGCGTACCGCATCAGCTGGAGTCTAGCCGCGCGTCAATAAGTAAGATGTTTCCCCTCGGGGAACTGCAGGATTTATAATATTATACATATATATATATATATATATATATATATATATATATATATATATATATATATATATATATATAGCTAGATATTATATTCCGTGGACTAAGTACCCATCCGCCTGAGCGGCTGCAACGCGGCGTACGCGTTATATACTGCACGTATAATATTCACCGAGTTTGCGCTTCCTTATAATAATAATTATAATTGCAACAGTTCGGGAGAAGTTTATATTTTGATATATATATATATATATATATATATAGCTGTCTTTCGAGTTAGCTATTGAACATCATGTTAATGTCTTTTTTTTATTTTTTCTTCATTCGTTCATTTGCAATTGTCGACTGTATTAGAAGTAAGGCTCGAATCGCTGTTAGAATTTTAAAGCATTGGAATATATTAAAAGATTTTGAGCCGTTCAAAGTGGACGAGTGGATGGAACCGAACGAACTGTAAAAACAGGACCGTTTTTTGAGTTCATTGATCAGTGTTGAGCTGTTGGGAGACCTTCGTGTTTTTCCAACACCAAAAACTTCAAAATCCTAATGTATTGCGTAGTTGTTCGACATAGTACATATTCTTCGTCAATACTATTCTTTCCGGTCCGGTGATTTCGAACTCGTTTAGAGTTCGAAAGTCTTGAACCAGTGATCCAGTTGTTCGAACATCAAAACGTTTCTAGTCCATATTATAATGTATATATACAGAAGTTTTCATTCTAATCCTATAATCGATGATTAAACAATTCCCATTTTTTCTTATCTTTTATACGGCCCCTAAAGCGTTTATATCGTTTGAGTTGTTTTTTAAAATCGCTAAAAATAGCCAATAAAACACTTTTCTCTCCGTGAATGGATTTTATTTTATAGTTTTAACTAGCGCGTTATTTAAGCTTCATAGAACAATGGTGTGAAATAAAATAAACACATTATTAAGGACAATAAATCGTTATCAGCCATTAAGCGAAATACCATTCAGCGATTGTTGACGCGGTCCAAGTGCTTGGTGCTCCGGCGCAAGATCCTTAAAACGTGGCCGTCTGTGTTGCATTTGTTTATATATATATATATATATATATATATATATATATATATATATATGTATGTATATATAACCAAGCAATTTCAAAGGGCGCTCGCACAATAAGCGCGAGACGGAGCGGAGGGGTTAGGGAGGGAGGAAAGAGAGACGGAGAATGCGAGTTGCTCGCCCGCGCGCTCGTTTCGTGTCACGCCTGCTGCCCTCCTCTCTTCCTCCCACCTCTCTCTGTGTCTTTCACACACACACACACACACACACACACACACGGGCGCACACGCACACACACACACCCATCTCTCTTCTATCTCTTTTTCTCCTTCGCGAAGTTCGCCCCGGCACCTAAATCACGCTCTCGATGTCCGTAAGCACAACAATGGACGTCACGCGCATCCATCTTATTAACGGATGTTAATCATGTCTTCAGCGGCGCGCGTCGTCCCCGGGGCATTACCTCCGCGACCACCTTGGCGCGAGCATTGTTCGCGGTCCCGCGTTCCCTACTCCCCCTTCCCCCCCCCTCCCGCGCCCTTCCCTCGCCGCCCTAAACGTCGGCGGGCGGCGCGGGGGCAAGGGGGCCCAGGGGCGAAGGGACGAGGAAGACGGTGGGGGAGGTGGCCGTGGCGGCGGAGCCACCCCTGCACACCCGGGCACGCTTCACTTTGTCTCTCCGGGTCGCTCCCCGGCCCCTCACCCTCCACACCTCTTCCTCGTTCTCTTTCTGGACTTGTAATAAGATACTCTCGCCATCTTCGTATGTAAATGCCGGCCATTCATTACGGCAGCCCTCGCTCGGCTCCGAATGATTGGGGACCCTCGCGAGAAGACTTTCACGATATACGCCACACACAACACTATATATACTGTATATATATATATATATATATATATATATATATATATATATATATATATATAAATATATTTTATAGACGCGGCTCGGTGCCGAAACGTTCTTCCGAGCACGCGGACGGCTCGTCTATGCACATATACAGTTATAAATGTTGTATAGGTGCTCGATCAAGTCCGGCGGATTTTGAGCCACGCGATACTTTCATGGCTTTCCCACGAGCCGGGCATAGGTGTAAGATCATCGGGGCTCTGTTTGCTCGCTTACGCGCGGGCGTTTCGCTAAAATTATTGCGCGCGCAATAGAGTCAGCGCAAGACTGATTATATATATATATATATATATATATATATATATATATATATATATTATATATATAGCCAATGGGAACGGTAAACGAGACAACTATGAAATCGTAGGTCATTGGATCCTCGGAACCAACTGGCTCGCTCGAGACTATGGTCAATTATTATTTAAATTACTTGCACTCCTGAAGTCTATTAATTATTGAATAAGCGTATATCATATTGCTAAGAGGTACGGGGCGGCGAGGGGGGGGGCGTACGGCCATTCCATAATACAATCACTTCATTAAATCAAATGAAAATTTACTTTTGCCAAAGGAGCGCCCGCTTAATTATATTTTGACTAATATTAATGCCGGGAGGGCGAGAGGGCTCGGCCGCTAGGTACAGGGGAATAAAAAGCGAAAGACCCGACGCTCGCTCGAAAAATAAATGGCGAGTGACTTAACCTGGTCGGGATCATCGATCTTTCGGGTTTGGGGTCCGAGCGCGGGCTCGGGCGGGATCGAGAGCCCGGGCACAGCGCGTCGGAATAGTTAGGATGTTTTATGGCGCAGCTGCCCCGTTACGACCGACACCCCCGCAACTCAATATTCAAATTAACAGGCCAGAATGGATCTTCGCTTTGCGCGCCGATATATTTCTCTGGCTCGCGTCGGCTTTCGCCTACAGCTAGGCTCTCCGTCTTTAACCATCTCTTTAGGCGTCGAGACACTCGTTATCGCGAGCCCGATGCGGATCTGTCGAGATAATAGTAAGGCTTAAAAATAAAAGGATTTATCAAGAAATTGAGGAAAGTGTATTTTGTTAACAGATCGATAGACTGTTACTGATAATCACACATATTGTGAAAATTGTATTAAACAAACTCAAAATAATGCTTAGAGTCGGATATATACCAGTAAATTTTGAAACTTTTCGATGACTATTAATTGATTTTTAACACTAAACATTCAGTACTTGCGTAATATAAATTTTTTTTAGTATTCATAATGTGATATGCAAGTAATTAAAAAAAAAAAAACAACAAAAATCTTTATCAAAATCAGTTATTAGTAATATTTTTTATTATGAATTACATATTCAACTTTGTGTGAATATGCTGCGGAAATTTTAAAAAATCCTCGAGAAGAATAGAATTCAGCACCGGAGAGCATCACCGGAGAAGAGCAATTTTCCCTCGCTGCGCGAAGGAATCAGTGAGAATATCGAATAGCAATAGCCGTATCGCGCATCGTCCGCGAGAACTTTCCATACTGCAGAAGCTGAGAATTTTTCGATTTAAATCCGCGCCTCGCAGAGGCCGAAACCGTAACGCGTTCCACGGTAGCCGCGAGACGCGGATCCCCCTGAATTGCCGCGCGGCCGCGAAAAAAGAGGGTGGGATCCGTCGGAGAGGCGCTGCGCTCCGGGACTGATGCCGATCCGAGGAGCCCGTGCGGGTTCGCTCCCCGAGACGCGGAGATCGCGCGGGAGGGAAGAGAGGACGTTATAGAGAGAGAGAGCACCTGGGTGGTCCGAGGGGTCCCTCAGGATTAATCGCCGCCACGAGGGCGCTCGCGCCGTATAAATTGGAAGTGCTCCGAATCCGCGCGCAGGCTCTTTCTCGGCTTTCACGGGATTACAAATGCCCGCGCGCTTTCTGGTCCTTAGCGTCATTGTAGATGGATATCTCTCGGCGGGCGCGAGCGCGTCTCCTCTATATACATGTATATACATACATATATAATACTCCGCGCGCGCCATCCTCCCCCCCTCCCCCTATCGTTCGCTGCGTTCTCTTCTTCGTCGCGGGCGCGCTCGTTCGAGCTTCGCCCTCCCCCCCCCCCTCCTCGCTCCTACCCCCATCACCGTCCCGGCACGGCTCTCCTTTGTCGAAAGAGACTCGGGCTGTGATCGAGGTTATAAGCGATCGCCTTCGGCGCCCCTGCCATCCCTCGCGAGCGTGACGCGCACCCGAGAGGGACGTAAGGCGAGAAGCTCGCGGTCGGTAGCTATATATATATATGCACGCGACTGCGCCCGCAGGATTGTAAGCGTCATTAGGCCCGCGCGAGCATGCGTCGTTTATGTCCTCGGTCGTATCGAATAAGGCGATTTTTTTATTTTTATTCTTTTTCATTCCAATCGGTGTCCGCTGGCTCCCACCGACGGCTTAAACGGCATTTCATGCAAGATCGTCGCTCTTATTTCAGGGCGATTTTGACAATATACTGATCCTCTTGGCAAGGATTTTTATACGTCTCGTTACCAAAGCAAATCCAACCTCTCCGAGTCACGTCGCCAGTCCAATTCTGACTCGTGTATATTTTCGTAACATTTCGGTTAACGTTGTCGTAAAATTCGACGCGCTAAAATACCGCTCCGTAACTCTGTGTACACAGACACCATGCATATGCACGTACACACTGGCGGGTCAAATTGTTTTTGCTCAACGTCTCGAAGAGAAGGATGGGTTGAGTGGCGGGGGGGGGAGGGGGATTTTTCGCTCCGCACCGCAAATTGCGACGCGAAACCGATCGAATTGTAATTAGATGGTAAATATTATCTGGAAATAAAAGTCGCCGATGGGGAAAGAGGAGGGGGGGGAGAGGCGATACTTGGAACAATTTGCATTTATTGCGCGTCTCTCTTAGGTCGCGGTAAAGCGTCGCCTCGGTCACTGCAAACACAATAATCGAGCGCGCGGCGCGCTGCGGTCCTCTGCGCACCGCAAGATTCAAATTATGATTTTTTGACGGCGCTTTACGAGTCGCTTTACGAGCTTTCGAGAACGCGTCTTACCCCCCCCCCCCTCCAACCAACTCTTCGCCACCGTCGCCACAGTTCCACCCAACTTTCCGTGGCCCGATAGAGCTATATATACGGTCTGACACCGAATATATAGACGCGCGCATTCGCGTGCTCGAACCTATTACGATGCGGTGCTCAAATTTGTGACTACTAAGATGCGGGCTCTTCGAGATTGTAATTGAATAAATATAATGATAATTTATAATAATTAAAAACCTCTTATCTTTTTCTTTTTATATTATTTTCTGAAATAAATTTTTAAATAAAATATAATAATTGCATACTTTTTTTTATCGTTTATCAATTAAGAAATTATTATTATCCTATCATGATAGCAGGACAATTGGAAAATAATCATACTTATAATCTACGCTAAATAGAATTTGTGAAACAAAATAGTTACGAATGTAAGTTCCGAAATGATTTCTGTAAACTATAACTAAAAATACATGGCAATATGGATCGATGCGCAGTAGAGATGAATTGTCTCTCTTTGAAGCTGTAATACGCTCGTTCCTTTACATGATTAGATGTATATAAATAGTACCCATAAGATCATTATGCCTATAATTGTAAATCCGTAATTCAAGGTGTCATACACTCACCGAACAATTTTCACGAAAAAATTTTAATTATCTAAGAAATAGCTTGTTCACTGTCGAAACATTTTGGTTCGAGCGAAGAAAGTCGCAGAGAAAGCGAAAAATACCTCGTAACCGTAACTGTACCACTCGCCCTCGCTGCATCCTCTTTGGCGAATCAATATAATCTTCCAGCCGACAACTGTTCAGCGCGACGAGGGGTAGGGGACTGGATGGAAGACAATTCGGAACACGAGCAGCGAAGACGTCTCCCGCTGTCTTGTCTTTTGCTCCTCGGTCGTCGTGTCTGCGCATATTATCGGCGCCGCAATTTTTCTGCTTTCAGCGATACTTACCGCAGATACTTTCTAAAGGACCTCTCGTCTGCGATTATGGTATTCTATTGTCGGACATTGCTATATTTTACAAAAAAAGCGATGTTTTCTCTTTTTTTGAACAAGCTTCTATATAAAGAAACGAGCAATATCGCAAATTAAGGAACGCTATTAGTTTTCCTACATTTCTAATATTCATCGTGATTATCGAATAGTACGCTACGCATCAAGGAAAGAAAATTCACCAAGTTGTGAACTGTGTATGTTACCGACTTGGCCCTTGGCTCGGTCGGTAACCATATATTTTACAGGAAACTTGCTACTAACCCTTAGAATCCCTTGTTACTCTTCGATCTTAGACGGCTGAATATGTGATCGCTATCCTCTCATCCTCGTGACACGGCCAAGTATATTGGACTTCTTCCACAGCTTGCCTGGGAATGAAAATCGTGTCCAGGATATATAAAACACACTCAGCGGAGAAAGATCTATAAAGAACAATGTCACAATGTTCCGTTGGGTGAATGGCACGAATCTAAAATCTGGGCACAAAATCGCGAAACGAAAATTCCAATTTCCAACGAAATCAAAAGGTACGGAAACGTAAAGTGACTTTCTTTCCTCAACCTTCAGTAACGAGAGAAGCGCGTCGATTCAATTCATGTCTCCAGCTCTGTCTGAAAAATCTAAAAATTTTCAAATGACCCGTGTAGAAATATACTCGGCACATCCCAAGTTCGGGCTAGAAGCCTAATCAGTATTACTGATGATTTCCTCGTGTAGGTAATACTCGCCAGATCCGAGTTTGATTTTCTCTACGATCATCTAATAATCATCTTATATTAATTATTACTTTCCCGGCTTTATTCAGATTTTCTTATCTTTTATTGCTGTTAGAAAGAAATATACGTATTTTCTATAGTGAAAATTTTAGAAGTAGGAAAATTAAGGAAATGATTAGGCTTTTTATCTTGGATTTAGTTAGATTTCCTGAACCTCTCTCTATTTTGGAAACAATGACTTTTTCTGCGAAGTAGAAGAAATAAGGAAATGGTTAGGCTTTTTGTTTTGATTCTAGTTAGATTTCCTGAACTTTTTCTAATTTGGAAAGAACGAGGTCTTTTCTAGTCGAGACCTTACGAGTAAGAAAATAAGATATTACACACGCATATACACGCGCGAGTGTGTGTGTGTGTGTGTCTGAGTGAGTGTAAATAAAATAATTTATACGTTCAACAGAGGTGCTTAACATTAAAATTTACAATAATTAGTATATAAAAAATATATTAATAATCATTAATTGTTAATTGTAAATTGTAATATGTAATAATGTATATAGAAAATAATTTATAAATTCAAATTAAACCGTATGCGTTACCTAAATACGTACATATATTTTTTGTTTTAAATAAATAAACATTAAAAAGTTAAAAAATTATTCACTTGATCGAAGAAACAAAATTAGAAGGATTTCTAAATCGTCTTAATTTCTAGATTTTCTGACTAGATTCTGTCTAGTTTCTAACTTGTTATACCTACCAAAGTCTACGCTCGTTCCCTATATAAAATGCTATTAAAAGTGGGACAAATCGAAATTAAGATCAGACTAGGTTTCCCTTCTGGATCCGAACGTTTAATAAGGAAAACTACCCGATACTAGTTAGATTCGAAAATGAACTTCTACACGGGTAGGCCAATTAGCGGAGAGTTGGACGCAAGCCTGGAATTGTTCCGCGCGATCGATTTCCTCTTTATTCTGTACAGCAACCACGTATACTTTGTCGTTCACTTTGACCTTATTCTCTGTACTATGCGTTGATTAGTTAAATAAATACGGGCTACCAAGGAATCCCTCGCAGATTAATAATGAAATTTCGTCTATGTGCTCAAAGCCTCGGTGATCCCCTTCAAAACTATATATTTCGATTGAGTATTAACATAAAATTTTATCTTACGTTTGTTAAATTACTTCATCCATTTTTATCGATACGGCCATATAATTTTCAGAGAAAATATGCAACTAAATTATCATCGTTACCACAGCAATTTAGAGACATGGACAATTTGATATATAAATTTATTACGACTGATAAGAATTCAAAGCAGAATAGTCGACCAGATAGCCAACATTCTAAAACAAATGGAATTTGTGATAGAAAGAGAAATGGCATTTGATGAAAGTTAAATTTTCAAAAGAATAAATGGATCCAAATGATGATTCCAGATTGTCGACCGACGACGATTGATTCTTTTTATTTCTTTTATTCCATTTTTTCATCCTTCCCTTTTAAGCCTCCAAATATCTTCGAATTTCTAACTAATAATTAGCAAAATTCTACTACGTGTAAAATAGTTGTCGATTATGACTTTTACATAACTATTGTGGATATTCTTAAGACTTTCTTTTCAAGATGCTTCACATGTGATGTATGTCGTTCCAAGGTTAGATTAGTATCTAGCATCAACATCTAGAATTTAATCCATACTTTTAATTAAGATAACTACTCAGCTCTGAAATTTATACGTATCCTATATTCGGTAAATTTTATTCTCGGATTAACGGTATTTCGACAAAATGCTAAAAACTACGCGTAACGCGATCTTCCTGGCTCACAGAAACCGGATTCGCTCCCTGTCCAATAAAAAGAAACTGTTATAGTGGATTAGCTAAAGCCAGTATCTCCCCCCCCCCCACGCCCAGACACTTGACACCTGTATATGCCCGCAATATATAAACCGGAGTGAAAGCCGGCGTGTCCGCGCTCGAAAGTGGAGCGGCGATTTGGACGCGGGTCGCATCGAGTGACCGACGCGGCGCCGAAAAGAAGCCTCCGGTCGCGCGTCCGCGCGTCTGCCCCGACGATGGATCGCCACGTAAGAGGGCGGACATTCGGGCGGGCTGGCAAAGGCGCGGGTAATGGAGGGACGACACCGTACGGAAAGGCCGAGGGAAGGGCCGCGGCGCGGTCGAGCGCCCTCGGACAGCCGGAAATCCGCGACTGCGGAGCCAAGGGTTCGCGGGCGGGCTCGCGCGGTAATGACTTTTCGGAGCGGTGCTCGGCAGCCACGGGCGTCCTCGCCAGATTGCCTCCCTCCTTTAGCGGGAGTCGAGAGATTTTTCACCGGGGCTGCCCGAGTTCGAGTGCCTTCTCGCTCCTGCTGGACGCTTTATCGTACGATGGGCGCGGTTGCCCGGGGGACGGGAGGAGAAAACGACAGAGAAGAGTAGAACTAATGGTTTTTACGGTCTTTTTTTTTCACGCGTTTGCCGAGGCCGAGAGAAGCTTAAGAGCGTCCGTGCATTCCTGAAAGCGTCAGCAATTGTCCTTGCCACTATTATTGATTGTTAAGAATTGTTTTTTTCCTATCTAGAAATGATAAGAAGATGAATTTATGATGTTCTGATTGCAGTATATTTTCCTGCAAAATAAATTGATAAAAAATAATTCGATAAGACTTTCAAATATTTAATCAATGCTGGACAGTTTTTCGGTATTTTTATTTTCAAAAAAAAAAACCTTAACAACGTTAGTATTTAATTTTAAATCGTCGTTTTTTAAAGCTACGAATCCTATATGATTTGAAAGAAAAACGATACAGCCATTGAATGGCATGATGGGCAAAGAGATCATATAGCAATTAATAAATAGTACATTTCGACACAGATGTGGAAGTTGATTGTTTGCCACGCGAGGCAATTCAACCCCGAGCGCAGCAAGATGGGTAAGTCGAACAAGGTAAAAATTACTTACACACCAGCTTTGGCTCGAACCTTACAGCACGATAGCCGAAAAATTACGTGGATTTTGTAATTTCGAGGTTAGAATGGTGTAAAAATATTCATACTCGCGCTTGAGCGAGGGTAAGGTATGCTCATTCTTAGCCACCCCTTAATTGCAAAACAGAACTCCCTACATCACTATTCCACTTTGATTCTAAGAGAAAATCTTGAGTTAACGATACTTCAAGGGAATGCCTCTTGCAGCTACCTCGATTAATTGTGGTGGGCTCTCTTTCCTTTTACTCTCAGACATTTTACTATTATTCTTTACGTTTAGATAAATATGAATGTAGTTTGAAAATAAGAACTTTTTACGCATTCGTATTCTAGACTAGGTTCCATCATCAAGTAAAAAATTAATTTATACATTTATTAGCATCGAATAATCTTTGAATTAAATTTTATTTATTCTTTGTTATTCAAATTATAATTTAGATTTATATTCCAGAAAATTCTAATTTTCTAATCAACGGATAATATTATTACGTATAACATTATATCACATTTAAGTAGTGGAATTGCTATGGAAATATTATTAATACTTTTAAATAATTATTACGTCAAATATTCTCGACGTTCGCTTGAAATGTCCATTATCCTGTGCATACTCATATATCGCGTATGCCAGCTTAAATTTTAACTCAGTAAATATCGATTATCCTACCTTAGCTTTATTGAGAATATATTGGCATTGCGGTCGTGAACGTGCGTTTGCGGTTACGGCGGCGGAATTGTTTACACTATGATTCTTCAGTTTTGCATAACGCACTGCGATTCATTGCAGTCCTGCAGTAATGTTGCTTTTTAGTGGAACCGGAACGTGCAAATTTTTTTTTGTTTTTGTAAATACGTTTTTGAAATTGACATTATTTAATTATGCAGTATGAAATAACAATATAATATTAAATAAGATTCTAATTGTTCTTGTAATTTGCAAAAAATTAATGCATTTGAAAAGCTATTTAATTTAGTTAAATTTTATTTCGTGATATTGTTCTAGAGGAATTACGTCTAGAAGCATTTTATTTTGAATCTCAAAAACAAAAAATAGTTTTTAAAATAGTTACTGGCGCTGCTTTCTGAAACAATATTACAAAGCTCTCATAATTTTTTAAATTTGTATGCCATGTAGATTTTAATATTCTTTTTAATAATGATAATACACAAAAGAAGAAAAAAGGCAACTTAAAATCTATTTTAATAATGTTTATTATTATTATTATAAAATTATAAATAATAAGCTCAATATAGTAGGTATATAAATGCTGTTTAATAACTAAACCAACTAACCAAGATCAACTTATTGGCAGTCCTTTGAGCTCTATTATGACCATACGATTTTTTAGCCATGAACGATATAAACGAGATATATTTTTAGGATTTGAGATATAATGATTACACATTTTCTATTATTTTATTAAATTATTTTGTTCAAACAATCTATGTAAATAACCAATGATAAAGCTCACATCGGCGATTTATTTAAGATATATTAATTAAGATAATAATTTTAAACCTGGTACTTAATGTTGAAAAAAGTAGCAAATAATTTTAATTATTTAAAAACATATTGTTTATAAACAATAATGTCAATGTTACAGTTTACTGGCGGCGTTATAATTATGAGTTTGTTGTATTTCCTGATATACATTAAGATTCAATCAGTTGCTGATATATATATGTTTATATATTATTTATTCGTATATTTTCAGAAATTTATAATTTAATGAAAAGAAAGTTGTGAAAGGTGAAGTATCAAGAATTCAGGCGCTATGCTTGTACAAGTAATATAAAAATAAATAGTTATAAATATTTTTAAATAAATATTTTAATTGAATAACAAATATTTTTCTAATTTAACTGTACAGGTTTAATCACTTTTATCAATCTATAATACCTCAAACTACTTTATTTTATAATAAAAACACACTTCGGCATTACAGTTTATCTTTTAAAAGGCTGATTCATTATGATCAGACAAATATTTTAAGGAAGTTGAAGTATTTAGTGTTAAGGTCATTTGTCAAAATATTATCTATTAGATTACTTTTTTATTTGACAAAAGCTTAATTAAATAAATTTTAAACAATGCAACGCTTTTGCTATTATTTAAAATGTGAAGATATGGGCATCAGTTCCCTGAATTTGCTGCTGACACAATTTGTGCTTTAGTTTTGGCGGGCTGTTTTACTCTAATTATTTACGAACTATATTATTGGTAATTATAACACTTGGCACGTATGATAAGATGTTAATGTAATTTTATCATTTTTACTAATAAAATAAAGACGAATTATAGTCTGGCAGATGCATTACGAAGATTAACTGGATAACTATTGAGTATGTAGAAAAAATAAAAATAAGAAGGTAGGTTGTCGTAACATATTAAAAGTATGTGATTTGCGAGAATTTTTTCTTTCAAAGTATATAATCAGAGTAAATCAAATAGTTATTTATATCTAAATTATCAAAGACAAAGTGCAACGACGGATTTTTAATAATAGAAAATTCTTAAAAATTTTTAAGTGTAATTTTCATTTAATGTATTAAAAGTAAAAAATAAAAAATGGTAAAAGTTCAACTGAAATTTAAAAAAAAAATTCCGTTGCAAATACTATAAAACAGCAAATTATTGACTGACGAGAAAAAGTATTTTTGTTAAAAAATATGTCTATAAAAAAGTTTTTATTAATTTTCGCTTTAAACTCTTTTTTAAAGTACGTTTCCTTTATCATACTTATTAATTAGATTTATATTTAAAATGGCTACTTCATAGGCAAAGTTAATTGTAATTTTATTATTCATTACATGTTTTTCACTGATATTACAAACGTAGAATAAGTATTGAGTAGATGAGTATTTTGTGCATTTGATTGACTTAACCTAATAATCTGTTATAAATTTTAAGTCTTTTAATTTTCGTAGATCGAAAATTTTAGTCCATATATGTTTCAAATTTCAATGTCATTTTAATATTATCAATGGAGATAAGGATTATATTAATATGTTTCCAATTACTTGCACGTTTGCAAAAGTCAACGAACAGAAAATAAACTACTAGATATATAATTGTGCAGTTACATGAACTGTCCCAGACAATTAAAATTGTACTTAATACATAATATCAACATTAAGGAGTTTTTAGAACATTTTAGTTTTTCCAGGAAAAAATAATTGATTCTTTATATCGTCTTAAATGCGTACATAGAAATGTAGATAAAATTAATTAGTGAATAGTACAGCCGTAGAAATTAATAAAAATTGTAACAGGTGATTATTTTAGTATATTACGATTATTGTTTAATTTATTGTTAATATTATGTACTGTGATTAAAATTTAACGTATATCCTATAATAAATTACTAGTAAATTATTATACAATTTACGTAAATGCCAGACAATTAAAAATATTTACCAATATAGTGATGGGCAACAAATAAGCATTTTTCTAATTTTGAAGTTAGAACTCTACGTGATATGTATTAATGTAAATTATTTTTATAAAATTGTATTAATATTTGGTCATAAATAAATACATTTATTAATGTTATCTACATTAAAAGTACTAAGAATCTGTACCTTTTAAATTAAATGAGCAACATGTATAAAATCTTTTTTTAATACCTTGCTTTACAAAAACGAAGATAAAAAAATGGATTTCAATGACAAATTTTCCCATTCTATCATTGCCTCTTGTAGAATACGTGAAAAGTATAGATTAAGGTTATTTTAATCTCACTTATGCTGTAAAACCGACACAGACATCGTTACCTGTTTCTCGCGGTTATAGAATATTTGGGTTGATAGGATTTGCGTGTATGGATGAAAACCTGTAAGAAGTCTTATCATCCTCATCGTACTCTTTGTTGCCGACACCAATTACAAAAAGTAGATTTCTTAGAAATATGAATTAATTGGTTCGGAGTCAGACAGCCCAATTACGCTTATGTGGCTTAAAAAGCATCCATGTAATTGGTGAACGTTTCGCAGTATATCACTGATACAGATAGAGTTCTTTTCAGCGATATGAGTCCATGCCTCGACAAAACTTAAACACGATTGGCTTCGCGAGACGAGATACAGGACCCGCGGACTAGAGTGAGTTAAGGTGGCATGAACCATTATGGCTACTTTGCCCATTTCAAAAATAGTTCCAGAGAATAAGAGCTCGGCAAGAATTGCGTACTTGATCGAGCACTGAAGTACCGGTGTTTCTGATAACTATTTCTATCTTATTAGATTTATCCACATGATAATATGCTCCCTACAATCACTTCTGCAGCTTTGACAACGCAAGGCCGGGTAGATTCCATTGCCAAAAGGGCTGGCAATGACTGAATTAAGACAAATAATGATTCGTGTATAATAAGCTCAATCGTGTCCATTTTCGACAAAAATTAAGCGGTTTAAAGTAGGCAAGGCTATGCCAAAACATAATGCATTGCGCGAATAAAATCAATAATCGATAATGACGGTATTTTACAAATAGGGAACGATATAGTGATGCAGATCTACCTATCTTATTCATATGCACAGGGTAATAGAGCTACCCTAATCATATTTTGTTTACGTCGCACACAAAAGATCTAGAAGCCCGGATTTAATACAATCTTTATCATAGGGACGCTGAAGACATTATATCGACTTGACCGCTTCCAACCTCTACAATGAATATGTAATAAATTTTGGAAATGCTGATCAAAAGAGTTTCTTCTCTATTTGCAAGAGTGGAAGTTGTCGAGAATCAGCCGTGACATTCGCTGTCGGTCAGCTGACTAAAGGAGGTTATATACAACTAGAAACAAAATTTTACCACTATGAGAAAAATAGCGAATACCTTACCCTTTTTTAATCACATGGACATTTAATCCATTCATGTTTAGCTCAATACTTCATTTTTTATTACACGTTTCTTCATTGTTAAATATTATATTTTTTTATTTTTAAATATTATACGATGCGACTTTTTATATTACTGTTTACTCATTTAACTCAAATCTACATATAAAAAATAAAAAATTTCATCTTTTCACAGATTTTTTATGATTCGTACATTTTTTTCAACATAGTCATCTACTAATACATGTAAGCTACTTGAAATTTTTACTAATAATTTATGCTTTTAATAAAAATATAGCACGACACTGAACAGACATGCAATCTATAAGAAACCGTTATTTTGACTTTTTAATTGTTTTCAAGTTGCATAATTTATTGTAGTAATAAGTTCTATTTCAGATTCTTCAGATTCTTCAGGATTCAGTGGTTCAGACTCTTGGTAAAAATCAACAAGGACAGGCCGACTGTCATTATTTAAGCCAAATATTATATTATAAAGACTGTAAGACCGATACAAATATTTATTGATTGATTGATGATATATAGTATTTAGCATGGAAGAAATATGAAGTAAAAATTTAATAAATAAAGTAAAAAAGGAACATTTTGCGAAAAATAAATGGAACAAATGTCAATTGGAATAAAAAAATAGTAAGATGTTCATTTTCCAATCAAATTATATACATTTTTGCCCAAGCAATATGATTTGGTTCTTGGGTGAGGAATCGTATAGCCTCCCCTTGTATGAATATATTGAAAGGCAATTGATATCCTACGTCTAAATGGCTTTTGGAATGCATCCTGAAGAACATGCAGATGCAGAGGGCTGTGTTGGAGTGGTTACGACAAAATATATTACAAACACATTCTTTCTACACAATGCATATCTAGCACCTTAACATGAGATCATCTGGAAGGCAGAGAAGATCTAGATAAACATGATGGAGTTGTTACTTAATTTTATGGCATTATTTTGCGTCCAGAGCACGAAGGCGGCTGAAGTGCTCGTGGGATTTGCATTTTACATATTTAGACTAAGAAAGAAAGAAATTGATGGCTACATTTGCGAAAGTTATGGTTAATTTATGATAAAATAGGTCTAGATTTTATTAGGGATATGACTTGAAGAGCGGTGTCTTATATGATAGAGCAGTGAATCAATAGTACGTAGATTAGACTAGTACAAGCATCCGATAATCCTTCTGAGTTAGAAGTCGACACGTATGGGGTTCTAAGTACAGCTGCACTGACCGGTGTAAACGAAGACATTTCCTGGTACAAGGGCTTTGGTGCGTGAATGTCTGCGCAGACTTTGCGTCAATTGGAGTTCTGTCAAAAAGCCAATGAATGGAATGCCTGCTTATTACTCTTATCTCAAAAACTCTTCAGGTTTCTGGTCAGTATCGATTTAGACAACGTCCGTACGAGCCATTTTTCTCTGCCGAGCCATTATGACGATCAACCATCTCTAAGTTAATTTTTCCATTCTATAATACTATATACTTGTGTGTAATGTAATACTATATACTTCTATAATACTATATAAGTGTCTTCGAGCAGCAAATAGTAATTTATAGGTAGGCTTCAAGGGCTACACGAATCATGTCACGTAGACCATCCTCGTTATTATATCTGTCCATCACGATAGATAATTTAATGTATTTGATTAAATTTTTACTTTTTACATTAATTTCTTTTATAAATTAAGTTATTTAACCGAGATTATAAACTTCGGATATTATTGTAATTGTGCTCGATGCACTTATGATTATTTTTTATAACATATAATTGTCGTGCATTACTAGTATTGAAATATATCTCAGACTAAAGTTTCATTAACCTAAAATTTCGATTTACTTATTCAATAATTACGGGTCCAAGCGATTAAAAATTTTACCCATGCCTTGTATTTATCAATTGTTGTTCAAATGTAAGATGTATATTAATTTATTGTCTTTGTTGATTCAAGAAATCCTAATAAGTGTTTCTTAATAATTTTATGGATAGCCTTGCTTTTTCTTGATTATGATAAAAATTTTAATATTTAAATTACATTTTAGTTAATTTAATATACATACGTGTTTTATGAAAAGTTGTTCAATCCATTTTAATAATATGCGAAGTATAAGATATAAATAATAAAAGGCTTACTTTTCATATGTTCTTAGGGAACTGAAGAATAAAACGATTGGAACAAGATAATTAAAAAGATTTCTGTCTATACAGAAGAAAACACTTATTACTAATAAACATAAAATTATAATTTGAAACATATAACTCGATTTATATTTATCGAAAAATATTATTATAAAGTAGTCTATCGAAATTGAAAAATATAATTCAGGTGTTTCACGATGTAAAACACAGTATTAATTGCTAGGCAATCGTTAGAATATTCGGGAAGCTATTCATTATTATCATTAGATTAACATAATCAAAAACTAAACTTCTCAGCTGCAAGAAATATAATTTAAAATAAATTAAACATTAAATTACTTCTCTGATTTAATAAATAAAAAAGGACCAGTTGGCATTATATTTATTATCATCTATATTTTTAGGAAATTCCTAGTGCTTTAAATTTAAATTCTTCAAAAATTCTTTCTATCATGTTACGTTCAATCCTTCTTAATAATGCACTAAAACCTTTCATTTTGGCTAACGATTAAACATAGATCCTAGTTTTGCTAGAAGACCTGCATCGCCATTAGCCTTGTAATGCATCGTATATTTTCCTGGATCTAATTGTTACGATTATAAATACTGCCAGTGCAAGTATTTATGCATCCGTCTTGGATACCTCGTTTTACTACGTTTCTTACACATATTTCAGTGGCACCTATTTCTGTCAGAAAAGCTGAGTTTTTTCTGTCATTTAGAAATGAGTAAAAGTTAATTACAATATAATATCATCTAAAAGCCTTAACTAAGTTTCCATAGCTGGAAGCTAGAATAAATCTATCGATGCTATTTTAGATGATGCTATATTTTTTCATGTTACAGCTCAAGATTTTTTCCATAAACGTCACGCTTTTCTTTTTCGTTTAATATGAATTAAAGTTATAATGGAATATTTCGGTAAATTTGATACATTTCATTTCCAAACTATTCTTATAAAATAATTATGTTTTTACTTCCTTTATTTTATTTAGAAAAGTATGTCTCTGAAATGAATAAAGTAGATTAAAAATTGAAATGAACAAAGTAGATTAAAAATTAAAAATCTTGTTAATAATACATTGCAATCAAAATATTTTTGACTGGTACGTGGGTGCATTCTATAGTGTTTTGAGCTGTTAAATCCGAGTTCAAAATGAATTTATTTCGATTACATCAGTATCAAGATCCTTTCAAGCTTATTATTTATTTGATTTTGAAGTGATATTTATTCTAATGTGATAAAAATAAACCGGCCTTAAATTCAGATTCAGCCAAAAAACAATACAGAATATGAATCTATTATACACGGGCCCAAATCCATCTCGAAAGATTTGAAGTTTTCGTGAAATAAACGCCAAATATAATCACGTTTACGAAGAAGTGAAAGATCAGCTTCAAATACTATAATAGAATATTGTACTCTCATTTGAAATGAGAGTTTGGAATTTGTATAATTTGTATTTTAATTTAAGCCTTCTCTTTTTAAATTAAATTATTAAAAATTTAAATAAACCTATAAATTCTGATTTTGTGAGACAATAGTACAAACAATAATCTAAAGACGATACTTTATTGAAGACAATAAAATCAGTTTAGTAGAATTAATTACGAAGAAAATCATAAAAATAATCTGTAAAAACTATGTAGACGCTGAATCAATTAATCTAAAAATTAATTCTATCTAAATTTAAGTTAAAAAATTTAATCAGTTTCAAGGGTCAATAATAATTGGTTTTAGGCTAGTTTCCGTCTTACGTTATTTAAGAAAAATGTTTTTTGATGTTGTGATTATTTTACAAGACTTGTTATTATCAGAAATAGAATTGTATAGATAAGCATTACATTTAATTTGCATGACATATATTCAAAATTATCTCGTACACTAATTTTCATAATACAAAAATGAATTCAGTGTACCTTCAAACATAAAATTCAGAACAGGTATAATACAACGAATACGCTGATTCGGTTAGGCAATTGTCTATGTACGCTACAGCTATGAAGCTATTGCACTTACTACTATGCATTACTTACGTCCATTGTTTTTACACTAGTAAGTCAAACATTCTTTTTGAATTTATAATTTAATATGCAAAGTGTCTTTTAAGTGATTGATAGACTTAGGATATGAGTATCGATTAGAAAAAAATTGTATATAAAAGCGATATGTATTTTTCTAAAGTACAATAATAGTTTAAGTTTTATTATGCCAATGTTCATCACCGAATCAGTATACCAGAATTTATTGAACACGAATATTGAGCAAACGTGAAACGATTTTGTCTCACAAAGAATGGCCGGAATATTTGGGTGACAGATTTATTCCAAACCAACGGAGTTTTCTCCAATTACCTCTAAAAAGAGCCCTGTACAGTTTCAAGATCGAATGCTTTCCCATTCTCAAGATGTGGTAAATTATTATTTACAAATAATTACAAATTAATCTAATTTTCTTATATAAATGGGGTATATCGTGGTCAGAGAAATTTTTTCATGAGAACCTCTATTGTTAACACTGTTCATTTAACACCGTTAATTTTTAACACCGTTCCTATTTCTAAGAAAGAATAACATTTAAAGCACAACATTTGAATGAGTATATGTCTTTAACGTATATTATGTTATTGTCAATGAATGTTTGGCCAAATTTACTCGCGCTAGTAAATGATAGACGTCCACGGCAAAAAACTGACCGAACTTAAATTGACAATAGCAAAGAAACTTTACAATAGCGAATATAGGTTTATGAAAACATTTTACTTGAATTGTTATCATTTCAATGAATTCAGCCCTAAAAGTAGAATATTTCACTAAAAAAATTCCACTGACTGCAGATTACACACAATTGATATACAAGAAAGTATACTAATTTTCAAATAAGAAAGTATAATATAATCAGATTAGGAGAGCATTGGATTCTAAAACTTTGCAGGATTCATTATGGAGGTAATCGGAGTTGCTTTCTTAGTCTGGACAATGTATGTCACCCAATTGTTCTGGTCTTTCTTTGCCACTAAGTTTGTTATGTTTCGTCATGAAAAATTAGACTTTTGGAAAAAAGGTTTCTATATTATTTCAAAAAAATAATTCAAAATAAATCAATTAATATTAAAAATCAAATTATTGAAAGCAGAAAATGTTTAAACGAAATAGAGGCTATTAAAGTATTCTATATTACCATTTAGAAATTAATCTAATTAATAGAGTAGAACTAAGCCTGCTCGTAATTATAGTGAAAAAATCGAGTCCCACTATCTTAGGTCGTTTCAAAGATTGTTTTCAACAGTTGTCATTTCTCTTTTAAAGAAAATTACGTTTAAACTGATTTTTCTCTTTATTAACAGTTCTTTATACTTATAAATAAACTTATGGTTATTATGATATCGTCGCACAAATTTTATAGCATTACAGTTGTTTATGTTTAAAATTTTTTTTAAAGATTACAGATATTCCTCCTAAAAACGTTAAGCGTTAAAAAAACTTAAAATAAAGAACTCATAAGAACTAAGATATTTTATAATCATGATGAATAATTATGCTCTTAAATTTTTTATGATAATCCAATACAATTAACAATTGCATGGTAATTCCAATTTTTATATTGCCCTGTAAGTAATAGAAATCTGAAAAAGTAGATATCGAAAGTATTTTATCCGATAACTGTTTGAATTATTTCGATTAAATGTAAAAGTAATTGTTTTCAATTTTTTACTAAATTTTTAGAGCTAAATACTGATGAAATCGCATATATTCATCTAATCTCATCACTGAAATATACAATAACGATAATTTATCGATATTAGATACAAATATAATCTTAGCAAAATTTATTTTTGATAAAGATTAAAATTTTTTTAGAATTTTCTTGTGTCTTTTGATAAAAAATTATGGCAACTACAGCTAATGTGTGTGTTATAGAAAATTCATGATACGAAAGAACACGCTAAAAAGTGCAATATCTCAATCAACACTGGATATTATTTCTAGATTAAACGTTAAATTTGATTTACTTGAAAAAGTGCCAATTGAAGATGTAATAAATGAATGCGTTCCTGAAAAATAAAGAAGAAAAATAAGATAACTTAGTATTTCATACGTTTATAGACATAAGATTGAGTATTTCATTCCTTTATAGACATAAGACCGAACAAAACCCTAACTTCCCAAATTACATATTACTTGTACATACAATTTTGTTGATGCCATGCTAATCGATAGATATAATATGCACATTGCACATATATGTATAAATATTGAAATATAATTACAGATATTCATCCATCGAGTAGAGAGAAAATTATTAAAGGAGCTTCCGCAATAATCGGCGATGCAACTTATCAGGTATTCAAAAATAAATTGTAATTTTATATCTCTAGCAAACATATTTAGAAAACTTCCTTGGTGCTCCACGTTTTAGGCTACTTTAGAATACATGAAAAAGCTACTATGCGGCGCTGCCATTATTGCTGAAAACTGGTTATTAACGGCAGAAAAATGTTTCTTGTAAGTAATACACTCGATTTCAACGTTATGACGTAAAAAAATTTTATTAGGCTAATTTTTATTAAACAGAGATTTAGAGGATATACAAAGAAATGTAAAGGCAAGAACTGGAACGATATTTAAGCAATACGGTGGACAACTTATCGATATAAGTAACGTCTACAAATATAGTAGTGATACAGCTGCATCCAATGTTAACACTAATGCTGCTCTAGTACAGGTATGTGGAGTTAATTTTATTACTCCTAAGATATTCGGAAAATTGACTATAATTTTGGCAATAATAATAAGATGTTATAGTATACAGGTTTGTATTATAATGTTGACAAAGCATCTATTTTGATAAACTATTTAGTTGTAAATAATTAAGTATAAAATGAAAAACATTTTATATAGAATTCTTTACATAAGGTAGTGTACTAAAACTTAAATAAAATTTTTAAACAAAAATTTTTAAAATTTATTCATTATACAGTAATTTATTATTATTAGTAATCAAATAAAGATAGAGTATTTTTGTAGTGGATTTGTATTATTGATAAATTTAATGTATATATTATTTGTACTATTGTTATAAGATCAACAAAATATCAGTAGAATTTATTGTACTTCTCAAATTTAATTTGATTTGATTGTGTTAAAAATAAATTCATCAATTTTTTAATTGCCTATAATAATACTTTTATAATGTAGTTTCCTTCATATATTAATATAAACCACCCATAAATTTTTCATTTCAGCTAGCTGAAGCCATAAAATTGTCAAAATTTCAAAAGCCGATTCCAATAGAGAACTCCCACGGAGATCCAGCAGTCAATAGTCGAATGACAATTAGCGGCTTTGGAAAAAAATTCGTAAGTTTGAAACTGTACGTTAATTCAATAAATTAATCAACTTTTTAAATTAATTTCTGAATAAAAAAATTTAGATCGAAGTTTTTATTTAACTAATTACTTGTGATACACATTTTAATTCGAGCTAATTCTGCGCTTCTATGAATTTTCAAAATTTGTTTTACAAATTATGATGTTTAGAGATTTTCTTGTGTAGAAATGATTGATGTACGAATTTAAAGAATAATAAATGTTAGACATTTAAGTCAACATAAAAATCTGTACAATCAGTTATTTTTTAATAGAACTTTAATAGATAACAATTAGCTAAAAAAGAAATATTATTATCTGAAAAATTTAGTTCGAACTTTCAAAGAAAACTAATAAGATACTGAAGTATTGGAACTAATTGAAGAATTTTGAATAGAGAACCTTTGTAATTTTCAGTTTTTGTTTTAAAATTTTTTTAATTTTATATAAACACAATTGTTTTCATGAAAAACTTTTTCATAAAACAGCGAATAGCGCCACTTTTTACTTTTACATTACTGAGCACCAGTATTTTACCATATTACAATAACCTGTATACCATTGTATAAACAATGTTTTATTTTTTCATTAAATAACTATAATGATAACGTCACATATTTATCCTACGTTCTATTAACACTTAAATTTTGAACAATCTTCAGAAACAAAGTTACTATAGGGCCAGCTAATTATAGGAATTTAAGATTATTAATTATCAATCAAAAACTTTAAGTAATTGTAAAAGTTTATATAAAACTATATTTTAATAATTCTAATGTGTTGTAGGCCTTGCATTCTTATGTATCAAATCTTTGTCTTCAAATTTTTTTATATGTTCTTATCTTGATATTGGTCCTGAATTCCAAAATCATACTGTTCAATATCGACTAGTATTGGTGAAGCCCTAATAGTTATTGAATTTCTTATAGATAACTAAAAAAGAATCAAATAACTTTTAATAATAAAAATATTTTTTAAATGATACATTGAGTATAAAGATTTATGCAACTGCTTAGACTCATTCTTCAATGTATAATTAGTTAGTTTTAGTTTTAGTTTTAGTTTTAGTATAATTAGTTTTCTAATGATGAAGTTTTTTATGGAATAATATATTTTCAGTTAGAATAGCTTATTTTAATAATAGCTTACTTTATTTCTTATAGTTATTAGACTATGCTTTTGATATAAAAGTAATTTTTAAATATATTATTTGATAAAATAATTTAATTATCAAATTATCAAAGAATTTACAAATAATTTTTTCCGTAAATAATTAATTCTTTCATAAATTCGAAATTTTTTTCAGGATAGTACATCTAAGATGTCACCCTTTTTAAATTTGGCAGAACTAAAAGTTCTACCCCGTGACAAATGTAGAATCAATTTTAATACCTACATACCGGCCTATAACCTGTTCTGCGCTGAAAGTTATCCTAATGACACGTGTCACGGAGACCTGGGTGGGCCTGGTGTTATAGATGGTAAATTAGTTGCGGTTATCACCGGTAAACTGAATTGTGGTATTTCATCGTTTCCAGGTGTTTATACTAAAGTCGGCGCCATTTACAATTGGATACGGACTAAAACAGGACTTCCCCTGTGAAAAAACATACTGACAAATGAACTTTACTTCTTTTATTCTAATCAATATACCTTTACTTACAAACAATTACAGTACATCTTCTTTTTTTGCTACTACTTATAAAAAAATAGATCTTTTTCTTTTTAAATTTGTTAGTCATAATTGACATAAAAATGTATTTATACGTAGTTATTTTGAAAAATTATAAATTACATTGCGAAACTGCCAAAGAGCTAATTAATTTATGTATTGTTATAGACGTAATTTATGTTTTTGTTATATATATATATATATATATATATATATATATATATATATATTTAATTAATATATGTGGTATTATATATTTTTGTTAGTTTTCATTTCTTACATAATTTATTGTATAGTACCGAGAATCGTCCTGTTAAATTATTTATTATTAATATTATATTGATTATTTGGACATGGTTAAAAAATGAATTAATATAGTTTATGATTCAAGAATTCATTGTAATAAAAATTAAACACTAATTATTTAATAATTAAATAAAAATTTAATTTGTAATTAAAATTAATAATGGAAATATAATACAAATTAAATTAATAAATATTTTTATCGGTCTTATAGTTTTTATAATATAATATATTAGCTTAAATAATGACAATTAACTGTCCTTGTTTATATTGATATTAAAAGTTAAAAATTAAAAATAAAAATAAAAATAAAATAATAAATAAAATAAAAATAATAACAAAATAATACAAAAAATAATAAGAAATAATAATTTACCAACATGGAATATTGTTTTATATTTATTTTTATTTTTAATTTTTAATTTTTAATATAATTTATTGTAGTAATAAGTTATATTTCAGATTCTTCGAGGCTGGTCATAAACAAGGACAGATTTGACTGTCATTATTTAAGCCAATATATTATATTATAAAGACTGTAAGAGCGATAAAAATATTTATTAATTTAATGCAGAATAATCAACATAAGTACAATTTTTAATTCTAAAATATAATACAATATTAATAGAAATATAATATAAATAAAATGACAAGTGTTTGCGTTAATGGATGGTTACAAATTTAGCACACTGTCTAAATGCTTTAACGCGTTCGTTTTCTAAAGGCAAGCTTGTATTCCATACTTAAAAAAAAAAAACAAAGATAATATTTTTGTAAAACAATTGAATTGTACTTTTGTCGACTGCCCATATACAAATTAATAAATATTTTTTTTATTGGTCTTACAGTCCAATTTTGTTTTTTTTGTGGATGAAATGGTGGATGTTTTCAATTCTGTACATGACAGAATTAAATTTACAAGGGAGGTTGAAGTTAATAGTCAGTTAAGTTTTCTGGACATTAATGTCATTAGATGTAGTAATAATAAGGTGAAACTTAATTGGTACAGAAAGCCTACTTGGTCAGGTAGGTTTTTAGATTTGAATTCACACCACCAATTCGGAAACAAAATTGGAGCATTAAATGGCGTCATTTACAGAGCAATTAAATTGTCACATAAAGATTTTAGACAAAATAATTTACAGATAGTAAGAGAAACTTTCATTAATAATGGTTATCCAATTCAATTTATTAATAGATTAATTGCTGAGAGATTGTTTGACATTTGTAATACCGAAAATAGACATAGTGCAGGAATTGATGTTAACGGAGGCAAAATTATTGTCTTGCCATATGTTAGAGGATTGTCTGAAAGAATAAAAAGAAATTTTCGGAAATATAACATTCAAATTTTCTTTAAAAATAGCAATAATTTGAGTAGATTGTTTAATAATTGCAAAGATAAGGATGATTTATGCTTAAAATCAGGAGTTGTTTACAAGATTAATTGCATGGATTGTGATAAATACTATATTGGACAAACAGGGAGATATTTAAAAAGGAGAATTTATGAGCATAAATATAGTTTACGTAGCTCACATATTACTTCCGGTTTAAAAGAGCATTGTTTAAAGTTTTTACATTCTTTTGATTTTGTGAATGTGGATATTTTGGAACATGGTATTAATAATAAGTATAAACGGGAGAGTCTTGAAAGTATTCACATTTCCAGGAATCGAAATAATGTGAATTTAATGTTAGAGTCTGGTAGATTGGACAGTGTTTATCATTCCTTATTAAATTGATTGGTTTTGGACAATTTGTGTAGAGGGGGAATTTATATTTAATTTACTAAATTTGGTGGTGGGGATGGGTATATATAGATTAGAATATAAGGTTTAGTTTAGTCCCTGATGAGGAGCCGTAGCGAGCTCAAAACGTTGGACAAGTCTTCAATTAGGTAAGGGTGTTGGGGACAGTCAGACTGCACTTTACTAACAAAGAATTTTTTCAGCTAATATTTTATTTACAGATTAGTCTACGGGGTGAATGTAAACAAGGACAGTCTGACTGTCATTATAATTTTAATTTAATTTTTAATTTAATTTTTATTTTTAATTTTTATTTTATTTTTATTTTATTTTTTTTTATTTTTTTATTTTTCTTTTTTTTTATTTTTTATTTTTTATTTTTATTTTTATTTTTTATTTTTATTTTTATTTTATTTTTGGATTGAATTGATTGGACTGTAAGACCAATAAAAAAATATTTATTAATTTTTAAATAATATTTTTGTATAATGTTAATTTTGAAATGAAATTTCAAAAATTGTTTAATATAACGAAATTCAACATATCAAGTTTATCAAGAAAAAAGCTCATCGAAGTTCACTAAATATAATTACAAATTAGGGGTAAATCAAAGATGTACGGACTTTAAAAAACGATGTCATGAACTGTATGTTTTAAATAGATGTAGACTGACATTCCAATCACATACTGTCCTTTTATGTTAAAAAAATATCATTCATCATTTTATTTTCTTCAATGGTAAAGATCACAGCAATTGAATTTGAAATCTCAATCTCATTTATCGGTAATGTTCTTTCTATAATAAATACCGACAACAATTATTAGAAAACCAGACAAAGTAGATCAAATACCATTTATTATGAATTATAATGTTATAATGCTTGTTCTAGGAAGTCGATCTCTGTTTAGTATCGTACAAAAATTTAAATAACTGTAATCTCTCTAAAAAGCTAGTAAAAATTCTAATTTCTGAAAGGAATTATGATTTAAATCAGCCGACAATAAAAACATTATTAGAGATCTTACTGATATTAAAATTGCGATATACTATAAATTATGTTTTTAACACAAAGAGATTAGGCTGGTCTATGCCAGCTTAATTTTTGTTTTTATTTTTCAATGTGCCTTATATGTTTTTAAAGTTTCAACTTTTAACAAAAGTACAACAATAGAATTTTATTGATAGATACATTAATTTAAAAATTCAGTGAATTGGGAAATTTAATAGAAAAAAGTGATGATGCTCAGCGATACACATACTTCTATCAATAATGCCATGATCTTTTGTAATGTATCATATATATATATATATATATATATATATATATATATATATATATATATATATATATATATATAACTTGCCATTGACATGATCGAAATAAACTTTCAGTATCAATAGTTCTAAGACGCAACAATATAAGAAATATATTCTCTTCTAAAATTTATTAACACATATTTTGAATTTTACTTAAAGTGTATATAAATAACAGAATTAAAGTTAATCTCCATGGGGGGCTCCTGTTTGTCATGATGCACGACGCACTGTGAGACCAAATGGTAAAAAGTTGCGCATGGAGGAAACAAACATTCTTAAGTAGATATTGATGATACTTCAGAAAAACGGAAAATGCTAAAAATTAGATAAATATACCTATATTTACTAATAATTCTATCACTGTAAAGTAGTTGTATTGAAAATTATCGATTCTTTTTACTAATGAATTTTTTACTTATTTGTAATTTTAAAAACATTTTTTAATTTGAAAATATTATTCTGTTGATAAAAGAATAGGATTCATATGATAGAATAAAAATAGTTATGTTTAAAACGTTTCTGCTCTGCTGTATATATTAGTAAAGTCACGCGCATCTGAAACGCCATCCATGAACATTTTCGTTGCTCTTTTCCAATAATTTACATTGATATTCCTTCGGATTCGTATATACTTTTTCATTGCCATCGTTAATTGCATCTGATTTATTTGCTATTTTAATCTCTTATTAAACTTATTGCCGTGAATTTTTGCATTTATATTTATGCTATCAATTTAAACTTTACATAAATATATCCTATATAAATTCGGACATGTTTAATACGCAATTTCATTTTGCTCTATCAACAAAATCCACAGTATGATAAGCGAAACGGTAAAGCTAAAATACATCATGCGTGCCTTTTCACCATTTTTGGTTCCATGGTGCGGCGTGATATTATTAAAAAAGTGTTAAAGCAGCTGAAATTATCACCAGTAAAATTTCTATTTACATAAAGTAAAATTATCGGCTCGTCGCTTTATTTTTATCGATTATTCAGCGAGTTCACAGACGCGCGTTTTACAACCGTACATTTCAGTGTAACCGAAAAGGGAAATCTCGGCAAGTTTTTTTCTTATTTGTAACCATCCCAGAGTCGGGCGAGAGCTGTCTGGCGATATTGACCGTCGAGATGCAGCGCGTCGGTATGGCTAGCTTCAGCGTTGCCGAAGCTAGAAGATAAGGCGCCGCGCAGCTTTGGGTCGCTCGAGAAAATTGCCGCTGCCTCGGAAAATCTCCTATCGATGAGAACGAATATTTATGCGCGGCCATTTGTTCTGCACACTTTGCTGGACAATCAAAGTCCGGGGTAAAAAAGTCCGTGTCAATGTATTTTTACTAAATTGACAATATACACTTCGTAGAGGGCATAAAAGATAAAGATTATTTAAAAATATTGACGAGACTATCAATACTCATCGAATAAATATAAATAATATAAACGTATTTGAATGAGAATTTTTTATGAAGCTTAGTGCTCTTAAAGTAATATATGATCAAGAATAGAATTAGATTAATAAATATTTTTATCGGCCTTACAGTCTTTATAATATAATATATTAGCTAAAATAATAACATCAATTCTCACCAAGAATAGAATCAAAATTATTCTATGAAAATTCAATCAGATTTGATATTTCTGCTGAATATGTTATATAAAATAAAAATAATTTATATTAAGTAATGCACTCTAGTGAGGGCACTCGTATTATATACATTTTTAAAGTAGATAAAATTTCAGGTCTGATATCTATGAAGGAAAGTAAATGCACTACTTTAGCGAATTGGACCACTTGACTTTTTCACTAAAACACATTTACACAATTTCAACAATAACCACATCTATTCCTAATACAGAGTGCATACTTTGTATGAGTGCATCGGTATAATTCGCTCTTCACAAATATTTTTAGCTCCTTGGTTAGGTCTTAGGATAAATGGAACATTTAACTCTGTGTCGTCTTTAAAACAAGGCAACTAAGATTCTTGGAAGTATTTTAGGAAAAATTACGCAAAGAGGTTAATGAGACAATCTGTCGTATATTCATAGGGTGGATTGATTACAATTGGAAAAATATTATCAATATTATCAGAGTATAATGGTGGAAGTAGGTCTGTGCCATGTGACTATATGTCTGTGACACATTGACGATGTTCTTAGTTCTATTTAAAAATATGTGAGTTTGTTCACATCTCAATATATAATTTTTATAACTATTTAACATAACACCCCCTTCTGAAAAACTTGTAAACAATAGTATTAGCTTTCGACTTACTATTTTATTAAATAAAAATAACAAGATATATCCCCATCTATTAACTGAAATAGAAAACCAAGTTCTCAAGAAAGATATCAAAATTTCATTCGGATCACCTTTAAAATTTCTATTGTGTATCTGCCAGTAGATAAATGCAGCTAGCAGTCATACAAATACTTTAATCATTCAATATTTCGAATTTATAAATATAATAATAGATATGGATTTATAATAAATATCACTTTATATTTGAGAAAAAACATCCTTTGGATATCAGAAAAATATATGCACAGAACTAATATACTAAATAATTCTGAAATACTCAATAACCGAAATAACGATTTTACGAATATAAAAATTTTTTGTTTGGATATATATAACAACGGGCTTGTTATAAATAAATAAATATATATATATATATATATATATATATATATATATATATATAATACATTACTAATACTATAAAGAGTTTAAAAAAATCTAATTTAAATTGTAAAGACTACTGCTATTTTTATATAGAACAAATATGTAGCAAATTAATAAAACGGAAGCAAGAACGTCTGTTAACATTAGATATAGAATATGTACATGTACCGTATTCTTACATACTAAAATGTATAAATAATCACAAAAGTTGAAACCATTTCGATTTGAATTCTTGGTTATGAATCCTGAAATTTAAAAATAAAGATCAATTTCATGAAATGGATCATATTTATAGCCAAAATACTCCAATAAGTAATTGTATACTATACCAACTGCAAATTAGAATCTAAAGATTAATTAAAATATATAAATCCAATAAATAGATAAACTCATTAGTATACAGTGTATAGCCTTACGATACATACTAACAAGTTTTTTCGAGTTCAGTATGACCTCGAAGCGCACTCTTCGTTTGTTCTTGACTGCTAACACTGTAATTTACGTGTTTTTATTTTTTAAGTCAATATTATGATGATATAGTAGATTCTTATTTGCTGTATGATCATATTATCATATTATTATCTAATCTATTGGTATTAAATTTTTTGTACATTAATAAAGGACGTATAATTAAACTTATCAAACTTTGTCAAAAAATTAGAGATTGTGCCGTTTTTATAATTTTGTCGAACTACTAGGATAAATTGAAAAAGAGGATTAGTAATTTGTTAAAGAGTCATACGTATGAGTTTTCGAAGTTAATTTATAAACGCAAATAATCAAAATTATAAATCAAAGCTTACCGACACATCGTGCTGGAATGGTAAAAATTTTAACCGCGCCGATCTTAATATACTTATTGGAGCGACAAGAAAGGCCCGCGCAGGACGTAACAATGAACTTTCTCACAGTGAATTTATCTATACGTACGGCGCGGAACAATTAACGAAACAATAAAGCTCGGCGGAGTCGGTACCGCAAAAAAACGAGGTTGTTCCAACATGGAATCCCGGATTGCGCAACGATCTCATTAAGCCGGGGCTCATTAGTTAATTCGATAAATTCTTGAAAGTCCATTAAAGAATCTCGAATAACGAGGCTCACCTCTCGAGGATCCCCGGGTACGCGCGTAAGCGCGCGCTCGCGCCAGCGCAATTAGCGCGCTCGTCGCGCAAACGAGACGTCCCGTTTTTGTTCTCGCGCGCGCGCGCGCGCGCGACTCCTGCGGACGCTTTTCGCTGCCGCGCGCTCCGCTCGTTCCGCGGGGCAGCGTCGTCGGCGTCGTCGGGCGTCCCGCGGCGAATGCCAGCGATTCTAAGTAGATGGTAGGGCGCAGGCACTCGGGAGCACCGGCGCGCTGTACGGGGCTGTAATAATGCGCGACGCTTTAAGCTCGAAATTGAAGCAGCGCTCGGTCTGTCCTTTCGCCCTCTATTTGGGGTAGTGGGACAGGCTCGCGAGATTGTCAACAATGACTTTACGACCGTTTCGAAACACTAAGCTTAAAAACACACTCTTTGGCACTAATTGGCTATAGTTGTTATTTCAGAAACACATCTGTGTTTCAACTATGCTAATGTTGTAAATATTCGCTGATCGGACAGTTGTATTAAATGGATTTTATTCAAACTGGGCGAGATGTATTTCATTACTTCCAAAATAAAGTACAGTTTTAAGACTTGTAAGATCCATGTAAATTTTTTTATGGTTACAGATCTGGAAAATGTCGACGGATAATTGCTACAATATTTAAAACTCTAACAGAAATATTACGGAGTAATTCAACATCCCCATTGATTTGGAAATTTACGAATATCCTATTTCTGTCGCTAAATACAATAATTATTGTTTTTCCAAAGGTTTTGTAAATGTATTATAAAAACATTGGTCAACTGTCTTTTGCGTCGACATATTAAATTATATTTCTATTTCTTTAGAATAATACGTCGCGAACAAAATGAAAACGTACGTCGATACATTTTTTATTATAATCAAGGCCGCTCTATCTAGGTTCCAATCTGCATGTAAATAAAACATCCGTACATTTTTACAGCGCTGCATGCGCCTATCGGCAGAGACCGGAACTTAAATTCGGATCACCGAATTATTATCGTAGGCCGTAATTAGATCATAGGCATCGTAACTCGGTATCTTTTGATTCTTTATGAAATTCATAATTCTTCGCTAATTTAATCGCGAATTGTTCATAGTCACAAATTTAAGCTTATGACGCAGCTAAATTGCTTCTTTTTTTACCGTGTACTGATGCAATATATTCAGCATCCGCTATTGATAAAGACTAAACACCGTTTTGGATTTAAACAGGATATTGTTCTCGAATTTAGAATCTTAATATACTCGGTAAAATAAACATCAGTGTTTTTTATTACGCCTATGTGTACTCTCACTGTCATCGAAAATAATACCATTATTGCGAGTGATCTTAATCAAAAGAATCAAGCACTTGGTTAGAATCATTTAGGACATATTTGCTATCCATTTGATATGCTCTTCCGGCGAGTAAAAGTGAGACCATAGCCTGTAGATATCGCCTAAGATTATCTTTGCTAACGCTTTTCCCATTGCCCTTTGGTAGATGCAGATCCTGCATTGCAAGGACAGTCAACGGTTTATCATCAGTCATTCAATATCTATCGAACATTTCAGCTATTCAACACAGCTGGCATATTTTTAGATTTTACTTAATACGATAAAATGCATTCTTTCAAATGGAAACTAACCGTTGTAGTTAAGGAAGTACTGTATTAACCACACATTGACTCTTAGAAATTATGTAACCAATATATATATAAAGTCACAAAATAACTGTCAAATTTAACACTGCACAAATAAATGCATACTTATCGCTTTCAATATTACTAAAACTGCAATTGAACGAGACACCAGACAACTTCTCGTTTAAGCAACCTAAACATTGTTCTAATGCATAGGGTTTTTCTAAAGCATGTGTACCAAATATTCCCTCTCTCGCAGATATATCCTTGCCCCTCGAAGTTCATCGAAGAAACACGCCATCTTCACACCAAACTTCAAAAATCCTTGATTGCTGTAATCGGAAAAAGACTTCTTATGGACTCGTATCGCACGACGGGCATAAATATTTCATAATAATCCATACTTGCTCTATTGGATATATATTCGACGGATTATACTTCTCTCTTTTTCTCTAAGCAAACTCATTCAAACACGAGAAACTTCATCTTCTGCTTTTATATTTTTTTACTGTTTTCAATCGGCTCTATGTCACTTTGTAGTTTGAAAATTCCCGATACAGTCTAAGTCGAGAATTTTCTGACTTTCTCCAGTATGAATTTCTATCTTAATCCGGGTGTTCTAGTTGTGCACGTATGGTGATGATAAATTGTGCGCAATAATGTACTTGAGATGCTTATCTAATTATAGCGCCATAATTATATTTTCATTTGATTAATCATTGCATTCTTTCGTTTAAAAAATCTATCAAATATTTCTAATATTTGCCTGAAAAAGTCAACGATACGAAATACATGCACTTATCCTCAAACACAAAATCAATATCTTTAAAAAAAGACATTTTAAATATTTCCATTAGCCCGTAGAAAATTGTGCACAGCATTATGAATTTAAAGGCTTGAAAAATAAATTTCCTCATTACCTCTTGACTAGCAAAACATATATTATGTAAATCTTGTCCATTGGGATTTGCAATTCTCATCGCAGTTACATCAAATCTTTTCTACGCGCTACATGCAAAACACGAATATTAACCTTTAACCAAGCAGCACATTGTTAATGAACCAGAATTTGAAAAGCACTTCCACGGCTCGGCGAATATTAGCATTATTCGGTAATCGTGCGGCTGAATGAGAAGACGACAAGTGCGGGAAAAAAAAGAGGATACGCGTTCTCAGAAAAGCAGGCGGGTCGAGGAGCTTTTCTATACGTATACGCGCGCGCGCGGTTGTACGGGCCGCGCAAGTAGCGCGCGCGCGCGGTATATAAAGAGCTGCGAGGAAGGAAAAAGGCATACATTAGTCATGAACACGTTTTTAAGTAGCCTGCGCGCCGTGCATGCACGCCCAAGACAAAGTCAACATTCCGGGCGAATATGTTCGGCGTCGGGCGCCGCACCGCGCGCGGAGGGCCGACGCGTATAATATGTACTCTTCCATTCCCCTCCTCCCTCCGCCCCCCGGGAGCCTCCTCGCGCGCATTGTCTCGGGGCTCCCGCCTCTCACCCTCTCTCTCTCTCTCTCTCTCTCTCTCTCCACCTCCTTCCTCCTCCTTTTTTTCCCTTTTTGTCTCTGGCGCTGCGCGCGAGAGCCGATAATACGCCGAGTTGCGCGAGTACGAGCGCGCGCGGTGCATTTTTTTCAAGACGCTGCCGCTCTGCAGCTCGAGAGCGCCGCAGGCCGCCGAGGAATATATACATATATGCAACGATGCCGCGGGCCCCGGGCTCGCGCGCGCACGCACTGCCTTGTATATGCAACACGTGTTGCCCATTCGACGTCCATCTGTCGTTGACAATGGCTTGCTCGCCGACAGGCTGAAAGGCGGCCGGCTCCGCTCGCGCCGGGCTCGGTCTTATATAAGGCATTCCTGAGCGCGGCTCGCTGCATCATCGGCGCGGGTACGGCGACGACGGCTCGTGCACGCGCGCGCGCGCGTGTGTGTGTCTGTATATATATATATATATATATATATATATACATGCGCGCATGCAAATACGAGCGGACGGGGGGCGCGGCGAGGCGCTGCATTTATATGTATAAGGAGCGGGCGAGCTTGCAATTTCTGGGCGAGGGTGCACGCCGAATGGGATGGTATATGGGGAGCAGGGAGAGGGCGGCGGGGAGGGGGGGGGAGGGGACTTTTTAACGAAGGCCCGAAAAATCCACAACGAGCCAGCGGTTCGGCACAAAAGCCCGACATTGACTCGTCCCCACTCGCCCGCCAATATATGCTAATCGAAGTCTAACGAAGTCCAGCCTCGGCTCATAACAATCTCCTCGTTTAGAATTGTTGCGGGCAGCGCGCCGAGCCGTAATTTATATGCGCGCGTCGTAAATATCCAAGGCCTTTAATTGTCGAGAGATTGTATTTTAAAATTTTTCTATTACATTGCTATATAGTATATCGATGATATTGTTATGAATTTTCATAGTTTTTTTTACGTACATTCGATTCATATTCGATTACTTGCAATTGTTTAAGTACAACTCAAAGAATTTGAAGTAAAATTATTAAATTTAATACGAAACGTTATTATGAGAAATTTCGCAGAAAATTTCATTCGCTAATTTTGAAGCGAGCGAGTAAATCAAGATTAAACACTACAAAGGAGAACCTTTATATAATTCTAGTCAAGACCTTAATATCTAATTATAAAACAAATAGCTTGCTCTTGATTTGAGTATTTAATTATATACCTACTCGTTTTTATTTTATTCAAAAACATCTACTATCGTTGCTTTCACAGACATATTTGTCCCGAATCTATTTTTTCCAGTGGACATTGTTCTTAATAATCTTTGTAATTTAAACATCCTTTAAACTTTACATCATTATAATTTTTTCATTCTGCAAAATCGTAATAAATTATGAAAACTTAGCTAGAGAAAAACACAAAATTTATATTTCGATAATAAAATCCCCTGAGACATTATCGACGTGGGAATCTATTTCTGGTAATGGGAGAACATACGATTGTAAAAATTGATCATTCGCCCAATGTCGATGTAAAACAAATGTAAAGTGAGAAATTTTTTCTTTTTTTTCTCTCCTTTTTCGATATATCAGGTCTAAAATGAAAGTACTATGATTTTCTATGATTACAACGTTTCCTCGATTTGTAGTGTCAAACTTATCTATTGCTTCATTGAATGAATATAACTGATTCAATAAAATTAATAAGGAGTATATATATATAAACTATGTAGGGAAAGTAATATATTCTGTATTCTAGTTACAGTTTTTCTTTAGCAACAATTTTTTTTAGAACAGTAGTTTTCTCTGCTAAGAATTATTAAAGGATTGCGAGGGTATCATTTTTATGTTTTTATGTATTCGCACTCTCATGAGCAAGTATATGTAATAGTCGCGGTACTAGAATTCTAAATAAAACAAATTTTATACTTCTATGTAATATTAGTTTTAATGGTAGTTGATTAAGATTACATTATTTAATCTTAAAGGGTATACCGTGATTATCGTTTATGTCACTATTATAATAACATAATATTCAATTTGAAATACAACAAACACTAATTTCAATTTTTTAGTTCTTTGTATATTTATCAATAATGACATGCACATCAAAGTGCAGTAATTGTGATATTTTCGAAAATTCCCCCGCCCCCTCCCCCAGAGACAACTTTATCGAATGGTAAAAAGTGAACTAATAGAACCATCGCATGAGAAAGTACAAATTTTGCCTTCTTAAAAGATGTTAATTAATCACGAGTTTCCATTTTTCACGAATGTCGAAACGACGCTCCTCCTCACCCATCCCCCTCCGGCGAAATGCGAAATACGAAAAAAATGTTTTCGCAAGCCTCCAGAGACGAGGTTCGACCGCAGCGGGGAACCCCACCCCTCCCTTGCCCCCCCCCCGCCGCGTAACGACCGGGCCTACAGAACGAGGAACCGCGCGCACGCTACATATATTTTCGGCGGGCGCGCGCGCTCGCGCAGATGACTCCGGCAAATTGACGCTCTCTCGCGCACCGGCGTCGATGCAAATTGCAACAGAACGGGGCGAGAGGACGGGGGGAGGGGGGAGGGGTCGGCCGAGAACCGGGAGAGCCGCGCGGAGAGACAAAAGTGTTTGCGCGCAGTATTTGCGGTCGGAGCCCGCGCCGCGCGCCTCCCCGCGAGGCAGAGCGGATTTCAATTACGAGGTGGGTCTTCGGGGAGAGCTGACAGTTCGCTCGCGCGCGCTCGCGGTCCCAGGCGCGGCGCGGGGATGAGGCGGCAGGGCCGCGAGCAACTGCGCCTCGCGCGCTCTCGGTAGCTCATTCGAAATTCGGTAGCCGAGCGCGCCTCGCGGTAATGAAACATTCACGGCGCACCGCAAATTGCCCCGTGCGCGCGCGCGCGCGCGAGCGCTCCTTCTCTCGCGGCGGCACGGCGAGCGTTGCGAGCGCACCCTCGATGCGTGCAGCGCGGGAGAGCAAAAGGAGAGCTGGCCAGCGGGGAGAGGTGGGGGAGAGAGAGTGAGAGGGGGGGGGGAGAGATAATGCGTTTATGCGTGCGCGGAGGAGAGGCGGAGAACGGCCCAATGCCCGTCTTTTTCGAACGCTTCTCGTTGCAGCCTCGTGCATTTTTTTTCCTTTTTCAGCCTCTCGACAATAACGTTTGCCTCTGCCTTCTTTCTCTCGTGGCGTTTCTTAGCGCTCGTCATTTTTTTTTCTTCGACATTCCATTCTTTTAACGTTTTATGGGGTCCTCAAAACATTAAATACACACGTGTAAAAATTTTCGTGTTTTAATTTAATTTCATTCTATTCTTTTTTGTCGTTGTCAGATTTAAAAGCAGAGATTTCTAGATTGTAGAAAATACAATACGATTTCATAAATAATAACTGTCCTATTTGGCTGCGAAATAATGGTTTTTTAAAACACATTTTAGATTTTATGATCGCGTCACTTTATTTATACGCGTAATTTGAAATATATCAAGGTTATAAACAGACGAATGCCTATTTTGACAATTAAAATTCTGCACAATCAAGTTACAGGGTGGCAATTTTCGTTTTAAATCTTGTTTAATATTATAATTGCGCGTAGATTACAACGAGCAGCGCCAGGCTTCGTAGACAGGCTGCAAAAGTAGAGATTAATGTAGGCTGCCCCATGGGAACACACGTCCGATTACCTTTGATGGGGCGGCCGATCTACCTTGGACTTTCCGTGGCGCGCGCTCGGGCGCAACGGCTGGAAAACGAACGTGACCGCGAGCCACTCGGTGGGATAGCAAGTGAGAACTCGCCTCCGCTATGAGAAAATCATTAGGGTTTTTAATACCGCGCCCCTCCCACATTCATCCTACACGTATAGTCGGATACAGCGCGCTCGTCACTTCTTTTTAATCCACGCAATTCCGAGCTCATTTTCCTGCAATCAGGTGTTGTATACGACGTGCGCGTACGTGACTGAATTTTTCGCCAGCGAGCGCGCGAGCGCGGCTTAAACTGCCGAGGCAGGCGGTCGGCCCACCCTCCCCCCCCGTCAAATTATTAGCTTCCTTTTATTTTCGAAGGTGGGTTGCGAAGATTTTATACCTCGAGTGGGACGCCATTCGGAGAGTCAATTGCTTGATTCATATAAATTAGGTTTCATAAATTTTTCAATATCGTCCAGGAGATACGGGCGAAATACTAAGCGTTACGCCGACGAGAAAATCGTAATTGAATTTTTTTGTCTTAGACGGCAATATTCGCATTTGAGTATTGTGTACTATAGAATAAAACCATTATACCAATTCCATTAAGTATAATATTTACGTCGTCCGATACCGAATGGAAAAATGTACTACCTTGTATACTGATTGAAAAGTAGTATTGAATTAGTTCTTTTATTATTAATAATCATACACTCCAAGTCAGTGTTAGTTATTATATCTTTTCAGCAATAATTCGGCAATAATACTACATTAATAAAATTATAAGGAGATGCTAATAATGTGCTATATTATACATATAATGCTATATAAAATTATAAAAGACATTTTACGTGCATTGAATTGTGATTCGTATTGAATCCAAGCTGAAAACAAGTTTTCCAAAGCTTAAATTCATATTTTGACTCTGCTAAAGAAATGAGATTCGTTAGCCAAAAAAAAAAACACACACACACATACAAGTTCAATAATTATTGCGATATCTTGCATATTAAAATAATATACATATTTTCATTATTATTTTAATTACATATATTTTATAATTATGATTCTTTTTACGGGTTATTGGCCATGAAGTGAAAACTGTACTTTGATTTACCAGGGATGAGGTTAATAAGCAAAGTGCAATGAATTCATCAACTTCGATGTCAAAGCGAATTCATGGGAGGGTACGGTATAGTCGGGCGTGTACGGCTGAGCTCCCAGAGCGGCTCTAGATAATTTCTAAGCAGCGCATAATCATCGCTTCCGAGCGCAGCTCACCCCGCCCGAGAGCGAATGAATTACGTCCACATCCACGTCGCTTGACTCCGTGAACTGATCCACGAAAAAAAAAAAAAAAAAAACAAAAACCAGTTGGCCTTTCCCCCGGAACGTTCGGTCGCGGAACTGCCGCGTCCAATCCGTCTTCCGCGTACATCCTCCTTGCACGCGCCCGCACGACGCAGTACGAAATCCGGGATTAAGTCGGTGCGCGGACTCCGAGGGCGTTTCCCGCGGCCACGGTCGGAACTCCTCCCCCCCCCCGCTAGTCCTCTGGCCTCAGCCTAACTTTCATCGCGGGGCCGCCGATGCGCAAGTAGGCTAATTGTTAATCGAATCGGCGCGCTTCCTTGCCCTCGGCACAAACGAGTCGGCGAGCATTCGTCGGATTGCCGGCAAATGAATTTAATTGTCGTCCCCGCTGGCGGGGAGCGAGCGAGCCGAGCGCGCGCGACGCGAGGCGCTCAAAAATGAAATAACCCGAGAGCGGCTCTAATTGCGATGCTGAGCGAATGAAAGAACCCGTCCCTCGCCCCTCGCCCCTCCGCGCCCTTGTCGAGAGACGCCAGACGCCAGGCACGAGTCCGACGGGGGCACGCTGTAGCGAATGCCCCTCGGCGAATGAATGTGTCCCATCGAATGCGCTCTCCGCGAAAGTCCCGCGGCGGTTTTACGCGCAATTACGGAGCGCGGCGCTGATCCTCCCTCTTGATCATTTCAATTTACCCGGCCACTCGACGGTAGTTTCTCCGATTTGGTTGGCTCGTATATATATATAATTGACGAATTTGACTGCTGCAGTCGAGAGGCTGAATGGGCCGTGCGCTCGTTCAATGCCGGGAGTTCGGCCGATGTACGACCGTTTATTAGTTCGTATCACTTATTTAGCGTAGCTACTCGAATTTATAATTTATCAGGGATTTGATTTCTACCTGTACGAATCAGAAGCCAATTTGAAGAAGAATTCGTGCAAATAACGTATCGAATTACAATTTTCTTTAAAAAATAAACACGAGCTGTTCTGGATGATGAGACGAAGTCGTTCGAAAGGCTGGAAAACTTAGATATAGTGGACTTAAGATTCGGTATATTTTATAAAATTATAAGATTCGGTAAAGTTGTTAGGAGTAGTCGAATTGGTTTTTATTAACAGAACTCAATTGATTATTTATTTAATTATTTCATTATTTTTCAGCAGAAGTTTTTATTTTTCAGATTCTGCGGGAGATGATTGTTGTAAATAAGGATGATCTAACTAAATTTAAGATTATAATTATATTTTTTACAAAGAATGAAAAACCGGCAAAAGTAGTTTTTAATTTATAGTTCAGAACAGTCGAAATACACGTTAAACTGTAATTTTTCCAATTTCATTTGTCAATCCTAATAGAGAGTCTGAAAATCAACGAGAAGAAAAAAAGTTAGGCGAGCGTCGAGCCAACAAGTTGTCGAGGATCGGATCGTCGGGTAATTTAAGTCGCGTATCCGTACACTCGTCGCTAATTTTTTCCGGCGAATGGTCAACCTTCGTCCGGGGCGTTCGAACGCTGTCGCCGAGTCGGTGTCTTTTGATCGCGAACCCTCCTCCCTCCCCTTCCCGCCGGCTCTACTCGTTTCCCGCGCAGACCTTTAAAAATGCCAAGACAAAGAAATATATATATATATATACATTATTATACTCGACACCGTTTGCTGCTTTGCGTCCAATTTGAAAAGACGCGCGCGCCGAATCTTTAAGCGAGCCCTCCGCGAAACGAGCCAGGCATTATACGCTTTATTGCCCATTTTTGATGCAACAAAAGCGCACGGGACAGCATCCCAGAATTGCTTTCGCCGGCTGGAAATCGAATAATTATAAAAAAAAACAAAAAACAAAAAACAAAAAACCAAAAGATAAAATACGAAAAGAAAAGGTAGAACTATATATTATCGTCCTCGTTGAAAAGACTCCGAGTGCTTGCGCCAGGGCGCGGTGATATACGAGCTGCCCGCTCGCGGCCGATTGACTTATAATTTTGTCCACGGACCGCGGAGAATCGCCGAAAGACTCCGCCGGACGGGGTTACAAAAAAACTAAAGGAGCGCCGCGACGCGCCGGGTATCCGCGCGCAAGAAACGTACAAAGGGGAGAAAAAGCGGCGCGAGTACCGCATCTGCCGCCCACTTCATAAACGTACTTGTAAATCAATGTCGCGCGAGTCCGGCCGAGAAGAAGGTGGAGAGACGCGAGGGGCATACAAAGCGCGTAAAAATTAAAATAAGAAGGTAACGAGAAGTGACGAACAATAGTTGAAGGAATAAAGGATCGACGCCGAAGGCAAGCGAAGGTGGAAAAATTCTCTTCCTCGACGACTAGTCGGAGGTGTAACGGAAGCTACTCTCGTGTCGACGTATACGGATTACGTTCGCTGTATTGTCCCAATTTTTTTTTTTTTTTTTGCATTTTCTCCTACATGCGACTGTGCACGGACGGATTTCGAACGCGTTTCGCAGTCGCCGAAATCGTCGAATCGGCATATTTTATGCCCGACCCATTAAGCTTTCGCACTAACGATGCGGCGACTTCTCTGTGTTTGTATTAAATAATGCCAGCGGCATCGATTCAGCGGTGGAAAAGCCACCGCGATCACCGGCCGACGAGTCGTCGTCCCGCTCCGAGCGCCGTAACGGCAAAAGGGAAAACAATGCGGCGAGCCACGATCTGCACACACACGCGCACACACATATGCGCCAGCGCGTGCCGCGCTGAAAAGCGAAATGCAAGTCGGGCAGCAATTAACGGCACTTTCCCCGGCGGTCCATATCGGCGCGACGATGGGTATACGTATCGACCTTCCCCGGACCGAACGGCACGTAGCCGAGCGCGCGGCCCTGTCGCGCACGCACGCCCGCCGGGCAATTGCGCGCGTCCTGGACTCGCGTGCTGCCCCCTCGTCGCAACCGGCGAGCGGGCTCGCGTATCTCGTGTCCAATATAATGCAGGGGGCGATTGAGTTTCCGAGGGGCACGGGGTGCGCGTAAGCTTGCGCGAGTCGCCGGTGACGCACGTATGCGCACGTTGAAGGCAAAGCGAGATGGGGAGCGACGGGAGCCGATGCACGAGCTCGGCTCGCCCTCCCCCTCCCCCTTCCGTTCTGCGCTCGCTTTCTCGATTACGCGTGGGCTTTTGTGCGCCGCCTCGGCCGCTTGGCCTACTTTCCTCGGCCACGCGAATTTTTTCGATCCTTTTCGAGCCTGTAAATTGTACTTGAATTATGCTCGTTCCGAATCCTCCGTAATTGAGCGAACGGAATGCATATCGAACTAGGAAAACGGCAAGGTATTCAAGAAAAATCTCATTTCCAAAATCGCTCTCTCAAGACTGCCCATTCGACTATATTATGCGCTCTCACAAGCAGATTAGTAATCTCAGATTAGGATATAAAAGAGAATTCCACTAAGAATCTTATCTTTATTACAGAGAAAACTTTTTTACTTCCTTCATTTCTTTACTTGCATCTTATGTATACGGCTTTCAATAATATATCTAAGAACGTAAATTTTGTTGTTTTTCGTGTGGTCATTGTAACATTGAGAATGCCCTAATTCATAAACATGAAAACCTTATATGTAGAGCAGTTACATTGCATTAAAGCAAATTTGGAGGTGTTGTTCCCAAGATCACTAAGAAGATATCAGTGATAAGAGAAAACTATATGATTGCATTTGCAAATCACTAATAAATACATCATGAGAATAAAAGATCGCTGCTTAATGCTACCTTGATAAAATTATTTTAGACTGACATATTGTTAAGAAAGTTCTATGGTCTGGAACTAATGAGAGAAGACAGAAAATTATCTGATCCAATACGCCAATAATGTAGGCAGTCGTCGAAATATCCATATTTACAAAAAAAATATGTTCGTATACACGTTTAGTAGCAGTCATATGCATAGACCAAGAAGAGAAATAAACAAACAAGTACAATAAACGTTTTGTTAAAAAGCTTCGTAGACGCTTACTTGGTACGGTGATTATCGATCGAATAAGTTCTATAACGAATGTCTAGAAAATCATTATTCAATATTACATGGAGTATTGAATAAACAGTCATATTCCTTTCTGTAGACGAAACTCGATATTTTTTAACCTTCCAAATAGTCATTTGTTCTAAACGAGACAAATCAGAACGTTTTCTCTAATATTTCGATTATTCCTCATTCATACTTTACGCTGTTCTGTTACTCCACAATCACTAACGCAATATCACTCATAAGAACATAAGATCGATCACAATAAGCTACATTCGTTATTCAAAAGCTACATATGGCAGATTTACATCGATCAGTCCCAGTAACAGGAGCTGATAATGTATGCTGTCAAATTATCGTATGGAAGGTTAAAAAATCCTCTTAATGTTTCGACAAATGAAAGAATAGGATAGATAAGGTATGTGGCATCGCAGACCAATATACACCTCCAGGATCCATTAATTTCCAGTTTGATATTGGCGGATCCTCATTTCCATATGTATAATTCTATAGAAGCTATGTTACAAAAAACTCCTTTGCAGAAATCATTCATCAAGAGCATCGAATAAGTGACGATGAATTGAAACAAATTTATCATAGCGCAGTAGTGTATGTAACTATATGCTGAACCGTCACGGGAAGTACTCCTGCTCAGAAGATCGTGACGTGGACAAGACCGTACATCTTCAACATGCATCGACCACATTTGCATCGGCGTTCAATCTTAAGTTTGTTCGAAAGTTTTTGCTTCTATGAAAATTCCAAATTCATCAGTGTTAAATTTCTTATTTACTCTTAACGTATAAAATTGAAATATTTGAATTTTTTACGATAGAAGGTTGGAAATTTCTTAATCCGGATTGTTAAGTCTCGATATAAGTATTGGTACAAGTTCTGACAGGTATGACATAATTACCGTTAGTTCGTCTTTTCAATTCTTGTGTCGTCGCAAAGTTTTACATTTGACATTTTTATCGAAGTATAACTGCGTTTTTACGAAGCGTTATATTTAGATGTATTCATATCCTCTCTAGAGATAAACTGTAGCATAAGTTCACTGCCGAACGTTATTTAGGCTGTTAGTCGAGTTTTTGTAGCCCAAACAAGCAGTTCTAAATGAAGATGAATGCTTCACATAGAATTTGCTAAGATGTAATACTTGTATGTTTAATAAATATTTCTTATGTACTTTGCGTTTATACATTTCGTGAGTTATCCTTAAACAGTTAGCAATGTTTGACAGCCGTGCAGAAAGTTTTTCTTCAACCGTATTAATGTAGTCTTAGGAGAAGATTCATCGATAGATTTTTCAATCTTTCATCGATTCGAGAGAGGTCTGAATCATTTTTTATAACTAATAAAAAAAGTTTATAAATTTAATTATGGAAAGTCTATCAACACGACCAAGGAAGACTCTAATCACAGGGTATTAAAGTATATCGGTAACCATAAGCAACTGAGCAATGTCCTTTTGTTGACAAAGTAGTTGCGAACAGGCCCAAAATTGCACAAACACACATTCGAGATTTTACATTGCGATTGAACATGTATTGATACGTTTTCTTGATAAATATTGACAAATTTGCTAGACAAACCTTGATAAGTTCTAAAGAATCGAAATATTTTGATGTGTCTATAGTGCTTTGAAAGAGTTGTTCGAAATATCGTACAACTAGAAATAAAAAAGACATCTGAAACGAAAATTTTCAAAATACAAAAGCTGCGTTTATAGATATTAATAAAATCTTAGAATGTATTCATAAATATGAAAGAAATGACACAAGAACTTATGTATTTGTTCGCGCTAATTATAATTTAATGTTTTATAAAGTTATGAAATGGATGTATTTATATGTGTATAATTATATGTGTGTATAAATGTATTATGTGTGCGTGTGCATATGTATATGTATATGGGCATGCGTGTAATTGTATAATGCCTTTGCTAAAGAAACAGGAAGAGATAGACGATACGTAGTAAGAAAGGGGGGATTTCGTTTATGTTTCTAGCCGAGAGCGGATGGCCACGAGGCTTGAAGAAATTCGGACGTGGAGTGACGGCATTATATCGTCGCGAGCGCTTGTCCAGTGAGATACCACAATTATGTTGCGCAATAATCGATTTAGTAAAATTCTGCTTGTTAATTAAGGTTTTACTTCGGTTTTTGTTTGTGGATTTGTGCGTCAGGCGAGTGTTGCTCTGCCCTGAAGTGTATCTAGCCCTAAGCTGCTCTTGTGGTAGTGTAGTTTCCAGCTGGTAATCGTCTCGATCTGGGCATCTGCCCCGAGCACAGCCCTGTCTCCTCGCTGATAGGCCCCTGTCGCCCCGAAAGAAACTCCGATCTCCAAGTAGGAGGTCTACTTTAGGGTACGAGGCCGTAACCCGACGGGGTTTGAAGCTTGCGCATAAAACCCAGTTAAATTTGTTAAGACTCATATGCAGTAAGTTATACTTATATATTTATTTGAATGATCATTCATAATTGACTATTGAATATGAAATATCGGCTTTTTTCTCCAGTTATGCAGTGGATATTGTTTATGCCTTTATTTAAAATAAGCAAATTAATATTTTGTTGGAAAACTTGTAGTGTTTTATTTGATCACCAATATCTCACTTCTCATTATCATAAATATATATAACTGATTATTATTATTATTATTTTTCTTACTCTTAATACGTTATAGCAACAGTATTATTGGCGAACAATGCGAAAAATACAATTCCATATTATAAATAAATTAATTAAGAAATTAATAGTAAGTTTTTAATTGTTTTAGGCTTGTGATAGTCAAGTATCGAAATTTTCAAGTAAAATTATTAGTTCGTTGACGTCTTTGAAATTATATACCTACAGAATTTAAAAATAAAATCTTAAACAATTATTTGATATGAAACATGGAAACATAGATCTTGAGTAACTTATTGCAAAGATTATACGCTAAATTTTTCAAGACTTTAGTAAAAAAGTTATTTTAAAGAAAAGGTGAATGAGTGTACATTTCCTTATATTTCCACAGGAAATTGATAAGAAATACTTATTTATTACATATATTTATTAATTAACAACTTATTCATTTTTATGATGAAGATTTTATTTTTTAATATAAGATGCCTGTTTTTGAAATAATCCAGGAATAAAACGCACCAACTTTAGTATAAACAGTTGGCAGGCTGCCTACTCCACAGTCTGGTTCGCCAGTAATAATACCCCATAATCTATTGTCAATGACGCCGGGCCCGCCATCGTCTCCATAACATGGATCAGACGTGGTTTTTTCTGCACAAAACGTGTATGCAGATGGTGAATAACATTGATCGGGACTCAAAACATTTACATCTGCGCCATGTATAAATGTTGACGTAGACTCATTGGTAGGCTGAAAATATGTGTACAAACAAATTTTGTAAAAAATGGATACTGTATGTAAAAAATTATTGAGATTATTATGAACATTATTTAAAAAAATATTAGAATTATTAATGGTAATCTAAAATATAATTTTATCGTTAAAATATAAAATGGATTTTTATTATTTACTCAATACATGAGTATTTCATAAGAGATATCTCTTGTTTTTATATATTATTAATGCTAATATATATCTCGATATTAGAAGAATATTAATGAAGTTTAAGAGATTCAAATCTTACGCTTAAAATACCAAATCCGGTAATGGTCATGATACTGCCCGATGGTGGATCATCTCTTGATTCAATTAGAGGAATAGGCCATACTGATTCGCGAAATACAATATCTTTCTCCAGCTGTAACAACAAAATTAAAAATGATGAATTAAAGTGTATTGAAAACAATCATTTCCAAATAACACATTCAAATCTGTTATTGTTCGTATTGTAGCTATAATCAATAAGATAAATAAGGCAATGTATAGATACTTTTCTAATGCACTTCATCTATGTAAATAATAATTCACTTCAAGCTTAAAAAAATTACACATAAATTGAAGTTTATTCATATATCTAATTATCCTTTTTGTACAGAACTTTAGTGTTTCTTACTTTTATTCACAATTTAAAATTTGTATACTTAAATACTTCTAGCTAAAATATTATCCATGATTATTCGCATGAAATCTTATTACAAACGTTAGACTTTATAAATAGTTTCATATGAAAACCAATATACCATAATATAAGAGATAGATTTATCATTAATAATACATCTTAGATATATTTAAATACTGTAATAGTGTAAAATATTATCAAAATGTTTTATACAGAAAACGTACCTCAACTAGGCCAGCATTTGTGTAAATATCAGACATAGGAAATTCATCACTATATCTTACGAGTCTTTTTACATCTTTAAATGAGTTCAGTGGCTCATCTGAATCAACCATAAAGCCATATCGTACTTTCATATTTTGGATAAGTAATACTTTTCTGAATTATCAAAGTTGAAATAATAAATCAATTGTTTAATATGTTCTACCGAAAAATAAAGGTCTTAGAAGAATTCTACTTACACAAAACATATCTCTATTGTTACTAACCATCTATGCGCAATAACAGTTGCACCGCAGTATAATCTTTGCATGTAATATAAAGCAGCCTGAAAGATACGTAATTTTAAAAAATAATTAAGGTAGGAAATTGAAATTATGAAAATATTATTCATTTGTATATTACGTAAGCGTGTTGGTAGCCAAAATTATTAGTTTTTCCAACAATTTTCTCTTTGCTGGATGATCGATTAGTCTCTGAAACTATATAAAAATAGATTTAGATAGATGCCTGTATCATACATATGTCTAATTTTCCGATAAATGGAGACTAAATTTTTTAAGCCTACTCTCACTAGTGAGAAATATGGCTATGTATTGCTAGTGTGGAATGTAAAAATGTATAAACTTTCTGCAATAGAATGTCATTATATAATATTTTATTGAACTGATAATTTAATATTAGCGGTCAATTCTTGGCTTTCGAGCATCTATATATATATATGACATATATATATATATATATATATATATATATATATATATATCCCTACTTCATCCTCGCTCTTCTACGTTACAATTGTAGTATCCTCCGATGACACGGCATTACACGTGTATATAAAGCCCTCCTAAAAGAAAAAAATCTCTCCACTCCTGGTCGAACTACTGATTTTCTCTCTTTTCAGTTTTCCTCCATACGCTCTTAGTGTCGTACGTGTATAGTCGGGCTGCATTTGTTCTAATTCCAAATTAAAATCAAATGGATAAAATATAAAATTATCGAACTTATCTAAAAAAATTAGATGGATTGAACGAAAAAGACGAGAACGATTCAAAAACGAGAATGAAAGTGATGAGAATTTTAAAAATGACATGTTAATATTGACGCACTGAATTTCACTGTAAAGACCGAAGAGGTTGTAGATAATCAGTTCGATCAAGAGTGAGGATTTTTTTCAAATTTTTATGACTGAACACAGAGAGAAATTCATCATTACAAAATTGCTATATCTTTTACTAATGAAAAGATGTTGCTCGTCATATGAGAAATTTTATCCTACATATATCAAGAACAACAATACCTGTAATAATTTTCGATACAAATATTAGCAAGGTGTTAAGAAGTATGATGTTAAAAAATGCTAAGGAGTTTATTAAATAATATTAAAATACATTGTAAAACTAAATTTTAAAATATAATCTTTAGTTTTATCAAATTTTAATCACGAATACTCTAGTTTATACTAAAAGTTATATTGATGTATTGCTAAACAATATAGTAAAAATACAGATTACATCTTATTTCTTAGATATTTTTGTTGATCGTCACGCGATACTGTCTGACGCGTGCATCCTAGCGCTGCAGCACAGCGAGCTCTTTCAGTTTATATGAAAGCAACAAGAAAAACGCGATACAAGTTAATCATAAAGGTGTGATATTATACGATAATTTTGTGTATTTGGTGTAAGTATTGACCATTATTCATACTAAGTGTTAACTATTATTAATATTTTTTGTCATATTCCTTCCTTTTTGAAATGATGGATTATCAGAGAATAAAATACCGCCAAATATTTACTACGTCGCGTCCACTTACAGAACTTATGAAAAACATAATCTCGTATTGTCTGTTCAAGGCATCGTTCAACTTGCAAGTAACAGAATATCGCCGGATTTATTATATAATGAATAAAAATTCAAGGATGTACATATCGCTCGATATATGTTCGGTTAGATTAATTAGTCAGCGTTTTAAATTAACAGTGTGTTGCGTAAATAATAATGTTGACTGTGATGTGTGAATGATAAAAGGTATTAAATATTTGGGTTTCTACGCATGTAAATTATAATTATTAATAGTAATGTAAAATGAAAAATATTAAAAATAAATGTGATTTTATTACATTCTCATTTTAGTATTTAAATAACAACTTTATAACAATTGAACAAAGGTTTAATAAAGATAAGTTTAATGAGTACTAAAATGTAATAGAATTTGCATTAATTTTGAGATAATTAGTAAAATAAAAATTAGTTAACTGTAATATTAGAATTAGGCAAGACACCTGGCATTTTGCGAACACTCATTTATTAATAATTCGTAAACCGTAATTCTACTATACTATATAGCAAATTTTCATAGAATGAGTTTCATAATTTTTCGCAAATTTTCACCAAGTTCGAAGATAAAAGCGTACATGAGATAACAGTGATTCATCCTGCCTGATCAATTACCCACTTTTTCGACCGGAAAGAACGATCTATTTTCGTGACTTGTAAATGTAATGCATTATTACTATTGATTATTTTTATTACTATTATTATTACTATCGATTGATAATCTCCCATATCGGTCGTCAAACATGACCTCGTTGATAAACATCAGTATTATGCCGTTGTGTAATATTAATGTATTCCGATATAGACGAGTGTGAATTTTTAGAGCGAGCGAGCGAAGCGAGAGCGTGCTCGATGATTCAGTTGGTTGACTCTGTAATTAACAATTCATGTTTCAAAAATTTTTCGAGAAAATGTAATTCCACTAAGATATCCTGGTGTCTCTCTAATAGGTTTTTCACTATATATATATGTGTGTGTGTGTGTGTGTGTGTGTGTGTGTGTGTGTGTGTGTGTGTGCGCGCGCGTGTGTATGTGTGTGTGTACTAATGTAGACGCTTTATAAACGTAAAATCAAAATTTGGTCAACGTACCGGTATAAAAGCCATGGACGTAAGTAATGCAGAGCAGCAAACATAATAGCTTCATGCTGGCAGTGGAGTTGATCAATGAGAACTGAGAAATTATTATCCAAACAGTATTTTTTTTATAGTATATACTTAGATAAAAATAACTATGTCAATAGTTTCTTTATTTAGACACTCTTGAAAGTTATACACACTCATATACATATATATTACTTAGAACGAATTTTTTTATACTTTAGAATCAAAATTCAATCAATTTATTGTACCAGCTCGTAATATAGGAAACCACCTAATTTGAATATCTAAAATATAATTATAAAGCATATTGAATTAAGCGATAAGATATTTAGATCCATATTTTTCGAACATTTAATAGAGTAGTGCTGAATTGTATCGGGCTCTATCAATATTTACATGTATTTTTCATATTAGCTAATGAATTTGTTTTATTATTTGTTCAAAAATGTACTTGAAGTATTTTTTTGTTTTATTGTTTATTATATATTTATTGACAGAGAATGTAATAATATGAATATAATGGAAAAAGGGTTCTTTGCACTTCAGTGTTAATTCAAAGCTTATTAATAAAAGTTAATTATATATATATAAAAAGAGAAGGAAGAAAATTATTCTAAAATCAAAGAACACTTTAAATAAAAAATAGTCGTATATAATAAGAAATTGAAAATATTTGTTCTTAAAAATATTTAGATAATTACATCAGTTGACTAACCATCGAAATAAAAGAAAGCTGTTAATTTTGGCTAATGATAAATTTGACGTTTAAGAGTATATGTATGTATATATATATATATATATATATATATATATATATATATATATATATATATACATAATATATATACTAAGCTATAATCTATAAGTATATATTTAATTACGAACCACTTGCTACCCTCTGCCTTCGATTTTGCAAAATTATAAATATGCTATTAATTTATGAAAATATAAGACATATTTTTTTAATCGGTATAAAAATCTGTTCATAAAATGTATTGGACGTGTAGTTTTGTCTGTCCAAAATATTTAACAGGTAGAACCACTACGGTCAATAAATGATAATATGTAAATGCAATTGAGGGTGGTTATCACACCTGAAAAGACTTTTCGACATCTAATATACAATGTGTTTTATCGAATTTGTAAAGGAAGTACTATAGAATAATTCAAGTAAACCTATTGATTTTTAACAAGCTTATTCAGAACGCAGAGAATATTTCTCATAACAATATTTGAATCTTTATCTTATATTGATATTGAAATTATTGCTATATTGAAGTGTGGTATCGCAAACAAAAATTCGTCACCATTTACTATTCCAATACAAGCTCTAAGACGAAAATAGAGTATTGTTAACGTGTTCATTATGACTGTAAAATGTTTCCTCTAAACATTCAAATTTTGATCAGAATATCTGGGTTTTCGGGCTTATAAGTATAATTTACCTTTCTGTTGATGTGTAAATAATAGATGTTTTCAATTTACTCGAATATAAAATACAGGGCGCTATTTCATGTTCCAGTGATTTTTTTTCTCACTATTTTCATTATTTCCTTAGAGAATGAGATGTAAGCTGACTTGCGGAAAAGCTCACCTCACTGACGAGAGTCGATGGATGATCGATTGACTCGTATCAAAGACTAATTACGGATCTGATCGGCGGGTGTGCAACATTTAGTGCATAGTTTTCGTAAACTCTCCCTCGATAATATATTTATATCTTTATATTTTTATATTTTTATTTTTAAACTTCATACAATGTTATTTGTACGCAAAAACTTCGTTGGCATTCTAAAATAATTACAGCCATATTATCTCTTTTTTTACAATACCGATGAAAAAAAACTTTTTGAAATATAGTTTTAGAGCAATCTGATTCGAAAGTAAAATAAGACTCATGTAGAACGCACACTCATATTTAGAACACTACGTACTGTAAAGTACATGCACTAAATTTATCGAGCACACCGGCGCAGAGTAAACCTTGCATACGCATCCGCAATAGGCCTAGAGACCATCGTCCCGCCCCGGACACAGGTTTAATATTAGCTTGTGCCTGAACTTGAGCAGGATGCAAGCTGCACAGCGCGTACATGCCTGTATGAGTATTATTCGAGCAACGGCAGCATGTTTATGCATTAGCCATTCGATGCATGTCCGCGCCGTCGATCGTTCCGAGTAATAAAGATCGTTACCCGGGACTGAGACTTTGGCGCTGCGCGCGTGTGAAGGAAGGACGTTCGACGTTCGGCTCATCGAGGGAGATTTGCACTCCCGATATTGCTCCCGAGGTATATACCCAGCATATATGTATATATATATACACACACGCGCACAAAAGAGCTGCAGGGGCGTTCGGCAGAGAAGGCGCGACATTACACGCGCTGACATTTGTTGTTCGTACTCTCGTACAGGATGGCGCCTCTGGCTCTCCCTTCTACCCCCCTCCCCACCCCGCGCCATCAACCTATACCGTCGCTACGAATCGCGCGCTGCTCCTTCTTTTTATCCTTTCGCTCGATTGTAATATATATACTCGCTTCTGCTCCACCTCTCGTCGCGCCAGATAAGCGAAGATACGCCGAGCCGAGTGCTCCGGTAACGCGCGCGTTCCCAGTTCTTCTTTTTACCCCCCCCCCGCTTTCGTCCTCTTTATCGGTGGTACGATCGCTCGCGAGAGACGCGCGCGCCGTAGTTCATGTGTATATATACGCGCGCTGGTGTAACGCTCCGCGCCCGCCGCCTCCTTTCAGCCTACCCACACAGCTCCCTCCGAGCGTGCGATCGTATGGCAATAGAGGTGGCCTCGGGTTTCCTTTAATTAGGATTTCTGTGTTTTACATTTTTTGCGTGGAGTATTTAAAAGAGAGGGAGAGAGAAAGGGAGAGAGTGTGAGAGAGCAGCCGCGAGGGGGTCGGGAGAGGCGGACTCGAGGTGCGCACGCGGAAGAATCTCTATTATCCTAATCGACGATTTGGCCGAACGATAAGGCAGCCTTATCTCGTGGGCTTTCTTTGCTTGTAATGCGAAAAGCCGTAATTAACGGCGGGTCTCGATGCGCCCAATATTGTTCGGCCGCAATTCTTAATAGATTGGGTTGTAAATCGTAATTATCGTCTTGTGCCTCGGAGAGGATCGGAAAGATCGTGTATCCGAGCGAGCGCGCGCGCAGGGGGCCGCATTAAACATTTCGGTTTATTGTGCGAGCGGGAGAAACGGCGGTATTTTCCATTTTAAACGCCGCTTCAATTTACATTATAATGCTTCCTCTCTGGCTCGTTGCTGAATTTAGCACGGCCTTTATATTCGCCAATCGTGCTTTTACGCAAATAGTTTCATTGCTAATTTTGATGATTATTTTTTCTTAGGTTTTTATTTTCTTCGAATAATATACAAATGAAAATTGTAGATGAATTTCGAGTTGAAAAATAAAAGTACTTGAAAGAAAATTAATGTAACGACGAGAATCTTTGATCAAAAAGTAATGTATTGGTCGCTGGTTCCTCTGAATTAGTTCATGTTATTCTGGTGAAGAATAGTATGTAATATATGTATGTGGCAGATTAGCATCATATATTATTTAACGTAATTATAAAATGCTATAATAGTAGATAAATTTCTAAAATTTCAGCGAGTCATTATTTAAAGTTTGTAACCTTTACAATCTCAGTTAGTTGGTATTTAAAGAGCTCGTTCATGGTATTGGTTCGTTACCAATGATCGAAATGAACATGAAATAACTGGTTTGGCAATTTCGGTTATAACAACTTTGCTATACATTGAATATTACGTTGCTTCTGTGAATATCCTACGATTTTTATGAAAATGCGGATGTATCATATGAAAATAATGTATGAAAACAGCATAGTATTCGTAAAAAATCTGAGTGTTTGATGATTGCCGAGAGGGAAGCAAGCGATTAGGGCTGCTTAGATTTGCCCGTCTTATCCGTTTAGATGATTCCGAAAAAAAACCTGATATTAACAGGCTCGAGCGGCGTTTTTGTTTATGTCAATCGTAAATTATGACCAGGTGGCACAAAGGAAGCCTGTACTTTAGAAGTTGCTACGCTTTTAAATCAAGTTCGCTAGTTAATAGGCCCCTGTAAATCGTTCAAGAAACCTCGAAAGGATACAGTTACAGTTCCTTATACATATTTGTCAACCAATTCCAGAGCAACTAGTTTTCTAATGTGGCCAAGAGTCAAACATTTACCGTCGCCTGGTAAGTGAATATCGATTATCTCAGCAGGTCTTATGAGAATATATGCTGGGGCAGATATGGGCGACATTGTAATGCTAAATATCTTACGTATTATTGCTAAAAATGTATTTGACGTAAAATAATATTGTAGCGGGTGTTGAATTGGAAGAAAAGAGCAATACCGCATTAATGATGATAATGATAATGATAATGTACTACGTTGTAAAATTCCATCATTTTCCATAAATATATATATATATACATATATAGTTGGTCCCCTTTAATGATCTAGAAAAGCAAATCAATTGCATTAAAAATAGAAATCAAGAGATTTATCACAATCATAAGATTTTAACAAATAATTCTGTGTCTATGAGAATTCTAAAATTCTCTCATTCTAGGTAACTATACATAAGAATGCAGGTAACAAAAAATTTGATCGTTTTTTAACAAAGAATACTTGATATTGAAGTACATAGAAACGGATCTAGGTTTACGTTCTTAATAGTAGTTTCATATATTTCCATAAGGAAAATATTGATAAATTATAGAATAACTACAATCGTGAATAAATAATTTATATATTAAACGTTCAGTACGAATTGAGTATGATATTATAGTATTTACCGATTTCTCTAATTCATTCTGTAATTTATAGGAATTTGGGTAGAGTTAACTTGAGAGGTGTCTAGGATATTACTTCTCGGCCAACCTCAGTCACAATATCAATATTATTTCTAAAAAAATGATACTTACTTTTTTAGCGTGTCTGTAGTAAACTGATCTGTACCTTTTCACAACCAATAGTTGTCCTGATTCAGTATTTTTAAGGTTTTGAATTTAAATTAAAAATTGGTGTTAATATTTGGTTTGCAAGAAAACTGATGTTGTTACTGGATAGACTTGTTCTTGGGACATGATATCAACATAAGTAAGAGAGGTATAAAAATTGATTTCTATTAAAACAAAAAACTTATATTTCAAAACGTAACATAATTGAAATCAAACATTTTTTTACAGCAATAGTTTCGTACGAATTGAAAGTTACTAAAGCAAGGGTTAAATCTCCCCTTAGCAACCCGGGCGAAATTGCTTATAAAAAGCATCGCGGTCGTTAGCTCTGCCTCCGGGAGGTGGGGGGGTACACAATAAAAAATTCATCCATGCAATGCATAGAAAATACACGAAACATCAGCGGCTGCCGCGCGTGCCCGGGGAAGTTTTATGACCCGCGAGCCGCGAGCGAACTCTTCCTTTCGCGTCTCTTTCTCTCTCTTTCTCTCTATCTCCCTCTCTCGTGTTTGCGCGGTGCGCGCGCGCGCGCGAGAGAGAGTCCTCTCCCACTCTGCCTCTATCTCCTTCTCTCGCGGGACGCGCTGCACGCGCGCGCACGTCATACATCCCGGGGAAGCAATTGCGGCGAGCCGACCGTCTCGATGCTGAGAAAAACGAGATGGGGTATATACCTGTATATATAAGTGAAGGTAGGAAACAAAAAGAGAGACAGAGAGCGAGAGAGAGAGAGCTAGTGGGTGAGTGAGAGAGAGGAAGATAGGTAGTGACCCTTTTTACACTATAAGGTTGTAAGGCAATTTCGAGTAATTCGAAATTTACCTTTTTTAAACTTAGTGAAAACATTTTCATTTTCTATTTATGATTATCGACTATTATTTTAGAACATTTTGTGTAAGAAATTTTGAATGAAACTATTTTATTTAATTTAGTAATTTTGTTAAATATTTTTAACGAATAGCTAATTTATGCACAATTTCTATAAAGAACGTACGTAGAAAAGCAAAGATTTGTAAAATTTCAAAGGCTTTTCTACATTCAAATTATGGATTTAATCTAATACTTTCATTCTACTATAGATTCACATTCAAATGTAAATTATAAAAATATATATTTATTTAATATTTTGATAAGTCTAATAGGTATTTTATGTAATTATGATAGCATTTTTAGAAAGTAATCTAAAGAGTTGTCTCTGGATAAATAATTATTATAGACCGAATTAATAAATGTATAAGACTTGTATTGATGATGCATTGGAAATACGGATAAGATGGTTCAACAGCAGAATATTGTCCGCAATATTGATTGACAATTGCTATTTTACTTATCTATGAAATGAGCGGTACAGCTCCACGTGAACTGAAGATTACCTAGCGTGACCAAGCCTCGTCTTAATAATAATTTCTTTTTTCTCCTTTATGTATTTATTACAAGACAATCTTTAATAGTATATTAAGTGGAGGAGACCCTACTGTAATTAACGTACTCTCGCATCGGTGCAATTACCTAGAGGTTTGTATTTGTGTGGCCATTACTCGTATGAGACCCGTTACACAATCGTGGGAAGATAGCGGCCAGTTGTCCGAACACACTTAGAGTATAAAATGTTCCTTTATTACCTAATCTAATTAAGAAAAGCGAGTAGACGCAACGTACGAGAAGCAGTTCAAGTTTCATCATTCACGCGATCCATAGGCGAAAAATAAGAGCGAGAAAAAGAGAGTTGCGGACACTTAGCCTAATCTCCGATACATACATATTTATATTTTAAGAGCGGAGTCGTGCCCCGCGGGTGATACGATAGACGATCGCCGCCGGTCCCAAAGGGTTAAGCTATACGTCAATAGATAATCCCAGCCTCGTCCTTCCAAGCGTAGAAGGGGCAAGGTAAAACGCAAAGGATAATAAAAGGAAAAAGAGAGAAAGAGTAAGTGGAGGTGTGTCGGAGCGGGCAAGAGGGAGAGAGAGAGAAAGAGAGATGAGAGAAAGAGAGAGAGAGAGAGAGAGTGAGAGGGTACAGCTATGAGAAAGGGAGAAGCGGCGCGCGGCGGTGGGAGAGCATTATGGGACCGGCATCGGGCGAGCGTCGGGTCGGCGCGTGGGCGGCCGCAGGCCAGGACGCGCGCGTCTGCCTCGCGAGCGAGCGAAGGAGCGAGCGCGCGCCGGGCACGAGAGAGAGAGAGAGAGAGAGAGAGAGAGAGAGAGGGAGGTCCGGGTGAAAGAAGAACGAGCGTGCCGGATCTCCGGGAGCGAAGGAGAGAGACGCAGCACGAGACAGTCGCTCTACCAGTGCTGCAGCACGGGCGCGCGTGCCATATAGCGTGAGCGCGCGCGCGCGCGCGAGCCGAACGTTAATCGTATATGAGTGTATATATATATATAGATAGGGAAAAGGACGAATCGCGGCGCACAACGTATACCTATATATGCCCAGGAGAAGGTGCAGGCGAACGCGCGCGCGCGCGGCCCCCAGGGTGAAGGGCAGGAGGAGGAGGAGGAGGAGGCACGCGGGGGCCGAGCTTCCTATATACGTATATATATATATATATATATATATATATATATATATGACGCGATGCTATATGGCCGTGGATTTTTATCTGATCGAGTTGCCACCGGCGCGAATTTCGCAAATAAATTTGGGGTCCCGCGTAATTAAATGCGCGCGCGCGCGCGCGCCCCAATATCATTAGCGCGGGAGCCGCGGTCCGATTTTCGGACTCCTCCTACGTGCGTATAATGTGCGCGGCCGCGCGGCGCTATTGTTTTGCTCTTCGGCCGGATGCGTTTATGCGGGCGCAACGGAGACTGTTGTACGAACGCTCGCCGGTGCGCTTATTTAGATATCGCTCTACTGTTTCCGATAAATTCGCGAATTTACAAACAAATCGTGGAGCCGTATATGCAAATAGCCAACTTTAGTTTAACAATAGAGCGGTTAGGAAATAGATTTTAGGTATATTCGCTTGATTTATATCGTATAGAGACCTATAATATACATTTTGTTGAAAAGTGAATTGTTTAATTATTTATATTTATATTATAATTGTTAAAGTGAACTGTGTATAATTATTTAATTACTCTATGATGCTAAATATGCAGAAGAACAATCAAGAAACAAAACTTAGTTATGTTTGTTTCTATCTGTTGATTTTATCCTAATTCCAAACCGAAATTAGAAGGAATATTGTTATTTGTTTGTAGTCTTGATTGAATTGCTATTCTCAGATGAAGCTTATTAGAGATGTAACTGAAACTTATGAGAGATGATCTGTAAACTTAGGTCCATCATAATCTATACAAATACAAACAAATGTAAATTAAATATAGTTATACGTTCCTTATTGTTTCTTAACAACCAACTGTGTAATTTTATACAATGAATATATATATATATATAAATCTGGAGTCGGTATATTTGTAAAAAGTAATGGGTTGAACAGATTCAATTTCAATTTAACTTCTTATTTATTCCAACTGAATCGACGCAAGATATTCGCAAACGTACAAAACCAATTTTCAAAGTGATTTCTTCATTATCGACGACGCTTAACACCGACAAGGCGCCGAGCGCACGCGCAACATCTGCTTTTTATTTACGACGCTAATTTTGAGACGCAAAATTAAGTTCATTTACATGCCGCAAGGGACATCCGCGGCTCCGATCGCGTACGCGGCTCTTCGAGCTCGCTGTCCTTTATTTACATCGTCCGCGGCATCTGCGCGGGGCACGAGGGAGTCGCGATCGTTGTAACGTCGCTGCATCGCCAAGCCGAGAAGTAGGAGACGGGCCGTCGAGGCGACCAATCTGTCCGTTCGACAAGTCGAAAATGCACGTTGCGAGCGCGCGCGACGGTCCGGCCAGGGTGTGCCGGCCCGAGGCAATGTATGCCTCTGGCGCAGCGGAGGTGGGTCTCGTGACGCACTCGCGCCGACCGTTGAGTTATCGTGGCCATTTTCAGAGATCATAACCCCCCTTCCCCCCTCGCTCCACATTGTCACCGTAGTTATCAGATAAACGGTGGCGTATGGAGGTAGAGTGTAGCGCGTGCCCCGTCAGAAAGAGGGGGGGGGTCACGCGCGAAATTATTACGATAGGCTCTCCTCGTTTGCGAGAGCGCCTTCGAAAAGAACCTCGCGCGCGCGCCTCCTATTCCCGACGGTCCACCACGCGCCCTTACACCCCCCCCCGCGATAGGTTGTACATGTTTTCCCGTTATTTTTTCAAATCGTACACCAACGATGTATATAATCGTTCTTCTTTACAGGAAGTATTCAGTCGTTGCAAAAAAGTTGCAATACTTGCCCAAATATTTTAAGCGAACGGTTTAGATATTGAACGATTCTGAATTTCATATAGAAATTTTAGTATCAAAGGTAATTCGAAAAAATTTAAATTTTGCACGTGTGGCCAACCGAAAGTAAAATGTAAATTTTTCTATACCGTCCCTGCGAATCGCATCACGTGTGCTTCGCATATTTTTCCATGACAACGCGCCCAAGGACGGCTTCGACAGTTTGCTATTTTCTCGCTCTCCTCTTCCCTTATCTATATGTATGTATGAGTCTGAGTATTATACATATATATACCTATATGTATATATGTTTGGATGGATGGATGGAATCTGTCCGCGCATCTCCGGCTCGCCGGCGAGCGCCGAGAGGACTGTGTGAATTCCCCGACTTCAGCGCGGTCGTGATCTATTTATCTGCCTGTTCGAACGATCCGATGCACCTGATGTCGTTGCCAATTTTTTCTCTTTTCTCGTAAATTTCCCACACTCTCGCCAGCGGTCCCGCATTTTCTTCGTCGCTCCACGCGACATACGCAGGATGGTCCGAGAGATACCGCAGGTATTTTACTAATAGGTCAGGTGTGGTGCTCGCAAAGTCACTTCCTCGTCGATCACGTCAGATTTTCGCCCATGTAAATACGACTTCCAGGCGGAGAGGGCGCGTTGACAGAACGGGGGATTTTTCAGCTTCGCATTCGGTTTCGCATCCGGCTACGGCGTACACTTATTTCTCAATGGAACGAGAACCGTCTGAATTTCTGGGCATTATATATTTTTAACAATTCAATGGGCCGAATTTTCACATTATCTGCTATTTTGACATTAATAAAAAGCAGATGTTGTTAATTAATTAGTCTTAAAAGAAGGTATTTCGTTATCGAAAGTTTATAGAAAGTGGGCTGCGTTCATACGGATAAAGTTCGAATCCACCGAACGGAATTTGCATGAAAATAAGGGCATGGTACAATTTTTTTTTTTGTCTTTCTAACGAGTTCTTATATACAAGCTTCCAGCGGCCTCTGCACTCTCTTTGTCCGGAATGGAAAAAAGATATTGCCCGCGCCTCCTCCACACGGTCCAGATGCAAAATTGCATTTCTCCGGCAGCGAAATAAGCCCAGAAAAATAAAGGAGAAAAGCCGAGGCGCGGGGCAATAAAGTTCGTACGCTCGGTGGCGGCCGGGCCGGGGCGGGGGAACAATGGTGCCGGAGAGGAGCGATTCCGCAGCTCCTCACCCCGCCCTCCTTGGCTGCGCCGAGAAAGCTGCGCCCTTGCACTTTCGCTGCGGCGGGGTCCCGATTCTTTTGTTATGCTCCTTTTCGACTCCTCTCGCGGCGTTCCCGCCCTCCCCCCTCCCCCCGCCCCCCGGGCACCACCCGCGCGCATCGGCTCACCCCTTTCTCTCCCTCCTCCCCCTCCCGCCCAGCGCTCGTTTGCCTATCTCCGTTTCTCTATCTGCTCTCATTGCTTATTTACCTCCGCGCGTGTCTGGAGGCAGCTCCCGCCTCGCTCCCGCCTCGCTCCCGCCGCGGCAGCCCTTCCCCGTGGCGCGCGAGCCGCCGTACGTATATGTATATAAGTCGGTCGCTGCGGCAGCGGATCTCGCCGGCAGATAGCCCTTATAAACTGGAGCATTAGTACGGCGGGTTTGCGGGGCCGATGCGGACGAGCGGGCGGAAGGGCGGGGAAGTGGAGAGGGAGGTATCTCCCGGATCTACATGTTACATGGGTTACGTATATGCAGGGGGGGGGCGCAAAGGCGTTCCACAATGAGGTCCGGCACATAAACCATATCTGCATCGAGGCCCTCTCTTCGGCCCTCCCCTCCCCCTCCCATGCTTCGCTCTCGAGCTTACCTTCGCCCATACCGCCTCCCCCTCCCCCTCTCTGCCGCTCCTTTTTCTTCTTATTCCAGCTCGCGCTCGCGTGAAGAGGGCATTTGGATAATTCAGGCTCCGTGTGCAACCCCTCTCGCTTTCGCCCGTATGAAAAAAAGCCTCTTTGCTTCATATTTTTTCCTCTCTACCTCGAGACGATGTACATATATACCCATATACATATATATACATATACACACACACACACACACACACACACATATATATATATATATATATAGTCGCACGAGGCTGCATCGAGCCTCTTCGATCGATCGTCTTTTTCTGACCTTTTTTGCCGCTGCCTTTTTAGTCCCAGAGTCTTTTTTTCCCTCCACAGATCCAGAGCACGATGCTGTATCATCGAGCCAACAGCACACGTTGTATAAGCTCTCTCTCTCTCTCTCTCTCTCTCACTCACGATGTGCAGCCTAATCCCGGCAATATTTTAATAAATCATCGACCGAAACGGCAGCAAGAGTTTTTTTGGCATGAAGCTTTATTAGTACTCCAATTAATTGCTACTTTATTTTATAAGATATAATTGAAGTTATTTTATAAGATTACTATTTATCTGGTGCAGTTTGGATAAGAGCTCGCCAAACGTTTCTGCGCATCGTCGTTAATTCGAGAGAATATAAAACTTAACCTGCTCTATATTTATATTAAAAAATTTAGACATTCTTCACGGACACAAAAGTTCAAGAAATTTCAAGATGTAGCCCCCCTCTCGTTGTCAAGGGTTACGAAACAGTTCGAAGGATGAAGGGATTGTAATTTTTTTGATAAATTTATGAGAATTTTTGGTCAGTGTGGCAATTACGAAAAGACGAACATTGTCAGTTAGAGATGGCAAAGAAATTTACGACATAAAGGTTGTTATTAAATTTATAATTTCAATTTAAAATACTTTGTGAAATAATAGAAGCGCTTTTAGCGTGCGCGAGCCTATCGTCGTAAAATCTAAAAAAATATACCGTTACACAAAATTGCTACTTTTGAAAATCGCTATAAAACGTGCATTTATATTTGACTTCTGGAGAGCGACGGGGGCCCCGTGGGCCCCTCCCCGGCGTAGCCTCTGCCCGACGGTCTCCAGGTGGCGGGGCGTTGCAAAATAATAACTCTCGTGGTTTTATGTGATGTGGGTGGTTTGTGTTTTATGCGAACCGCCGAGACAATCGTCCGGGACAACAATTCCCAGTTTCTTATTTCGGGGCGCATTCGGTCGGCCGCCGATGCCGCCCCACCCGATCTTTACGACATCTCAAAATCACCGGCTGCGACGCGATGATTTCGCTTTCCGCGGGGACGACGGCGGCGAAGACGAGGACTGCGGCCAAGCCGCAGCCGGCCTTTCGGAAATTCCTATAATTGTCCGGCACAGAAAAAGTTGCTTCTTTTTTATCCAGTGGTATATAGATTTCGGCGTCAAATTTCGAAACTTAATGAAAAAATTGCAGTAGTCATGGCGCCTGGTCTTGGACTTTAAGCAATTTCTCCCTGTCCTTTAATTTTACGACTTTTTTTGTCGCTCTAGTGAGAAGAGACAAATGTTTTACACCAAATATACGCCTTTCGCCGTTTCTGCGCAGGCTCAATAGTAAAAGCATCGCACTACGCGGCAGTACGCGCAACGCTCGCCGATACCTCGGACGAATTTATCTCCAAGACGGGCGATGGAAGAAAAAAATAAGCCAGCGCGGAGTAGACGTAGAAAATTTATTATTTGCGTCCGTGGCTCCTCGTAATTTCACTTCGTCTCACTTTATCTCCACAATAAAATATGGACATTATCTTCATACCGAAATATAAGAGAGCCTCACTCTCCCGGCTCTTCTCTCATTATCTGATCCTACCTGCATTTGTGGCTTGCGCGCCGCGTTAATACGTCCACGAGGCGCGTGCGCGCGATACCGAAAAAGGAGGATCCGCACGAGGCTCCGAGAGGAAACAAGAAAAAAGATCAAAAAAAAAAAAAAAAAAAAAGAGCGAAGAAAGGAAAAATAAAAAAGGACCGGCAAGCCGGGCGGAACAGGAACGCCGGTCGCTTAAAAAGCCTCGATATTTTTTTATATATGCGTACGCGCGCACATCCGCGAAGAGCGGCCTGGGAGTCGCCGCCTTTATATACATTAGCGAGGCGGTCGGTACGCGCGGCGATCCCTGGCCGCGATCGCGCGGCGCGGCGCGCTCGGCACGCGGAGGAGCGCACGCGTCGTCGCCGCCGCCACCGGTCGCGGCGATATAGGAAGCGAAAGCCGATTTCGCGCCTGCGAGTGTTCGGCCGCTCTCGCCCGAATGATAGGCGCGATAAACGCAATTATTTACGCTCGATTAAGAGCGGCCGGGCCGGGGAGCGGGAGGAGGAGAGAGAGAGGAGAGAGAGAGAGAGAGCGAGCGAGGAGGGCGGGGAAGGGGGAGGAGAGAAGCGAGCCGATCGCCGTGGGCAGATTCGGCACGATACGGGTCGTACGCTGAAAAACTTCGAGGCGAGCCCACGGAGAGAGATCGCTCTTGAATTTCTATACAGATTATCGGACGGGTATTCGTACTGTTCCCTTTTTGCCCGATCCGAGCGGTGCTTTTGATATCGGCATCATAACGGCAGCCCCGACCTTTTGTGGCCGCTCAATAAACAAGTGCAGGAATCCAGCCAAAAGAACCAAGACTCTTGTGGTATTGTATGTATTCTGGAACATATATTTCGTACGCATATATGTATTCGATCGATTTATTCTGCGGATTGACTTGAAAATTCTGCGCGAGGCACAATCGAAAGCTCTTTAGTTGTTTTCCATCGACTCGTTTATAATCAACAAAAGAAGCTTTTCAAATGCCTATTGAACGTTCGATCAAGACGAGACTAAAGATAGTTTTCTCTTGATCAAACACCTCAAAACCCCATAAAAATTGCAAATCCAATGAATCAAAATAAAATTAAAGACTCTATTATTATGGAGATTTGGATGAACATATCAATATTGTTTCCAATGCTATCGATGTCAGGGAAATAATGGAAATAATACTATTAAATAGAAGAGCTATATTAACATTATAATTAACATTATAATTCACCTAAACTTCTGATTATTTTTTTAATGAATATATTCGCTCAGTTCACAAAAAGTTAATTTCTAATTTCTTTGAGACGCAGCTTTATTAACAGTTTAAAACCTAAATGTTATCCTAGCTCAGAAAATATTGGAATTCCTGATACTTTATTGTAAAAATGTATTTAAATTTTTATAAATAAAATTGACCATTTAAATAAAGCATAATAATTTTCATAGTATTTCTGGTATTATCGGAAAGTCCGTTATCTTACTTTTGAATATTCTAGAATGTTTACGTAAAACATTTTTTCACCAGCTAGCAAGGGGATATCTTGGTTTTAGGAATTTTGGAAAAAGTAACAAACTTTTTTAACATTAAAAATACAGCAAATGTACATTTTTTACCCCTTATTTGTACGAAAACCGTTGCGATTGTCTCAGACGTAAGACGAGTGAGGATGGGATAACCGATAAAAATACGGCTCAGTCATGATGCCATATCAAATAATTGCTTTCCCGCGGTATCTCCATTTTATTTGACCGTTATCTTCTATTCTTTATTTTTCGACTCGCTCTTTTTTATATCGCCTCGGGGGGGGGGGAGAAAAAAGGAAGAAGCGTCAGGGAGATATAGAGAGATGGAAGGGGGAGGAGAAATGGATGCGAGGGTTCCCTCAAAATTTACTCTGGCGAGACGTTAACGCGTCTGCCTGGGTACATATTCATATATCACACCGTTTCTACTACCTATATAAGTGTCGCCTCGGGTTATTTTTCTTTTCTTTCTTATTTTCTCTCTCCCCTCTGCCTGCAGTGCCTGCCTCTTTCTCGTGTCTTATCATACTGATAGTTTTATATTTACTAAACTATATATATGCATGCATGTATAGTATATATAAACATATATATATATCTATATATATATATATATATATATATATATATATATATATATATATATATATATATATATATATTATATACTTGCCTCCTCGTGGAAAGAAATTTCTTTGCGAGTAAAATTATATTGGTTTTAAAATTTCAAATATAAACCCTCTATATTGACGGATGTATCATCTTCAAGATAGTGATTAGAATATTCGTAGCGTATTTCATTTGCATGAGATATGCCTTGACGTGCAAGAGAAAGAAACAGTATTGTTGAAAGTTTCTGTCGATTTGCTCAAATATCAGCAAGTCGAATTACGAATTTATATTTAATTATAATGTCACAGTTTCACGAAACTCTATAATATACGCGAACAGTTGGAAACGCGCTTTATTTACCGAATCGCGAACGAAGCACTTTGTCGCAGATTTCAGTCCGACGCTGCTCATTTCCTTGTGTAAATAATCGAGCGGAGCGCAGACTTGAGCTTCGCGACGTCATTCGTCGCGCTTATTAAATAGTAAGCGTTGGTGCGTACGCGTGCACATGTACGCGCGCGCGCGTGTATATATCAAATGATTCTCCGGCCCGATTCGCCGCACCTGTAATTAATGAATTAATTACTTAAAAGCGAGCGAGCGAGCGAGCAAGCGAGGCTCGCCGAGCGAGTAACTGAATAATATATAGGATATGCGTCCCGTACTCCCCCCTGGAGTCGCCGCGCCGGGATCCCCCCCGCGCGCGCATCCCGGGCACGAGGAAGACGCGCGCACGCGAGTCTTTCCGGTCTATACGTACATATGCACATACGTATCTGTATGTACACGGTGGACGTTGACGTATCCCTTTCGAGGAGAGGGAGGGTGGGTGAGAGAGAGAGAGAGAGAGAGAGAGAGAAAGTGCCACGGCGGGAAGGAAGTTTCTCGATATAAATCACTCGTCGCGCGTTTGTTCGCCGCGCCAGCCGGCAGGTGTAGCGTTACCTAACAATTTCTGGTTTCGCGGACCGGGAAGGAGGGGGAGGAGGAAGGGGGCGGGGCAGGCGACGAGTCGAAAATTTAATATGTGAAAAAGCCGGGGAGCTCGCGCGAGCGCGCCTACGTCTGCCAGATATACAAATACTCGAGAGTGAGCGACAGAGAGAGACATAGAGAGAGAGAGAGAGAGAGAGAGAGAGAGAGAAAGCGTGAGCTGGCGTACGTATATGTATACGTATTACGACCGTAAATAGTTGCGTGGAGCGAGAGCGACAGAAATAGAGGGAGAGAGGGGGGAGCAAACCTTTCACAGAAGTCGATCCTGATGCCGGGATCGCGTCACCCCTCGCGCGTACGACGACGCGAGCCCGGGAAGCGTTCGCCTCGCTCGCTTGTAAAAGCCGAGGCTAAATACTTATGTTAATGTCGAGCGATTACACCAGTTGCTATATATATGTGTATATATATATATATATATATATATATATATATATATATATACATTTTTAGATTTATGGAGTGGCCCGACCGTGTCGCGCTCGTCCCTCGTTGCTTATGCCGACTGAAAAAAAAGATATATATATATACTATACATCGGCGCGTGCGTCAGAAAATTGGTATATTCAATTTATAGCTCGATGACGTTTTGTTTTATTTTTTTGGTTGGGGAAAAACGCATCCTCCACTTTTGGATAAGCGAAAGTCCGTTTACTGGTAAGACAGAGTGGAATTTTTACTAATATACATCAGTACATATACCAGAGATTTTCCAGTATTTTGATTTGCACTGTGTAATGTAATCGCTTGCACATCGATCGCGTATTTTATATCTTATACATGTATAAGAAATATATACATTTACTTGTAATTACTCTTATTCGTATTTTGTTTACTCAAAAATGCACTACACTGGATGTTCTTTCGAGAGCATAAATTTTACCACCATGACAGTGGTAATAAAAAATTCTCTTACTCCCTTTTTAATACCCCAATGTTACATGTAAATTTCTAAAAATAAAGAGAAGGATTGGAAGTACGTCTATGCTCCAAATGGAAATTCGTTGTTTTCTTCTACCTTTTTATCTATTTCCCTATGTATAGAATACCGCGTGATACAGTAATCGATTCGGATTTTCTGTCGATACATTTTAACCAATTTAATTTTATCGTATAACGAATAATTCCCTCTTCTGCGTGTATTTATCAATTGATTAGACGTTTGATTTATATTCTTAATCAAGTATACAAACGTACAGATAACGATTTTCGAAAAAATGCTAATTTTAATTTTAAAAAAAAAATGGTGCATGTACGAGGTTTCAAATATCATCAATATTGGTAACCGTTAAATATATCAGTGAAAATTTTCAGGTTGTCGAATCGGTATAATTTATATTTAACTTGTTTCGAAACAAAAAAAAAGCATACGCATAATGCGAAATGGCCGTCATCAAAAACTAGTTTGGAAGTTTGGAAAAGTCTCGGAAAGCCAGCTTCTGAATTTTCAAACCGTTATATAGATATACGCGTGAATTTAGGAAAGCGCAAAAAAAAGAAAGCGGTCGGGGCAGGATTTACGGAGAATCTCACTAGTAGCTGTGGAAAAGTTCTGAAAAAAAAATCCGTAATCCCAACGGGATGCAACAACTTCCCTCGGTCCCAATCGATCGTAATAAATTAATGTACAAGTCAGCCCCTGCGGTGTTCTAATTAATTCCGCATTACAGATAAAGCATCGAGGTCCTCTCGTACTTACTTGCCATTGGAGATTGCTTCAGCAAAATTATTTCTAGTCATCTTTCGATTTTCCATTGCAGAACATTAATTTTATTTTTCGAAATAACTTTTTATCCGTACACTCTGATTAATCCATTAACTTTTCGAGTTTCATACCAATCGTCTTCATAAAAATTTTCTTCTCATAAGAAGATTAAAAAATAATTTTTAATTTGGTTTTTAATATGCCATATATAAAATGACTTCAGCATGTGGTGAAACGTCCACGTTAATTCACATTTAGATTACGAAAAGTATCTGATTTTTTGGTAATAGTTAATTTTAATAAAATTATTATAAAATGACGAATGAATGTAATTGTCCGAATTTTAGTTAAGAATAATTTTCTTGTGATCATTCTAATCTCTAATTTAAAACTGATATTTTTTCAATAACGAAATATTACCAAAATATCAAAATTAAAATTAATGTACTAAAAATGTTCTAGTTTGAAGTAAAAATTTGCTGGTTTTTAAACAAGAAATTGTTTTCGGAAATTTTGAAAATATTCACTAAATTTAAGATGCAATAATATGATTTATATCAACTGTTCTTTCATTGAGTAAATATTTTCTTAATTTGAGAAAACAATTTCTTGTTAGAAAACGAGCAAATATTTGCTTGATAATAGAAAAATGATCTTTTTAGTGTAGAATATATATACAATTATGCATATATTTAAATGAATTTTCTTAAATCGCATTAATAATTGTACCTTGAATATTGGGTGTAAATTATGTATGTATTAAGAAAATAACAATTTTATCTTTTTAAAGAAATCTCATAAAGACATAAGCCAATGTACATGTACATCTTTATAATAATAATAATAATAATAATAATAATGTTCTATGATACAATAAGGAATCTCATTTAAGAAATTAGTAAAAGATGATGTTCATCTTACAAATTAATAGGGGTTAAAATAATATGCCCCGATTGAAAAGTGCACGAGGGTAGATAAATCAGTGCGAGTTTACGGATCGACGAGAGCGTTTTATAATACAAGCGCGCGTGCTCCTAAAACTGTGAGGGAACGGGGATCGATCAAAGGTATACAGATTATACACACATCGGAGTGTAAATCGATCTATATATATATATATATCGAAGCACTGAGCGGCGTGTATACGCGAGGGTCTTGTACGATCTCGAGGCCTCTCCAGGACTGTTGTAGCTGAAGCTGTCCTATTATTAAGGGCCGCGATCCTCCGCTACTCCCACGCTCTTCTCCCGGGAACAGAGGGGGTAACCTGATCGGGGTTAATCTGACCCAACCTGTGTGCGTTAGACATATATATCCAATGGCTTGGCGCACCTGCGCGCGCTCTATCTATTTATATATATATATATATATATATATATATATATATATATATATATATATATATATATAGAAGCGAGTAAAACTAATTTCAAAACGATTCTGCGTCTTCCCACGGGACTTTTTTTTCTGTTGAGCGTGAAATCGTGACTATAGGCTTTCTTTCTGTACGCGTGAATGCATAATCGAGTATTGTGATAAGTATTCGGTAAGTGTATATTGACATCTAGCCCACAACAGAGGCTGTATATATAAAAGATTCTTTTAAAGCTACAAATTAAAATAAAAACAACAAGTTTTATTAAAGGACGAACGATCTTGGAAATTTTTGGGCTTTGAAGAATTTTCACCAGAATGACAAGAATTTTGAACGAACGCTGTGGTAATCTGTTTATTATCATCATTATTATTATTGGAATATGCATCGATATTTCTAGGAAAAATTTTATCCTTTCATATGACCACAATGTGCGGGCGATAAAATTAATTAATATCGGGCTATTTTTCGATAATAAAGCGGAAGCGTTGAAAAAAGACGAGCTTTTATCTATCGGCCGGTGTCTCTTTTTTTTTTTTTATTCTTTTACTAAAGAAATAAAAGGCGGGAAAGCAAGGCACGAAAATTTACGAATCGGGTTATAATACGACGGCGAGCCTCGTGGCTTTACGGCGACAGTTAAAAAAGCGTTATTATATCAGACGCCGCTGGTGATCGTAAAGTGTCAACTCGAAGCTGCACTATACGACATCGGCGCGAGACGCATATAGGCGCGCTGGCGAGAGCGCATGCCGCCCCTCCCCGCGAGCTTTTTATGCCCGCGTATAAAAAAGGCTTACGGGAGAGGCCCTCGAGGCGCGACAGGTGCTACGGCCGTATAAGGTTAAAAGGCCGAGCGCGCGCGCCCCGCGCCTACCCCCAAGCGTGCCCTCCCTCCCCCCCCCGGATTTTCGTCCCCGCGCCTGCGTTACGTATACCTGCCTGGCTCGCCCGCCCCGATGTCTCCCCGTGTTCTCCTCCCCTCCCCCCTCCCGCGCCTCCTTCCATTTCAATTTCTCTTTTTCTACCGTAGCATCGCCGCCGCCGCCGCCGCCGCCGCTTCCCGTACGATCGAAATTGCCTTTCCCCTCCCGCTGTCGCGGGCGCCCACACGCGCTCGTATGCGCACGCATTGATATGTAGATTTTTCCGGTTACGAGCGCTCGCCACGCGCGCACGCTCGGCGGCAAAATAACGTCGCCTAATGCGCGCGCGCGCGTGCACGGCGAGCTTCGTCGTCGGCGGCGGCGGCGGCGGGGCCGGGGTAAGAAGACGAAGCGCACGGCGGGCCAACAACAGCGAATTTATTATACCATTTTTAGTTTTCCGAAATCACTGTTCTCCCCGCGGGACGGAGCAGACGTTGTGTGTGTGTGTGTGTGTGTGTGTGTGAGTGCCCTTGGAGCCCTCCGCGGCGCGCTGGCTGTCGGCGTCACGCGGGCGACGCGGCGCTTCCCCCCCCTGCCACCCCCCCCTCGGCCGGGCTCTCGGGCTCGCTTACGAAGCCATCGAGAGCCACGGAGGGCTCGATTTTTCACTTTCCACGCGCCGGCGCGTCGGGCGCACTCGAGCCCAAATCTTCTTTTACAATATACGTATAGATATATGTGCGCGGGGCGATAAAACCGGGGATATGGGCACCCGAGAGTCGATTATACGACGAAGAGGCGCACTTGCCGGCGCGCTCGAGCCTCGATCGGCGGCGACCGCCCGGCGACGAGCTATTACGCCGCCGCCGCCGCCGTCGCCGCCGCCTAACTAACCCCGTAATGGAAACCCGAAACCCGCATTCCTCGCTCCCCATACAAGACTTCTTTTCTTCTTGTTTTTATATTCTTTTCCTTTAACGCTTCGTCAAGCTTCAATGGTGAATGGATAAATTATTACTGGCCCTGGAAATAAATTTCTTAGGCGCGGTTAATTAGCCGGAGCTCTCTTACAATAATACATGGGCGCGACGCGACGCGTTACAGCGATGAATTAACCTTTGCTCGCACTATTGGTGATATTATGGTCGCTGCAAGCGTAAAAGTTATCCGATAAGTCCTCTTAGAAGATGAATAACGAAAGACTATTTTCAACGATATTTTACGGAATTTTTGTTGATCAAACAATAATAAAAGCTCTCTGACGCGTTCTTTCTCGATTCAGACGAGGATATAAGGAAAAAAGTTTTCGATTCGAATGCTCAATCAGTCAAGTCAAAGCAAAGCGTAAAATGACGGAACAAACCATTAGTTATATTCGTCGTTCCTAAAATTGCGACCGATCCATTTGAAAGCGATCGAGAAGCACATTTCGACTGCTTACCAGCAGGAAATCCACCGAAAACCCTATATATACAACATCCTTAAGATATTTGAAATGGGAAAAGTTTGGCAACTAATCGAATAAGATGAATATATAATATGCTTCCACGATTAATCATTTGAAACTTTATATAGAGAGAACATTGCAAGATTTATGAGAAATTTAATTTAATGGCCTTATCACAATGTTAAAAGATGCATTTCAGCAATGCATCACCTATTATTCTGTTATTCACAATATATATGTGTGTGTGTGTGTGTGTGTGTGTGTGTGTGTGTGTGTGTGTGTATTATATATGAAATAATATTTATGTTTGTAATTAATTAGAACTGATTATAAAGTTCTATTAAAAAGATTCATAAAAACATCAAAATACCAATCGATAAATAATTGATTTGCAACACTGTCAGTCAGTTTTTGTAATATTATACATTATGTAAGAAATGAATTTTTAAAGCTTGTTTTCAAACACAGAACAGTAACGAGACATGCTTTTCAAAGTCGATGTTCTTATGGTTCAAGATCATATGGTGAATTTTGTTATAAATTATTTGAATTTGTTTAATTTCTTTAAAAATTTACGTCGCAAAATTCGTAATTAATTTTAGCAACAATTATTACGCTTTTTACAATAAATCAATCATCATGTTGTAATAATATAAAAATTGCATTGTAAAGGTGAAACAGTAATGTGTTGTAGTAACTAGTACGAAACAAAAATAACTTCTGAAATTCAGTCGAATTCAATTGATGACTATATCGTAAATGCATTTAATTTATTCTTCATCGTATTTTGCAAGGATTAATGAGAGACAAAGTAAGACTTTAAAAATGTACAGCGCAGTGTATGACCGTAAGTTTAAAAAATCATTCGTTCAAATTCATTCAAATTTTGCTAAAAATATAGTCTAAAGCTTTCTGAGAAAATGTTTTCATGTTAGGAAAAAAAAGTTTCCTCATTCCACAGTTCATTTAAAAGTTGCGGTCGTCTAAACCATAAAACAAAAGATGATCTAAATGAGTATCTATATTTGTATTTAAATTATGCGGGTCCCTTAGAGTATTCGTGCGTTATTCTCACACCTATATTTTTAATTTTGTACTTATGCCACAAATGGAGATACGCAATTTTGTACACGTCGAAGTAGTGGAATATAGAATTGTTTAAAAAAGTTTACCGAATCTTACTTTAGAAATGTATTTGCGATATTAGAGCAAATTATGAAATTACAAAAAGGGAAAAATTCTTATTTCTGCCACGCATAGAACAATGCATTTAGACTGGAGCGTTTCACCATTCGTGCAAGTTCATTCCTCAAACTACTTTGAGCGCATTATTTTCTCACGCTCAGCGAGACAAGCACGTATTGGGTGCTCCAGTTTCTTTTTATAAACCAAAAAATTGGTAGTTATTTGTAACGATAGCTTTATAGAAAAAAAAGTAGTTCATACTTTACAGCGCGCAGAATTGTTATCTTTTCTATATACGTTCTTGGACTGCATTGAAAGGCACAATATTCAAAAACTACATTCACAAAAAAACAACCCGTTCAAACGTATAATATTCATACGCACAGAATCTTTCGTATTTCTCGGTTCGTCGAGACGTCTCGTGCACTCATTTCAAAATTCGAAAATCGAGGCGAGAAAAGATTTCCTTTTCGACGTTCAGGGAAATTAAAAGGAGGAGAAAGAGAATAAGATTGAGAGAGAGAGAGAGAGAGAGAGAGAGAGAGAGAGAACGAGTCTCGGTAGGCTGGGTGGTTGTAAATCTCGCGGAGTGGGTGGAGCAGCTAGGATGAGGAGGAGGATGAGGGGGGGGTAGGAGGGGAGAGACAGAGGAGGAGAAAAAAAGAGAGAGCCGGAGAGAATGCGAAGCCGCGCGCCGACGCGCCTCTCGGTGAAACCTTGTTAATCGGAGAAGTGCGATTGATTTTATGCTCGGCGGCGGCTCCTTATTCTCCCGCCGACGCCGACGCGGGCGCGCGCGCGCGCGAGCCTTTAACGCCCGAGCTCGACTGCTGTAATTCCCGTAATGGCGCCGTAAATACGAGGCGAGGCGAACACGGGGCGAACAGCGCTTTGCATTGTTATACTTACAATTATAGAAATATAACGGAGGTTTCGAGCTTTATTGCCGGCGCGCCGATGCTTAATGTGGGTTGTAACCGTAGAATCAGCTTCTCTGAAATATATATATATATATATATATATATATATATATATATATATATATATATATAAAGCTGAAATTCCATACGATATTCCATAGAGATTTGAGTATACTTTTCGATTCCGGAGTAATGCCTATTTATTTTTTAAAACTGATGAGATTCTTTATGACAAGTATATCGTTGATTTCCATATTTTTGGGATTTTCTTTTTCTAAAAGCTACGGATAATGAGATAAAACGTTCTTCAATCACTGATTCAAAATTATTCTTATAGCATTCTCGTTGTATTTTTCCAGATTTTCGAAGAACGAATGAAGAAAGAAATTAAAACTTACTAAAAGAAGAATGTCACATATATGTATATATATATATATGTGCATACATGTTAGTTAGAAGCTGAAACGATAGAGTATTACCAAAGTATCGCTGTAGGAAAATTCCAAATTGAGTTTCTCACGAATATCGTCTCACCGCGGCGCGGAATATCGACCGCGGCCTCGCGAATGGAACAAATTCGCTGAGTATATATATATATATATATAGTGTAAGACCACGACGAGGACGCCTAGCGATAGCCAAAACTTTATCGGTAAAGGAGAAACCGGAGACAAGGGAGTCTTTTGGAGCGATTTTAATGGCTCATCCAATTATTCAGATCGTAGTCTGAGTTCTTTTTTCCAACCCCGCGCGCTGTCTGCGCGACCGCACCGCTTCTTCTATATGCAAATGCCTGATGAACGATATATCTGTGTATATATATATATATATATATATATATATATATATATATATATATATTAGATCGGTCGGCTGACGAGCTCTCGAATGTAAATGCGAAAAATCGATATGGAGCCGGGCGACGCGCTGGCCGAGGGCCGAGCGGAGGGCCCTCCACCCTTCTCGCTCGTTAGGGAACGAAATGCCAAGTTAACCGCGTACGCGTGGCGGTCGCGCCCGAGCGATCCTACGCGAGGACCGGGAGTCCTCCTCCCTTCCCCCGTGCGCGCGGCCGTCTTGCGCGTCTATGTCGGTCTATAAATCCTCGGCGCCTCGATGCATATAATATACGGATCTCCAGGAATTTCTGGCTCTACAGATATATACGAGTATATAGATACCAGTATCCGACCACTTAACCGATATATGACGCGCGCATGCCTTATCGATTCGCTAAAATCTCGCGCCGCTCTTCAAGCATGCGGTGCCAAAAGTGCGCGACCACACACGTGTGCAGACAGTCACTCACTTACACAGGCGAGATGGGTCTTGCAGTGGAGTAGCTTTCGCGCGGTTAATATATATATATATATATATATATATATATATATATATATATATATATATATATATAAATCCAATTATCCGGCGAAGAAAAATACGTAGACCTCCCTGGCGGCCGTGGTTAAAGTGCCGCACGCGTTTCGTCAGGCATCGTCGACTTCCAGGTTCCATCAGCCGAGCTTCGGGACGAGCGATCTTTTTATTTTATATATCTATATATATATATATATATATATATATATATATATATATATATATATATATAATATCTATGTATTATGGGCTGCACTCGGCGCTTACCCTGGATTTCCATTGAAAGCTTCTATGTAGCAGGGGAGATAGCGCGAACGGCGCCACGGGATTTTCCAGCAATGGCTTTTGCCTTTATTTTGCATTATTCGATTTCATTTCGGGGCTCCGTATTGTATCTAAGGAAGAAAGAGAGAAAGTGAGAGAGAGGGAGAGAGATTCTGACAAGAGACAATTCTGTTTTTAAAATTAAGTTTTGCGCGTAAAGTACGTAATTCCAACAAAATAGGAATGGTAAAATAGGATGGGGATTCGGAAAATTTGCATTTCTTATATCAGAATGACTTTAAACTAATGGAATGATGAAAATTGTGCACGATAGCAAAAACTAGAATGGTTAGCAAATAGTTTAAGTTGTAAAAATAAAATTGTATAGTAAATATTCGTGCACTGTTGTGAGCAAATTCGTCGAACGAGGTAGAAACAATAGAAAATTTTAACATCTCATAAATAAAACTTATAAATCAATATTTTAAAAAAAATTTCATTTTTACGTCCTTCGAAAAATTTGCTCGAAACTTCGTAACCGCGTGTAAAATAGATATTAATAAAAGACATAAATAACCATTACTTGCAAGAAGTCAAAGAACTTTTGCATTACTCCAACCTGACAATCAAAACTTTAGGATGATTTTTTAGGTCCTGTAGCGTAAAATATCGTTCATCACTAGTAAGTAAATTAATTAGTTCCGTAACGAGATATACCTCCCTCGCTTCATTCGCTTCTAAATTAACTCAAGAATTAATCAATCAACTTCTAAACCAGGGCTGGAGTACACTATTGATATTTTAACTTTAAATATGTTTCTGAATGAATCGAAAATAACCAGAGAATCGTCATCAATCCGTAATTTTGATTATTATTATTTCTCTCTCTCTCTCTCTCTCTCTCTTTTTGTGTATATGTATGTTATCTTTGTATTTTTATGTAATGTTAGATATACTAACCATGACTTATGTACCTAAATTTTCATACCTCGACTGTACACACCTCATATATTTATACAAACTAATAAGTATAAAATTATTCCGAATAATCCAGTGAACTTATTCATGACAGAGACTTGAGAGATGAGCGATTAAAGCATTGTGGTTCATAAGGCGGCATATTGAATGCTCACTTAATACTCGTCGGGCCGCGCCTTTGTCTCTAGTATCCGAGCAGCCCGCAGAGGAAAAAAACCCAATAAGCAAGGGATATATATATATGTAGAGAGAGAGAGAGAGAGAGAGAGAGAGAGAGAGAGAGAAAGAGACGAAAATGTAGTTATATTACAAGTCGATATATATCGAGATCGAATAAGGCATCCGGGGCGCGGGCAGACCAGCAGCGCGGCGGGGCTCCTCGCGGCCGCCGCGCTGACCCAGGAACCTGTGTTCTTTTAATTGGAGCCACAATCGAATTGCCCGATCGAGTGCAGGTGAATCGCGCCGATTTGTATCGCGGCCCCGGATCATTACTCATTCGGCCCGCGCGCCCCGGCAACGATATTCGGCCGTCAATAGCCGAAAGGTCAGTTTTTTTTTTCGCGCGCCTCGCCCCGGTCGCTGGCTTTATATATATAACTCATTGTGTTATTAGTCGGTCGACGTTTGCTTCCACGGGCGCGGTATACACGCGAGCTTTTACGCGTCGCTTTTGTCAAATCACTGTTTCAGGGGCAGTTCTGCCGAATCTCGTGTGAAAAATAGTTCTTTTGTCGCATAACATGGTTACGGCGGCGGCAGTGCGTAATTTCCAGTGAGCAAAGAGCAGCGCTTTGTTCATTTTCTTTTCTGTATTAGGACGCGAATGATTGTTTTTATATATGCTAAAAAGAAAAATTAATTTAAAGAACATATTGGCAGTGGAAAAGCGAAAGAAAACTAACGAAAATAATCAAGAAAATACGAAATTATCAAAAGAAATTATCAAACTTCCTTATGTAACATAATAAATGTAAATAAAATATTTAGTTTGCTGTAACCGTCTAACAATATAATAATTCATAAACGTATCAATATAAAATTTGAATTGCATAAAATGAATCTTTCGTCATAGTTAAAAATTATTATGTTTATTTATATATCACTCAAACTGAAAAAGACAGATGAAAATTATAGATGTATAATTAAAATTGATTTAATAATATTCAATTAAAATCTGTTGCTTCAATTTTAATATCTCACATGGGCTCAGTAATTACAATTATTAGATTAATTATTATCTAAAATATGCTTGATCTAGAGAAAACACTAAGAACAATAAGCGAAATTTAGTGTATATGAAAGGAAACTTCATCTAATTTAAATCGAAACTGATAAATTGAACAAAAAGGATTAGAGAGAAAGAAAAATAGGACGAAAAAAGGGGAAGGAGAATAAATAAAGACCAAATTTTAGAATGATATGAAAATAATAAGTGATAAAGTAAATTTATTTGTATTCTAAATCTGAATACCAAGTAATTATCTTAAAAAAAATAAATTGAAAGTAAAAATTATAAACAATTAGCTACCGATGTAATATATTATGCTGTATCATTTACAAAATATGTAATATTGTATCTTAACACACTTTATGATTCTTGATTTTTACGTCGGGGTTGTAGGATACATTTAATGCAAAGTTTATTTAGAAAAAGATTTAATACCCCCTCGTACATTCGAAAATGGCAGGCTACGAAGAAGTTTTATTTGAACTTGCATCTGTTTTATCTATACCACTGTCCCCTTTACCTGCCCGTACGCATAAAGATTTCAAATAAGCGGGGATAAAACGCTCCGTTACGACTCCGTTGCCATGCCGAGCACTCGGAGCACTTTATTGGTCATCTGATTAGGGACCAAAGCAGTCGTATAGAGCGAGCCGGACAGCGTATCGGGCCTCTTTTTCCGTCTCTGTATATTAAAGCGCCTACCTCCTCCCACCCCGCCGCCCCCCCGTGATTTATATACCCGCGACAGCGGGAAAGGAACGGTTTGTCCCCGCGAGATATTAGACCCGACGTGGCGCGCGCGCGCGCGCGCGTAACGGCCGGCTCGGTACGTGACAATTTCGAGGGACGCTCGCGGCGCTCGCCCCGAGGCGGTTTCGTCCCGGAGTCTGGCGCGGGCGCGGGCACCGGGAGGGCGCAGGATCGGCTCCACCGGCCGCCTCGCACGGCCCGTCGCGCGTCCGATTATCCGAGCGCAACGTCTCCCCGCTCACGTTTCGCATTTATATGCGCGTCATTATAGACGAGACAGAGTGCTTGTATAACATATATATACATATATATATATATATATGTGTGTGTGTGTGTGTGTGTGTGTGTGTGTGTGTGTGTGTGTGTGTGTGTGTGTGTGTGTGTGTGTGTATGTATGACAGATAGAGGGACGGAAAAGTGAGCGGGCTCGTGCGACGTTCCGCGCGGAGCTTTTCGCGAGCGCCATTCAATTCCGGTTCCGGCGGCGGTGGCGCGCGACACGTGCGCGGGCTGCAGAAACAACTATATATATATATATATATATATATATATATATATATATATATATATATATATAGATAGATAGATAGATAGATAGATATGAATATACATACGCAATAAGCTTTTATTAGGCGTGTTCTTCATACAAAGGCGAGGCAGCGGACAATTTCAGCATCTGTGTATATAGAAGACATAGAGTTGCATATATGACCGGAGCAATGAAGGAGACGACGATATTTATTCTATGCGTGCGACTTTATATATGTACAATGTACATATACGTCAACTTTATTGCGCGCGTAGCTTTCGAGCTCGGTGCCGATCAATCGTACGTATCAATACGTATACATACGTTTGCGGGACCGCGTAACGGGATGAAAAGGCGGCAACGTCCGCAGCCGTTTTACGACTACGCCGGTCGTCTTTGTTACGGACGATAAGGGGGAAAATGCGTCGTATGATCGGCGCGACTGAACGCGCGTGAAGAGAAAGTAACGTCTGCGTTAAAAAAAAAGTGTATCTGACCAAAGTGCCATGCAAAAAGGCAAGTCAGTTGGATGCGTGAATATGTGTAAAAATTTTTTTTTAACTTCACAAGCTTCAATTATAACTAGCAGCTGAACTGATAAAGCTATCAAACAAGAGCCGTTTGAACCAGCAATAATTGTAAGGAATACTCGTAATGCTGTATGGATCAGTGATATATAAAAAATTGGGGATGGTAAATTTTTGACGTACGAACGACTTAAATAACTTAAATGAAAATGATTACGTTTTGCAACAAACCTCTGCCAGCTAAAGCAGCTGAAATGCTTAAAAAACTCGAACGGTTCGAGCATTTTCGACTACTTTCAAGTTCGAATGAAAGTCCCAACCCTACGTTTAATTATACAATATTCATTTTGAAATGGATATGGGAGAGATTGGTATACTTTTCCGGACTCATTTCGAACTAATTATTGATTCATTTCTTTTCATTGTTTAGGATTTACAATCTCTGTTTTCGATAGACTAAAAGTCTATACACATTTTCTAATTTATATTTCTCATATTTTTGAAGCGCCTTGGTTAAAAAAAAAAAACACGCTTAATGCTCATTTGCAACATATAGCTGATACTAGACAATTTATGTGACTAGGAAGCCGCGCGAACCTACGTCACCACGCATAATTTATCTGTTTCGTCACGAAAGCGCGCACGAGGCCTAGAAGTCGGGAAAGGGCTTCTGAGCTATTGGTCCTCGGCCAGGCCGTATATTATCGTAAACTGAAATTTTCTAACGCCAAGTTAACATTCGGACGCGCTCGGCACGCCGACGCGGTTACGTGTACTGGATATTTACATGGAATATAATTATGCGCCGGCCTCGGTGCCCGGCCGTATTACCTCATTAGCCGTGCACGGGGCGGGATGGCTTTCGGCGAAGACGTTAATTTTTTTCGTGGCGCACGCGCGCAGGGGCGCCCCGTTCGTGAACGGCTCGTCGCGGGCCCGCCGCGGTGACGCTGACGAATCTCCTCGATCGCGAGGCTATAAAGCTCTGAAGGCCGTAAAGGGACGCAAAGGCTGGCCGTTCTCTACTGGAAACCATAGCGAATCCGTATGGGAACGACGTTAATAATCCTCGAAATACCGTCTACATTCGTAAGACTAGAGGAAGAGAGGGAGAAAAAAAAGCTGCTTATTCGTAATTTAACGACGGGCTGCGCGTGCTCGAACGCATTGAGCGAGAAACATTGTAGGACGTATTATATATGCGACGTTGAAGAAAAATCTGACGTAAGTCTGCCCGTCCATGAGATAAACGAGGATGATTAATATCTGGAATACGATTAATTTATCTTTTCTTCTGACATATTTTTCGAACACGTAAAGGAATTATTATGCAGCTCGTAAAATTTTGGGATGAGCTTATCTTCTTGTAATTTGCAAATGAAGAGAAAACATTCGAAGCCAAGGCAGTTTTGACGGAATTATTAAAACCTATGAAAATTTCATCATCCGAGTGCGATGTAACAAATTGAATAGTAAAATATACTTATGTAGATCTACGTTTGTATCTGCTGGCTTGTACAGCAACGTTTCTTTTTATAGACGCGACTGTTATAGACTTATGCGATTACCATAAACTTTCTTTCATCTAACGCATGTATAATACAAGTCTTTAACTATACATTTCTAACGAAAAATATTATCCCGTCGTCAAAATACGCAGCTGGATGTCCAGAAAGTGAGGTTTGGAAATTTTATCGCGCATCCTCGATAAAATTGCATAAAATAAACGCTCACGATCCTATCCGACACCAATCCGACATCTTATAAAATCCGTGCACGAGCAAATGAAACGCGTCTCAATAAGCGCAAGTCGCGTCCCACTCGGGCGGCTCGCAACAGATCTCCCCGCGATTATTACGAAATTCCGCTGATCCCGCGAGGGCGTGAATTCGCGCGCCAGCCCACATATGCGCCTCGGCTAAATACGCCTCGATGTGGATGCACCTCGAGGGGAGCAGCTTCGTAGCAGACGGAGGGGCGCTCGCTTCTCACGCTCGAGCGCCTCGACGGCTCGAGAGTGCGCGCGACGCGTCCGCGACCGCAGCCACCGCGGCCGCTCACCCGACTCGCCTTAAAATCCTTTTCTCGCTCTCTCTCTCTCCCTCTCTCTCTCTCTCTCTCTCTCTCTCTCTCTCTCTCTCCCCCCTCTCTCCGGAGCGGCCGTGCGCGCGCGCGCGTAAAAAGGGAGCGAGGAATGCAATCTCGGCAGAATGTGGAGCGTTTTTTCGCGGCCGCGCTGCCCAGCGCGGCGTGGCGCGGCGGGCAGGGGGTGGGGGGCGAGGACCGGGGCAGGGGCGAGAGAGGCCCCGCCGCTCCGCTTTATGCGATTTTTAACGGGTTAACGGTATAAGTGTGGCCCGAGTGCCCCGCGCTTATCTCCTGTGACCGGCGTTTACATTTCGCACGTCCGTCCCCCTGGCGCGGCGCGCGATGGGCAGCTGCCTTTTTAAAACTTGTCCGGGGCGAGTACGCGCGCGCTCCGGCTCGCGTGAAAATAATCCCTGCCTTTTTCGGCGCGAGGCGGAGGTGGGGCCTCGCTCGCCGTAAAAACAAAACGCTCCCGAGATATCGGCTTTGTGCAACACAGATATATATATATATATATATATATATATATATATATATATATATATATATATATACTCCGCCGCCAAGGCCACAAAACTCGGCGCGGCTCTTGCCGGGGGTAAAAAAGCGCGAGACCGAGGCGCGAGTTCGGTCTTACCGAGAGGGAGAAGTTTTTGCCCCACGCGCGTCACCCCTGTTTGAGGATGCGCGCCGGGTCTGCGCCACAGCTACAAGATGAATATAATTTTCGAGATTACACAGTTTGCATGAGTTTTAGTTTATTTTAATTTAATATTTTTGGAGGTTTTACGTCCGCCGCTTTTTTCCTTTATAGTTTGTTTATTTTAAAGAGATAATTGTGTTTGTATATATATATATATATATATATATATATATATATATATATATATATATAGTATAGGTGCGTGCCCGCATATTTACATTTAATTTATATATTATAAAAAGTCGAAGCTTACAAGAAAAGACGCCAGTATAGAGGCAGTGTTTTTGCTGGTAACTTTAAAATTTACGTTGGCAGAGATGCTCGGTGAGCTGTAAAATAAAATCATATTTAATTTCATAAGCAGAAGGGATGCACAGTACGTTCTGCACGAAACAATGAAAGCAACGTATAATTGTCATTCAGAGAATGAATTTTCATTGTGTCATTCTAAAATTCATGAAAAATGTACATTGAATGTTTTTTAGGGCAGTAACGGATAAAAACTTTTTTTTTTAAACTTTTTTTAATAAACGAGAAAAAAATTTTTCTCAAATATTAAATTTAATAAAAATATAATAATATTTTATTAATTATTTGTAAATTCCATTGTTTTATTTTACTCGGTAAAATTACGTAATAATTACACAGAAATGATTTTCAATAAATTTGTTATATGCCATAAAATTTAATATTGTGCCTTTTTTCCCAAAACAAGATAGTCTCGTGTAATTGATATTTTCTGCTGTAAAATTATAATCAGGTTTGTAATACCTTTACAGCCGACTATCGCGCTAATCGAGAGTTTGTTGGATATTTACTCAATATCGCTAAAATTTCGACGGGCGATTAAATTGCAAGTGCAAGACCCGTCGTTAAAACGAATGGCCGCTAAAACTTCTCAGAAGGAAGAAACGACCGAACATTCCCTATACACACACACACACATGTATGTATGTATGTATGTATATATATATATATATAGAATTATCGGGGTAAACTGCCGGGGGTCGTGAAAGCCAATCGAAATCGGGCGAGAATACGAAACTAAAGCCCGGGCAGAGAAGAAGGTTTCCTCCCGCCTCGGAGACTCTGAAAATTGAATGCTCGGGCGCCGAACCCCGAGCGCGGAAATACATTCGCGGGGATCGGGAGCCCAGTCGCCGAAAGCTCCCTCTTAAACGAATACAGATCCCCCGGTGGCTTCCTCTCGCCCGCCTCTGCCTTCCTATATCCCCCCTCCCCCTGTCCCGCCGCCGCCCGTCGCATATTCGACGCTCCAGTCCGAATCAATGCAATTCACCGATTGCATGACGTCGGGCTGTTAAGCCTCGAGCGATTCATAAATATCTGACGATTGCTTCGCTGCCGTTCGGCGCCTTCCGTTTTCTCTCTCCTAGCCAATTTTTCCACTCCGCCTCCTCCTCTATCTCTCTATCGCCGTCTCCTCTTTTTTTCGACGCGTTCGAAGATGATTCGCGTCGCGTGCGACGATCGAGTCTTTACGTTGTCGAAGACTTCTCGCGACGGGGTGGGGCAGAATAAATCAGTGGAAGCATGAATAGTTCTAGATGACTGAATCGTCGCATATTCTTATACCGAAATGAGATTGAAAGATTTCCTCACTGGAAGCGCTCATAAATCCGCCTAAAAGGAATTTATGATTTTCTCTTGGTTTAATGCCGATACGCTAAGCATCTTTTGTAAATATGTGACAGAGAAATTCAGCGAGTTTTCATCTACAGTTGGTAAACTATTGTCGCTAGTTTAATTATACATATGAATTTTTCGATTACAGTAAAGACCTCGTTATATTTTCGTATTTTCGATTATTTTGTTCTTATAATCAGTGATTTATTTAAACATAAGTGGAATATTAGAAATGCAATAAACTATTCAGAACGATCGGAAATCGCGGGAACAGTCTCCATCCCCGGCCCTCCTCCCGCGGCCGCCGATGATGCACAGTGAAAAATAGAGTTCGGGCGTCGATTCGCCCGGCGCGCGCTTCTCACGCGCGGTGCGTTCGCGCGGAGGCCCGCGCCCAGTCCCTCCTCTCCCCCTGCCCCCTAACCCGCGCGCCCCTTCGCGCTCCCCTCTACCCCCGTGGGCCCGCTCGCGCGGCTCTGGATGGAGCGAGAGAGAGAGAGAGAGAGAGAGAGAGAGATCGTGACGGATACGCGGCGCGCACCGAACACGGCAAGGCTTTTAAAAGCGCGCTCGCGCGCCCGGGAGATCGTTAGGTCTCTCTCTTTCGTACGTGGCCTCTCCCCACACCCCCCCCCATGTTTCCCCCGAGCTCTTGCTTTACTCTTTGGGCCGCGTCTCTTGTTCCTATGCCGCGCCGACACGCAAAGGCGCGCGCGCGCGCGCGTCCGCTGGGGCGGCGGACGCACACGAGCGGCCCAGAGGTAGAGAGATAATCAGCCGCGGCCGCCGCGCCTCGTAATGCGCGCGCGTTAGGGGCGTGCGAGAATAAAGCACGAGAGAGAGAGAGAGAGAGAGAGGCTTGAGATATTTAACGAGAAGGTAATTTGGCATGGGCTTGAAGCGCTGCCCGGCTCTGCACAGGTGCGATAGGGGACCCGAGCCGCCCGTGCCCCGGAGTCCCGGCGAGGGCGTTGAAAATATCGCCTCCTTTTAGATCGAGACGCCTCCTCTATACCCACACGCGCGCGCTTAATAACGCTTTTGTTTCGCGAAGGAGTAAAAAGGAAGAGAAAGGCGCGCTTCGTGGGAGGGGGCGAGGGGGGGGGAGGATGAAGAGGATTGGAGATTGAGGGGGAGGCGCTGGGACTGCACACGTCGAGATCCAGCTCCGCTGTCCGGGCGTATATGTATACATATTATAAAGTGTATATATATATATATAGCATGAATGCGCAGCGCGGCGTACGGAAAAAAAGTATATGGTATATATACCTGCTTGGCTATACTTTATCGGGATTGCTCTCCGGCCCAGCTTTCTCGGCTTTAATTTTTCTCCCGGATGGGAGTAATATCGCAAAGCTGCACCGCCCGTGGGTACCGTTACATCTATATATATCAAAAGTATACACCTAACTGTCTCCGATTCATTATCTGATGCGCAATTCGAAAGCTGCTTATAAAAATGTGCGTTAAAAAATTCTTCCGATTTATTTATACGCACTCCTTTTAATATTGAATTCTACAAATTGTGGCATTTATTGGGGATAAGAACTTTCGATTACAGCAAATTTATATACGTATATTTGTGAATATATATATATATATATCTATCCAAGGGGACTATATAGTTAATTGTAAGTTATTTATATATAAGTATAGCGTCCCAAAAAGTGTTATTTACATCTTAATTGCGGGGAACGAACGATGTTAAAAAACGAGAAAAAATGCAGCTCGTTTAAAATGCGGAATGGAACAGACCATAAGTGCAGCAGTTAAAGAATATTGTTTTTATTTCCCCACAAACAAATATATATATATATATATATATATATATATATATATATATATAGAGGAAGAGAGAGAGAGAGAGAGAGAGAGAGAGATTGAGGCCGAAAGCGACAACAAAGTTCTGCTGTGTCACAAGTTTGTCGAACGCGTATGGGATAAGATAAGGAACTAAATGTCGAAAAAAGCGCGCAATCCTTTAGCAAGGAACTAAACGCAAGGGCGTCATCCGCCAGAATCTCCCGAATACGATACTTCGATTTAAAGCAGAAGAAAGATTACAGCCACTCTACTGACAATGCACACTACGTATATCTCATGCGCAAGAACCATTGCGTCTACGACCACGTCCGCGAAGAAGTGTCGGGTCCTTATATCCAACTTTTTACGATACACGGCCGACAAAGCGGACAAGAGAAAGAGATATCGCGGACTGCTCGGGTTTCGAGGATTTTTCATCGGTTCGAGCGACCGCGCGAGCGCGTCATATCCGCAGTAGGCGCGACGCTTATCAGATATAGGAAGCGATCCTGAATGGATAATTAAGGAGACGCAATCGAAACGAATCGACTGCCGGAACTGGCCACCGGAACTGGCCACCGGAAGGGCGAAACGACGCCCGAAGGGATCCGGCACGTCGAGAGCGGCCTATCGAAGCCTTTTCCGACGCCTCGACGCGTCTATCGGTCTACAGCGAGACATTTTAAACGGGCGGAAGTCGGTGTCGTCAGAGCAGCGACCGTGACATCACAATCGAAGCAGCTGACACGTGGCTCTATGGAGAAAGTGATTGGTACTTCTACTAATCACGCGTTGATACATAATAAATATTTACTAATTATTGTAATTTAGTTTATTTCGCGAGGACGAAATACTGTACCGCTAACAATATTAAGAATTTTTTCATTCTTCGTATTAGAATATTAATATCGATCAATTAGAATAATGAAGTATTTTAAAAAATAAAAAACACAACCTCTATAAGGCTGAAATTGTACGTATATTTTTGTCTCTATTTCGGCCACACTTACTATACCACGAAAATATTTTAATCCACGCATGGAAAGAATTATGAAACTTCTTGAAAAAACTCTTAGATGAATGTTTCCATGAATTCTGGTAACTAGAAAATACGAACAAACTTTTTGACTCGATATAGATCGTGAAGAATTGTCACGTCGAACATATTTGATAGTCATAAAATATAGGATTCGATCTAGGCGAACGTTTTTTAATTTACTTGTGTGCGAGCAGGAGCATTTTTTAATCAGTCGAAAATAGATTTTTTTCATTTGGTCATGCTCCACGTCGACAGTTAAAAGGAAGAAGTATACGCTGGTGTCAAAAATAAATTGAATTGTTCGATAACTATATGTCAGCACTGTATATCATATCTAAAATAAGTATAGAATTCGACTGTCAATTCGGTGTCAAATTTATTTCGTTTCTCGGTTCAAGGTAAAATTTCATTTTTATCACACACCCTCATGTTTTATGTTTTTAATCGTGGGACTGGTCACTTTGAGGTACAAATATTTTTTAAAAATGGCCGTGTCAATGACATTCCAGGTAGACTTAAGTTCAACTTTATTCGCTCAAGTTAACATCGACCAGAAAAAATACAATCAAACAGTATTTATCGCATTCGCTACCGTAGATTTACCACTCTCTATGGAAGATTAATATTTACCCTTAGATGTGACTTAAGATTGCTAATGAAAAATATATGTCGAATATGTTTTGATACTTTACACTTATATCGAGCTTTACTTATTAATTGACAAATATGAATTTTGTGTGGGCATTGAAATACGCGTATTTTAGGCATTTAATTGTTTGTGAAAATCAACAAGGAAAATAAAAATTTTGTTCCTTAATTTCACGTTTCGAATATCTATTGTCCTAGATTTTAGTCAATTCATTGAATAATCTAAATTAAATTTTAGTTTTAAAAGATCGTCCTGCAAACACTGTAATTTTTTAAAATCACGATTTAATATTGCACAATTTATAATACTCTCCAAATATATCAAAATGATAATACTTGAGTAAATATTATTAAAAGCAATTATCGAATATGAAAAATTCGAACGATTCCGATGTCACTGTCTCTCGCTCGTAAGCGACAAATTATTTTGCGACTCCAGCCTGCAAATTACGAACGTTTTGGCGGGGCGGGAATGAATCAAATTTCAAATGTATCTAGATATGAAGAACCTCCAAAATTACTTTTGCGCGGCCGACGCGCTGGCCTTGAACTAATTGGCTTACGGGAGCCTCGAGAAGGCCGAACAATGTCGCCGTGCTAATGCGCGTCGTCGCGTCGACGCGACGCGGCTCAATCTGTGCCTCTTTCTTTTCCCGTCGCGGCCTTTCATCCGCGTTGCTCCGTTGCATGCTCATATACTCTGTGTGTATATATATCTTTATGATCGACGAGGCGTGAGCGCGGCGACAGGCGTGCGTCGATTGTCACCGGCCGCGGAGAATCTCAAAGCCAAATGCACTGGACTCTAATACGTGGTTTTCCGGGTGGGTAACGAGAAGACGCTCGTTATTGTGAACAAGCGGCATAGGACACGGACATTTCGAGTTCCATTTGCCTTTGGTCTCGGGCTCGACGGCGCGAGTATCAAGATAACAGTCGCCGAATGATTTGGACACACCTGTGGTGGCTTCGCGGTGGTCTGCCGACGTTATCTGGCAAGATTCGTGCGTGAAAAAGGTGGCTAAGAGAAAAAGGTAAATTCTGTCTATTTAGTTTCTTTTCTTTGTTCTAGTTGTCTGTATTCTGTCATTGTAATGTTTATTGATGGTACTAGGTCTACTAAATATATGGTGATATATGTTCTAAAATTCATAACAAAGCAACTTTTAGTCCAGCAAGTACTTAAATTATTCATTTTGTTGTCTCCTTTATTTCTTGCAAAGCCATAACCTTTCTTTACTCTACTTTTTCGTTTCAGCCTCTTTTTTAAAACATCGTGAAATCCATTCACCTGCACAGAATTCTAAATGACTATTTAAGCATGACTGTTATATCAGAGTTTCGGTCATGCGTTTTAAAATTATATATTACTTAACAGACTCAAGTACATCTATACATAAATTTCAGTAAAATTCAATTTCATGTTGAATTTTGATAAACAGATTTTTAATTTTACGATTTCTTCTAGATCATATTTTTACACAATTACATATTAGAAATTAAATTATTTTCTTGGTTGTTTCGTAGATGTGGATGTGAATATTCTCAGATATAGTGATATGTGACTGACTCTGACTTTTGTTATACTTTTTTAATCTATTATCGTAAAGCTCAAACAGATTTGCTCAAATAATCAAATAGTTTATTATCCATAAACGGTATGATCCATATAAGTAGTTCTCAAAAGATAATATTATTATATTTTATTAAAAGAAACTTGACAATAAATTGGATTAGGTCAATTAATGAATAAAAGAGTTGATTATCTTAATATCTTATTATGAGTTCTATATTATATTAACAAAACAGATTATAAAGTATAAAATACTTTAATTATGTATAAAGTACAAAAGATGTTTGTTCTATATAAAACATTCGATTATTGTTTCATCAAAGGATTGTCGACAGTTTTAAAGCAGCTGTATAGATGTGATACCTTCAGAAAGATCTTTATGAACTGCTTTAAGACATAGGAAAAGCGTCCTCAAGCTAAAAAATAGTCATTAATATTTATATTAAATTATAGCAATAGTAAAGATAAATAGAAGTTATTTGAAAGTAATTAATCAATCATAAATGTTTCATTATGTATACCTCGATCACCGCCACTCTTGACAATTGAGTGTCACTCACAGCGTTAATTAAATAGATCCAGCTCATTTGAGTAACTTGTCTGCTCTCAACCCTTATAACGTGAAAATGATCATTGTATCGAGAAAGTGTCATGAGATTATCCAAACAAGTTCTTGATACTACAACATATTTTTCGGTAGCTTGTACACCTGTGCATGGCTGAGGACTGCCCGATACGTAGTCCACCATAATACGATAATCTTGTATGTTTGCATTGTTTGCTGAGTAATCAGAAAGATCCTTAACAAGCTGTAAATTACTGTTGTCCCACTCATTTACATATTCGATGATTTCGTATAGAGGTCCACCGCTGACTAAACAATGGTAACAAATCGTAATTTTAGAAAATGTAAACAACATTAATCTCAAATAAAGATCAATTTTTCAAATTTCGCGATAAACATAGAAAAATGGCATAATCCTTAAATATGCGGAAATATGAAGATGTAACAATATCTTACCAGTGTGAATGCAGGAAACAATAAATGCACAAGATAATATCCAATAGATATATTTAGACGTCATCTTAATTTATGAATTCTCTGCCTATAGCGTGAGCACTGATAGAAAGATTCTAGACTGATTGAATATATCATCGCTTTTATAGGCTTCTTTCAGATTATTCTAACAAATTCCTATTATTGAAACAGTTTCCAATTATTTATCTCAATGAATATGTATTTAGTTAATTTTAGCTTTTAGTCAGCAACTTCATTTCTCATGCAGGCATACTTCATTATAAAATTTAACTATTATATATGCATTAGCGAACGAGCAAATTGTATCAATAAAATTATTGTAAAAATCAGTTTTTGAAATAATTATTAAAAGTTCGAATAATTCATTATTATAGTTTGAACTTGTATTCTTGAGCAAATTCATGGATTACTTATGAATTTCAAGTTGGCTACGCGTAGTGGTTTTATGGAAGAATTTTTCAACATTGTTTTCAATTATTTATTAGTAATTATTGAAAAAGAACTTTAAAAAACTTAACTTTCAATAATAACTTACGAGAATAAGTCAATAATGATGATTACGACTGATTTAAATTCACGTTATCAGAAAAAATATATTTATTTCTCAATTCTTTACCGTCCATTATATTTATATTCTACTCCGACTTAATAATTTGTATGTATTTATAATGTCTTGATAAATAGTCCCTGATAAGGAATGTTGTCAAAATGGTCGAAACATTGGGCAGATAATTAAAAACATTATTTTCTGTGATTTGATTGGGAAATATTCAAATTAAAAAATATGCTTTTAAAACAGAATTGATACTGTGCAAAAATATGTTTGGCGTATCCCTAGTTCGGGACAGATACTAGTCAGTATTACTGATGATTTCCTCTTGTAGGTACTGTTCGACAGATCCGAATTAGATTTCCCGAAGATTATCTCATAATCCTCTTATATTAATTATTACTTTCACGGTTCTATTCAGATTTCCTTATCTTTTATTGATGTTAGAAAGAAATACGTGTTTTCTTTAATCAAAATATTACAAGCAGGAAAATTAAGGAAATGATTAGGCTTTCTATCTTGAATCTAGTCAGCTTTCCTTAACTTTTCCCTATTTTGATAAGAATGACGTATTTTCTAGGAGGAATCTGCCAAATAGGAGAATTAAGGAAGTGACTAAGCTTTCTATTTTGATTCGAGATAGATTTTCTTAACTTTTTTCATTTACTCAAATATTAGATATATATATATTCATTTATATGAATATATAGATTTTATAGATACATACATACATATAAACCCGCAGATCTTTCCGACATATAAAAGAATTTAGAAAATGGTTTTACTAAATATGTTTTATCTTGCGTTTATAAAATTATTATGTGATCTTAAATGATGTTCGGTCATATGCAAACTATAGTATCGTAATCGCATATTGCGTTTTAGCATAATGAATAATTCGTTAGCTTGCGAATCGTAGGGTCGTGGGTTCTCGATACTCAGCGGAGGCCGGAATTTTTTTCATCGAAGTAAAATAATTTATACGTTCAACAGAGGTGCTTAACATTAAAATTTACAATAATTAGTGTATAAAAAATATATTAATAATTATTAATTGTTAATTGTAAATCGTAATACGTAATAATGCATATAGAAAATAATTTATAAATTCTAATTAAACCGTATGCGTTATCTAAATACGTAAATATTTTTTTTATTGTAAATAAATAAATATTAAAGAGTTAAAGAATTATTCACTTGATCGAGGAAACAAAATTAGAATAATTTATAAATCGTCTTAATTTCTAGATTTTCTGACTAAATTCTGTCAATTCTAACTATGTATACCCAATATAATCTAAGCTTGTTCCCTAATTACAATGCCAATAAAAGTGGACAAATCGCAACAAGGATCGGACGAGATTTTCCCTTCTCGATCCAAACAGTTAATGAGGAAAACTAACCGGATACTAGTTAGATTGGAGAATGATTTTCTATACGAGATGTGACCTACTAGCATACTTATTGTCAGAAAAATATTTTTCCATCGTATCACGCTTTAAACACGTACTTTATACCCTCCCCCCGTCATTGTGCAATGTACGTCATAGGCATATAAGAGAAGGAAAATCAGAATTCACAATAATTGAGAAGGCCTATCAAAGTACAGGCACTCGCTTTACGGCTTGATAAAATGGATTCAAAATATGCACGTGGTGTAAAGATAAGTATAGATGCCAAGGGCATAATTTTGTATTGCATAATCTACTATTCATTTTTCGACATTGATAAATTTTTGTTTTTACGTATTTATAATTATATCAATATCTTAAATACAAAGTCAACTACAGCAGATCTTTAATTAGGTAGAGGTAGTGGGGACAGTCAGATTGCACTTCGCTAATAAAGAATTTTTTCAGCTAATTTTTATTTTAGATTAGTTTACGGGGGTGATTTTAAACAAGGACAGTCTGACTGTCATTATAATTTTCAATTAATTGTATATTGATATGTATTAGTATTGATATAAATATGTATTGATATTATTATGTATTAATTTTAATTTATTTATTGGACTGTAAGACCATTAGAAATATTTATTGATTTCAATACAAAGCTATTTATATCAACATATTTGTACCATATTATTTTTATTCAATTATTCTCATTAGATGTAAATTTCAATTAATTATATTTATGTAGAGATAATTTTCTTAATTTATTGAAAATATTATATTTATGTAAGTGGAAAATCGGATGAAGTTACTTTAGCAAAAGATATTTTTTACTTTTTTATTTATATAATTTTTATATTTTTGCATTTTTGAATATAAGGACATTTTTAAATGTTAGAAGCTAGCTTATAGAATTTAAAAAAATTCTCGATTATTGAAATGTTCTTTATTAAATATAAGTTTCATTTATAAACTCAGTGCTTAATTTATATAAAAGGTTGATTTATATTAGATTTATATAAGAAATCTATACAACCAACGTTTTTGCCTAGATTATGAAAAATTACAGTACAAATGCCGATCAGACAAATGCCACTGGAGCGTGTGATTTTTTGCATCGTGACGAAGCGGTAAATGATCCTCTGTTCACGAAATCACGACTGCTCTCCAATTTTACTTGTTTAACGCCCCGGCGAGTATTTGGCAGGGAATGAAAAACGCAGAGCTAAGACAATTAATTGAGAATAAACGCACGCTTTTAGACATGACTGCGATGAGCTGAATACCATTTACATCCTGCAGCGGTAGGGGGAACTCGGCGCATCGTCTCGCAATAATCCCAATGGGCGTCACAGCTTTTCGCGAGCGAAGAAGTTCGCCACTCGTTATACGAATGAAATTCGCAATTCTGCTGAGAAATGGATCTATTATCCATAAAACTGTTTATCGAACATTAAAGGGATGTTCGTATCTCCATATTTTACTGAACTGCGCGAAACCGGCATCCCGGTCACGATACACAGCTACAACTTTCTACATTAAACATTGATTAGCTAGGAGAGCAAGAAATTTCTGTCGTTGAATAATATTGTTTGAAATATAACGGAAATATAAGATAAAGCGGTCTGTTCGAATATATCGATGAAAAAAATTATTCACTGAGGATGAACGACACACAGATTATCTTGCGGTTACATAAAATCTCTGATTAATTTTCAGGTGCAGAAAACAATGATAAATGTAAGCCCCAGGTGATGAACCCACCAACCAGAGAACGCGTACGCGCATACATTAATATAGAATAATAAGAAAATGGTGTTATTCGGTAATATTTCTCAGAAAATAATTCAAATATAAAATAAAAAATTTATATTTGAATTTCAGTTTTTATGTATATTGAGAAATAATGTAACGATGTGGTTTTAATTGTAAAGTTTTTTTTGCGTTGTTATACAAATTTGTTCGAAAATTACGTTGTTTTATAGAAGATAAATGTATTTATTTATCTATTTAAGTTCAGAAGTTAACAAAGCATTGGATGCATTGAATTTTATCTTTTTATATTCCTAGATATGTTATTCTGTACAGGTTACTTATATTTAATATTTGATAATAATTAAGATAACTGTCTGTTAAAACTATATACATTTTTTTATTTTAATATACATATACTTTAAATCTGTTCAAGGTAAGTCTGTTTTTTAAATTTGATTTTTCTTATATTTTATAAATTTCAGCTATGCATAATTGATGAGGAAGTGTATAAACTGCCTAAATAATTTTCTGTGAAGGGAATGCAATAAAAAAATATATTTCAACCAGCAGCATAATCGCAACTTCTGCAGCATAATTGCCTAATCCTACAGATTAACGAATAATAATAAAAATTAATAATAAATGATAAATAATGATGATGATAATGATCTGAAAGTAATTCATTCGTAACGACGATTATTCTTCAATTTGAGAATTAAATGATAAAATTCATTTCGAACCTCGTACAGAGAAAATAATTATATTTATTCGAATAATAGAATTTGATACAATGTTTCAGATAAATCATTGGCACCTTAAAATTTTTTCGTACAATAACATAGATTTAGATAGAATTTAAACAATTCCAACTAAATGACATAAAATTTAAATTTAAATAAATGAAATAAAATTGTAAATTTCTTTTTTACTGTACTCTATATAAATGCATTATATTGATTTGTTATTTATATTGCATTCTGATATTCGATGAAGCTACTTTATAGTCAGAGCCAGTAAAATTAATATATTGAAATTTTTTATATCTAAAAATTGTGCAGGAAATAATACGGTATTATTTTTCGATAACTTGAAAATATTTTCGATATGAATGGAAGAATTGCCAGCAGTTTTCGTTTTTGATAAAATAAATATTAAAAATATGTGGAATTTTTAAGCACTTTAAACGTGTCTTTATTTCTGTTGTATCATAAAAACAGGTTTTTTTTTTAATTTCACAGTTTAATATTTGGGATCTGACACGAAAAGAGACAGACAGAGAGAGAGAGAGAGAGAGAGAGAGAGAGAGAGAGAGAGAGAGAGAGAGGCCGCTGAATTTTAAATCGTACTACTATTGCTATAGGTTAAAAAAACGAATCGACCATTTTTCATTTTCCCATTCTCTCATGTGATCTCCCAATACATATTAATGTCCATTGGTTTGGAAATAATACCGCTGGTAACGTATAATTTATCTGAATCTGTATCTTTATTTAGATTCGGTTTATTTACAATACTATTATTATTTATAATAATTATTAGAGAGCATAAACAATTAGAAATCTAGCACTTGTAAAAGTTACAATTAAAATAACAAAAACGGCAATGAATATATAAAAATATAAAAATAGAAAAAATAAAATTAATTATAATAATGTCAATTACGATTAGTTACAAGGCCGGTATTAAAAAAATGTAGATATATAATGTGTTTATTTCATTTTATATGTTCAATTTTAAATTGAGAGGAATTTTATTAAAATATATTACATTAACATTCGCATAGTGTTCTACTTATAAACTATACCAAAACTAGAGGAAAATCTCATTCATGATAGTTTATAATTCAAAATTGACAGATACAGATAAAATTGTTTAATTAAGTCAAAATGTGACGTATTCATATGCTCAAAGTGGTTCACTCAATAAGGCAGAAGTCCAGAACGGACAATATGTATTAAAAGCTATAAAGAGTGTATCGTTGAACGTGTATACTATGGAGATAGACGTCAGGGAGATTTGTAGCACTGAGGGTGTCACGTCAGCTAATCGTGTAAGATTATTGCATAATAATGAATATGCCTACTTTCATGTTGAAAAGGTAAAACCAGTTGCATGTAAGTTTTGCTGAAAATAGAGATGTTCTAAGAGTCAAAACAAGGAGGATCACGTTACCGGAATAGATTCCGTAGTAAAAATTGCCACCCAATTATACAAACGGAGTAGACCTCCTACGAAAGTCAAATTGAAATGGGTCAAGAATCTCGTTATCTGTAATACATCTTATCATCTGTGAATATATACAAAGGATTCGAGTTTATTAGTATCTGGACAGACAATACTGATAAGGCGATGGTGATGATTTTTATTTATGGACGACCTCTTATCGTTGCGACGAGTTTTCCATTACCCTGCATGTTCTTATTTCTTACATCTATCTGCCTTGTATAGCAGCCTAATTTCCCTTGACTACTTTTCTCCTAATATTCTCATCTAGATCACCAAGGAGGCTCTTTTCTCCCTCTTTCTCAAAAGGTGCAGCGACTTTTGGTATAAGTTTGCCTCCACTTGAGTGGACAAGAGAAACGGACCAAGGTAGTTAAAAGTAAATTTGTTTATTTGTTCTTTTAATTTCATCATGTCTTACAATACTATACTAACATGGAATAAAATAAACCCTGCAAGATTGTTCAGTAACTATAAAAATGGAGTTCAAATAAGTAAGAGGGATGCGTGTGCACGTTTATAAATAAATAAAGCACATGATTTAAGTAGAATTAAATACGATATATTTATCGGCATAAAAAACCTCCACACTATGTGTGGAGGATGAAGCCGCAAGTTACAAATAGTGGCAAAGAAATACATGCATTCAAACGCACTTAATACTTTCGTACCTTTTTTGATTAAACACATCTACGGAGTACTCCTTACGTTATTAGAGAGGTCGTAACGGGAGGCTGTGCTCCGCTGAACCTCTTGCTCTGCGTTATGGCCCCAAGTTCCTGGGCACGGGAATAGCCCTTACACTAACCGCAGCCACCAGGCACGAATGCCGCCGGGAACAACCTCAGCGATCGCGGCACCGATGATCGCTCCAAGTCCAAATGCCTTGGCCCGGAGAATCTCAAATCGATCGCACAAATAGAGCCAAATCACAAACTGGTCCTTAAGAACATCTTAATACTAAAGCACACAAATATACGTGGAATATGCACGCGTGTAATTATATAAAACACACACGGGAAAGGAAATATAAAACTCGCGAGAAAACAGATATAAAAAACATACAAAAACTACAGATAATGCACGCCAAATTGACAATATAAACACACGCAGAGAACGATCTCAAGGAAAACTCGTCTTTCCTCGTCGAAGTTCGTATGCGAAGTGTCCTCTCAAAAGGACGAATTAACCAATCGAGGACGGATCCTCGGCGGAAGGGCGAGAGGCAGCACCTGGGCCCTGATGAACCCTTTCTGGGGATAGACGCGCTAATTTTTATTGCGTCCTGGCGAAGCGCCCACGAACAAACTCAGATTTCTCACGGTCGATTGAGCGTGTATATTTTCTGTATTCGGAAAAGCGCACATTTATACCATATGTGCATCCCCTTTTTTTGTGGCACCCCTAAATATCGTAAGCGGCAATTATACCTCATGTTTCTGGTCATCCTTCACGCTGCTTTCCTTTATTTTTCTTTTTACTTGCCTGTGAGCCGCATGGCCCGAACAAAGATATTATGGCTCTTAAGTCTTCTATTTTTAAAACAAGTTAAATTAAGAGCTGCATTTAATATTTTCTTTTTACATACGTTTATTGACCAAGAAAATAGTTTTTTTTACACAGTATTTCTAATTTTCTTCAAGAAAAAAAAAGAACGCTATTACATTTTTTTAGACGTACATTATCGTACGTGTCAATATAGCGTAATCATACAATATGGAGCTTAATTTGTTTGGGACTAATTATTTTATATCAGAAGTTATTCGCAAGCATTCTTATACAGTATCTTCAATGCTATTTTGTCAGAAAAATTTGGTGACAAAAAAACTTGACAATTTATCATTTATATTCTTACAGTACAAGGGAGTGGGGGGATTAGGATTTGGTGGGTCTAGGGATGTTTACATTTATTTACAGAGATTGATAAGGATGCCAGAAATATATATTTGGCAGCTAGAAACGTACATTACAATCTTTTTTCATAGTGATTGCTATTATTATTATTACTGTTATTACTAGTATTGTTAAACATTATTAATTTAATTAATAGGATCATTGCAATTGACAATTCGAGCTATGAAATCCACCAATATTTTTGCGTATTTTTTCGGTGGTTGCCCTTACTATAATGCAATGGAATTGCCATCTTATGTCTCCAGAGAGGACAGTCTTCTTGACTATTAAGATTTGCATTATATCAAATTGTTTTAGTGCCAGCTTTTCTTTTCATATGATAAATTATAGGAATATTGTTTCTCATCTTGCATGTAATTTTTTTCATCTAAGTACTCGTATATGAAAGCTTCTGGGGGAATAAAACCCGTTTTTAATGTTTTTTGAAAATATAATTCGTTTGGAAAAAGTCTGCTAGATACTAAACTATTTTCTTTTATTTTTATTGTTTGAGCATAGTGTTTTCTCGTAAGTTTCAACATGTGACAATCTTTACGGTGTATGTTAGCTAGGTCGTATATTTTCTTGTTTTTAATTTATTTTTGAAAGTTGGTTTGTAGTGATCTATATGAGTTGAGGCAGGCTCTTAAACACTTCCTTTCAAATATTCTAAACTTTTCCATCATTGAAGCTGAGATGTTGTTCCATATTGGACAACCGTATATTAGGATTTGTCTAATTAATGCTTGATAACAAAATTTTTGTTCTACTATGGAGGTGTTTATTATAGAATAATCTTTTTGTTTTCCAGAATATGTTTTTAGCTTTAGCCACTTGAATTTCAACGTCTTGTTTATAATTTAAATTATTACCAATATTGACACTTAGATATCGAACACAGTTTTTATGCGATAAAATTTCTCCATCGATTAATTTTTCTTTTTAATTTTTTTAAAATTTTTTTAAGTTTATTTGTATTTTTATTTTTATTTTATTATTAATTTTATTTTATTTTTATTTTTAATTTTCTGATATAATTTATTGTAGTAATAAGTTTTATTTCAGATTTTACGGGAGTGATCATAAACAAGGACAGTCTGACTGTCGTTATTTTAACTAATATAAATTATAAAGACTGTAAGACCGATAACAATATTTATTAATTTAATTCAGAACAGTCGACATGAGTACAATTTTTAATTTTGATTAATTTTTCTCTAATTACAAAGAATTTATAATGTTCTCTTTCTGCTAGGCATTGTGTGCTTAATTTTTGATGGAAAAGAATAGTTTCACACTTTGAAGCATTGATTTTTAATTCAATGCAAAATTTTTAATTCATTACAAAAAATTTTTGTTATTAAATTCAATTCAGAAAATTTTTTTTTATAAATTCTGTGTTTTTATAAGTTTTAATATCTAGATCGTACATTCAATGAAATTGTTTTGAAGATAATATATTAAGATTTTAAGAACGCTTTAATCATAATACTTCTGATGTGTCTTTTTTCAACTTATTTATTAATATTAATCATCGATAATTTACATAATGTGCACACATAATAATTATATCACAAACAATCGCAATTACTAGAACACTTAAACTGTAATGTTAGAATATCCTCGCTTGTAATGCTGTCAACTTTTTCTAATGAAAGAATTCATAGATGGAATTTCAGTTTATTACCTTTTATTTATAGTTTATTGCCTGTTGATGCAGAATCCGTTGGACCATACGTTTTAATCAAGCAATTGAAAAATTATTTTCCCAGACAGCATCTCGTTCATTCTGCAATGAAAACATTTTTTATTTTATTAGAACGAGTTGCATGATAAATTGGATAGCTTTATTTCATAAACGAACTACTTGTTGTTTTTGTCGGAATCCTGATTTTGTGTAATATCTCAGAATAATGAAAAACATTTTAGCAATTAATAAATGTATTTGTTTTATACATATACCAAATTCGATTCTTATTTTATGAAGTGGTGGCAGAAGTAGACTTTTAGTTGGTTAAATAACTTACCTCATGTCAAAAAAGTCCGCTACTCCACATTAAAAAGCATTAGTCAGCTAGAAAATAGTAATGAATATTTATAATAGATCATATGCAAATAATGCAAATTATGCAATGGCTAATTTATCACAATATACCTGAATTACAGCATATTCCTTTAGATCATTACTCGAATTACGATCCATTAAGTAGATTCTAGTAATTTTAGAAGACTCATCCGTAGTTTGTTTACGTACTTCAAAGTGATCACTTTCTTGCGAATATTGCATGAGTTCTCGAAGACACGCACTTGATAATACTACGTGGTATTCGTCTGCTTGCACGCCATGGCATGGGTTACCTGCGCCACTTGTCAATACTAAATCTACACGATTATCATCCACCTCTTCATTGTGCTGTGATTGACGAACCCATTCGAACATATGATTGCTATTATGAGAATTTACGTTTACAGTGATGTGTTGTAAATGAACACCGCTAACTGAAATGAGAAAATGATTTGAAATTTTTTAACACGTAAAATATGTAAATTAGAAAATCAGCAGAATTCGGCTAAAATCTAGATCTGAGGAAACGATACTGTATAATCATTACAAAACTGTTGAAATTGAAAAATAGTTAAAACATCTTAATTCCTTACCATTATTAATACAAAAACTAGCGAATAAGCAGAATAATATCAAATTCATAGATTTGGGTAGCATCTTGAGATGTTATCACTCTGCGGATGTTAATTGTACTGATCGTAAAATTCCTAGATGCTCTAACAGATGCTCTCTTTTATATATTTTTCTCTCCACTTAATTCTAATAAAATCATGTATTAAAATTCAGTTCTTGTTTTCGACTTTGTTATACAGCTGTTTATAGTTTTTAACTTCTAGTCAATAGTATGTCAATGTTCGAAAATTTTATTACTATTAAAAAGCTATATTCTATGAAGTGCCAAACAAAACACGAGTTTTTATATTATTTCTTATTTCTAGTTCAGAAATTCCAAATCATTGTTTTCGCCTAATATCTTTGTAACTCTTAAATTTGACGAAATTGAAATATATTGGCAATTGATAATTCACAATAAATAATCCGATATTTTAATGAATAATATTGTTTTCGTTGTTCTAAATAATATTTTGTATTCAGGTAATACATGTGTAAACTAGTATGCTGACATCGTAGAAAATATTATGTAGATGTTTTTTTATTGTTTGACAGAAAAATATTTTTAATTTTTTATGATCTTCGTACTAAATTTGATATGAATAGAAATATATTATCTTAATACAGTTATTGATATAAATGCATTTTGACCATATAATTTTTTTTTCTATTATTATTATTACAGTTCGACTAAAATTAATCGAAAACCACTACATAAATATAAATTAATTTTCATCTAAATGTAATTGCAATATGGGAATAAAATAATTTTCTACTTTAATATTCTTCTTATATAAATATGGTCTAAGTCGAGCAGAACAAAAAATTGATAATAATTTCTGTCTACGAATAAAAAAAGTTACTTAATATATCCTACAATTAAATGCTATTTTTCTTATACATGTATTCTCTTAATATTTTACCGTATGTACACAATATGATGAATAGTTGATAAAAAAAGATACAAAATAGTTAATAAAATAGTTGATAAAAATAGTTGACAAAAGAATAACTGTATGTAAAGAAAACATTAGTTGCTTAGCTTCGTATGCCTTGGCGCACATGCACAAACAATATAAAAAATCACAGCAGAATATGTGAATCAACAACAGGCCCTTGTTAATTTAATTTTTTTAATTTTTGCTTTTTTGAATCGAAGAAAATCAGAATTTCTAAAGTTGTGTATAGAACTTAACAAAAGTCTACAATGATGATACTTTGTTTATGAAAAACCAGTTAAAATACTGTGATAAGATCATTATAACAAGGCCTGACGTTTAATTTCTGCTTTAGTACACACCGAATTTAAAATTCAAGACTGATACTCTAACTGTATATTTTCAACTGTTTACGGATTGTCGACCTTAGAATTCCTATGAGGAAAAGATTTTTAACAGTTGAAAAAAGATATTTTTTTAATAATGAAAGAATCCAAAAAGGTCAAATGAAATTTAAACGAATTACTTATTTTGCGATGGAACTTTCTTAAGAACTAATCGATTCTATTAGTCAATTCTACTTCGTAAAAAACTATTTCACTACAATCTTACCGCGATCACCGTTTCGCAATATCTCATTTTTTTATTGACATTTTTTTTCGTTTCACGCCGATAAAAGAGAGAAAAAGCATTTCTTAAAAACTAATAACGATAGCGTCTGCCTGGTAATATTCATTAAACTGAGTTCGAAATAAAGGACTGCAACGGTAGATGATGGCATAAGAATTTCTACAATAATTTTTCTGGTTTTCTAATAGTTTTAAACTTAGATCGTGTATCTTAGGAGCGCTTTAATAATAATACTTTTGATGGTTCCTTTTTAACTTATTTATTAATATTAAAGATCGATAATTTGATCGATAATGTGCACAAATAATAATTAATATCAGAAACAATAACAATTTTTATATTGTTTAAACTGTGTGGCTAAAAATATTCTCACATGTAATTTTATCTCAAGTTTTTGTATTGAAAGGATTAATGGATGGAATTTTGATGTTCATTTGATTGCCTCAAGTCAGTGATATTAGATAGTAAACACTTTGCAACCAAATTGTTGATTGCGGAATACCACCGACGTTCGTATCTCGGTACCAATGAAACCGTTCTTATTGGGCTTCAAACTGCGCTACGATCTCTTACAACTAGATGCTGAAAGTTAATGTTATCGTTCTAAATATTTTTATGTAAACGTGTATATAGGAATTGGTGGGAATGAATGGTGATAGGTAATTTAATAAAACACAACAATTGCGCGAAACCAAGAAATCAAACGAATCTTGCTTCGGCGTAATACCCTCACGGTTTTGAGGCAAAAGCCTAAGCAAGCCTACGGATCTTAAACTTTATTAAACAATTATATAGTATACTTACAAAATATATGAACCAAAATTTGTAACTAATCCAGACTTAATTTCTAAATAGATATATTTAATGTTAACAGAAAGCTCTCTTACCAAATATGTAATTAATATTAAATGGGGTTCAGCCCCGGTAATGATGCCCTTTGCCTTGCTTTGCTGCGCCAGGTGAGCGCAGGAGAACTTTCAGGGGATATCGCTGTCCCCAGGTGCAGGTAATCGAATGGCGAAATTTGTTATATCGCAGAGACCCAATATGGTAGGTACGGGCGCAGCCTCACTCCGCAAGCATCAACAGATAGCATAAGGGCTCATTCGAAAAACCTCAGCGTAGAGTCACTCGCCCGCACACATATAATATACACACTATTATACAATAATAACGAATGCCAACGCAACGAGTAATTTACACTAGACGGCAAACAATGAGCTGATCGACAAACAGAGAGTTAGTAGTGACGAATCAACCAAAATTGTACGAAGTCAAGCGTGATCTGATCTACCGCGCAGTCGTCTGGTCATTCTCCGTCGGACCTTCAGAGGGCGCATGCACGTGTATGAGCTTTGTTTCTTACGCATTTCTCCTTTAAACAAGCGCGGCAATCGCAGCATCAACAGGAACGGATTTCTGACTATCGAAATACAAATGTATCCAATACGGTATGTGTATAGTTATACTATTCGAGATGTGTATATAGTACGCTAGCAGATGCATTATATCTCAAGTCGTCGGAAACCGCAAAATTACCTCATGGCAGCGTTGCCCGCGGGTCGATTTGTCGTTTAATCAAGGAATCATTTAATCGAAAGACTGTTTAATCACTGCGGCGTCGATTATTTTGGGCCCATGAATATCAAAATTCGTCGCCGGAGGGAGAAAAGATGGGAGGTATTATTCACTTGTCTCACAACTCGAGCCGTTCATCTTGAACTAGCTTGCTCCTTGAGTGCAAGCTCTGCTATCATGGCGTTACAACGACTTGCTACCAGAAGAGATACGCCAAGCCTAATGTACAGTGGCAACGGTACTAATTTCCACGGAGCAAATCAAGAACTTAGAAATGCTATCTCTGAGATAGATAAAAATAAATTTCAGGACTTTGCGCTCAATAAACGCATTAAGTGGATTTTCAATACGCCAGGTGCTCCTCATATGGGTGGCGCATGGGAGCGTTTGGTAAAATCGGTAAAAGTTACATTGCAAACCCTACTGAGAAAACAAGTGAGGAAGTTTTGCATATGCTCCTAAAGACACAATGAAGCATTAACACTGAATCATTTTCTTATTGGCGTTTCATCAGGAGAACTAGAATTGGGTAAATACGATGCACAAAATATATGTGCACGAAAACAATGGAAAATAGCGCAACATTTCGTCGATTCGTTTTAGGAACTACTCCCAAATATACTCTAAGCTCGCGACTATTATTGAAGAATAAAAGTGAACGAATTACTATTTGTAGAATCGTGGCCGTAAAAGCTATAAGCCTCAACGTAATGTGTTGTTGAGGTTCTCTAAGCGAAGCCGCGGGAAGTCAGATGTCGCGTGTCTAAATAAACATGGACATATAATCCTATCGCGATTCGGCGAAGGATCGTAGCGCCACATGCCTTTTCGATTAGGCCGATTTCCGTAATGTATAAAATAAATATTCGAGACTCCAGCGTCATTCTTTTCACGGCAGCTTTCTAGTGCGGACGTCTTATTAACTGGTTCATTTCACAAAATCTCCTTTGCTGTATTACATTGATAATTTTGAATTTTTCTTTTACACAGCTTTAAAATCGCAAATCCAGTCCTCTTATTTTATAATGTTTAAATTGCAAAATTCAGTAATAGCATTAGAAAAATTTTAATATATTTGGATATCTGCATAGTCCTGACATAGTTAAAACATTTAGAAGGAAACTTTCATATTTTACACAGCCTGAAAATAAAAATAAATGTAACAATATTTCTAGATGTCAACGAGAAAGCTTTAATAATAAAAATATTAATTTTGATCGTTCTTTTTTAAACTTATTTATTAATATTAATGATCGATAATTTACATAATGTGCACATATAATAATTATATCTGTAATGTTAAAAATATCCTCGGTTGTAATGCTATCTCAACTTTTTCTAATGAAAGAATTCGTAGATGGAATTTCGGTCTATTATATTTCATTTATAGTTTATTGTTTGATTATTCAATATTAACTAATGTTGCAGCATCCATTAGACCATACGATTTAATCAAGCAAAATTATTTCCCCAGACAGCATCTCGATTATTCTGTAATGAAAACATTTTTATATTTGATTCAAACGAGTTGCATGATAAATTGGATAACTTTATTTCATAAACGAACTACTTGTTTATACTAATTTTATATATTAACTCAGAAAAAAAACATTCTAGCAATTGATAAATGTAGTCGTTTTATACACATACAAAATTCTATTCTAATTTTACGGAGTGGTGCCAAAAGTGGACTTTTACTTGGTTAGATAACTTGCCTTCTATTAGAAAAGTCAACTACAACACATGAAAAGGGTTCGTCAGCTAGAAAAGAAAATAGTCGTTAATATTTATGATAGACCATACTAATAGTGCAAATTGTGCGATGGATAATAATTAATATTTTATTTATATATACCTGAATTACTGCAAATTCTTGTAGCTCATGTTCTGCTTCAGGGTGCAATAAATAAATACTAGTAATTTTAGAAGACTCATCCGTAGTATGTCTATATACGTTAAAGTGATTACTGTCCTGAGAATGGTGCATGAGTTTTCGGAGACACGCACTTGATACTACTACGTGGTATTCGTCTGCTTGCACGCCATGGCATGGGTTACCTGCGCCACTTGACAATACTAAATCTACATGGGTATCATCCAACTCTTCATTTTCATGCGATTGACGAACATAATCGTACAGAGGCTGTAAATCGTGTTCCCATGGAGCGTAAGTTACAATGATTTCGTGTATATTAACACCGCTAACTGAAATTAGAAAATGATTTCAAATATTTCGAGACAAAAAATATGTAAATTCGAAAAATAGTAGAAGCTATTCTATATAATCATTACAAAACTGTTGAAATTGAAAAATAGTAAAAACATAATTGCTTACCATTATTAATACAAAAGCTAGCGAATAAGCAGAATAATATCAAATGCATAGATTTGGGTAGCATCTTGAGATGTTATCACTCTGCGTATGTTAATTGTACTAATCGTAAAATTCGTAAAAGAGCAGATGCTCTCTTTTATATATTTTTCTATCCATGTAATTCTAATGAATTCATGTGATAAAATTCAGTATCTGTTTGTAAGCTTATTGGAAACCTGCTTAAAGTTTTTAACTTTTATTCAACTATATGTCAATACCTGACAACTTCATTACAACAAAGAATTCTTTTTATGAATTTCTAAACAGAAAAGGATTATTTATACTACTTCTGATTCATAGTGAAGCAATTTCAAATAATTGCATTCGACTTCTTTCTCCTTTTTACTGGAGTAAAAATTCAGAATTGAGGATATATTAATTCGATATTTTAATTAATATTATTATTTTCATGATCCTGAATTATACTGTGTACTAATGCAACCTGTATTAAGGCAATACATGCGTAAAACAAGTAAGATGAAATCGTAGAGAAGGTTTAATAGATGTTTTTTTATGCATTGACGGAAAATTAGTTTAAACTTTTATGTTCTGCTTACTAAATTTTATATTAATACATATACAATATCTTAAAAGAGTTATTGATGTAAATACATCTTGAACATGTAAATTTTTTCCCTATTATTGCTATTACATTTGGACGAAAATTAATCCTACAATTTGATGCTAAATGTATTGCCTATACCATGTATTATCTTAATATATTGTCTTCTATAGACAAAATGATCTAAAGTCAATAACAATTCCAAATCATTGTATGAAAAAAAAACATTGTTTGCTTTGTTACATTTACCTTAGGCAAACGTTTACCTTGCAAAATAAAAGGTCAGAACAGTATATGTATATAAAAGACAGTTTCCAGTTAATTTTATTTTTTAATTTTTTACTTTTGTGAATAAAAAAAATCTTAAATAACTAATGTTTTCTATAGAACAGAAAGAAAATTCGAGAATTTGGATATATTTTTTATTATACACGAGCTTAAATTATGTAATGAGATTATTATAATAAGATTATATGTTTAGTTTCTGTTTCACTACGCACCGAATTTCAAATTCAAAACTGATACTCTGAATATATTTCCAACTGTTTACGGATTATTGACCTTAGGATTGTTATGGGGAAAAGATGTTTGATAGTTGAGAAAAGATATTTTTTTAATAATGAAAAATTCAAAAAGGTCAAATGAATTTCCACGAATTACTTAGTTTGAAATGGAACTTGCTTAGAAACTAATAGAGTAATTAACTAGTTTTTAGATAATAATTAATGAAAAATTAGCACTACATAATAGATTTCGTACGTTTAAAATTCGTAATGTATCGCAACTAAAGACCAAAAAGATCTGAAACTATTCCAAAAAGGTACTCGACAGCCCTTACTTAATTTTACTTCCTTAAAAAAATTTCACTAGTCTTACCGCGATCACCGTTTCGCAAAATCTCATTTTTTTATTGGCATATTTTCTCGTTTAACTCCCATAAAAGAGAAAAAAAATACTTTCTTGAAAACTAGGAATGATTTTGTCTGCCTGATATTATTATTATATTACTGCCTACAGATATCTTTACTCTTTCATTTATCGAAAAATTTAGTTGGCGGGGCGGGGAGGGGTCGAGCCCCTCTGGTCTCTCTGATTGGCGGCCTCTTAAAACTTTTATATATATTATATATTTATTTATTTATTTATGTATTTATTTATTTATTTATTTATTTAATTATTTATTTGTTTATTTATTTATTTATTGAACAAAACAATGGTCCTTTTACAAAGGTATTCAAATAAGATCTAAATAAAAAATATTGACATTTTATATTTTTTCTTACTATGGACACAGCTATGATTCAATTCAATTGATTATAGTCGTAATATCTGTAATGAATTCATGTCTAATAACAATTTTCCTGACAAATTCTCATGTCTTGTAATTAATTAGTCTTATATATTGATTATAAATAAATTCAGAGAACTATTCAATAGATGCCAACAATACTTCTTCATACCTATTTTTATATCATACTATACAGAATATCCTATTTATTGAATGGGAGATCGATAAGTAAAAAACTGTTCAAAATAGAAGAGAATATCTTCAAAATAAAACAGCGATAAGTCCTAACACTTTACAGCATGAATTTTTCAGATAATCACAGTTAATTTGCTCAATCTGCGTCAAATTTATTATGCATCAGTCTCTTTTTTGAGATGAAAGAATTAATTGACCCCTATTTATGAATAAATGTAATAATATTTGTAGATGTCAACAAGATATTTAAAAAAAGTTTTATTACATATATTAGAATAACAAATACTTTTATCGGTCTTACAGCCTTTAGACTATAATATATCAAACTAAAGTAATTACAGTCACACTGTCCGTAAATTGTTTCTCGGTCTTACATTTTTTATAAAGGCTGATAAAACCGATAAGCTCGATAAGACCGATAACAGTATTTATTAATTTAATTCGAAATAGTACAAATTTTAATTTCATTATATTACTTATAGTGGCAAACTGTAGGTGTCTAGGAACTATTGCTATGAAATTGCATTTATGAAAGTTTTGTCAGTCATAGAAATTTTCTAAATTTGTAAACTTTTAATATTTAGATATTTAATATTTAGATGGTGCATTGGATATAATTATTTGAAATATACTATAATAATATCTTAGGAAAGCTTTAATAACAATAATAATTTTGATGGTTATTTTTTCAACTTATTTATTAAAATTAATGATCGATAAGTTACATAATGTGCACATATAATAATTATATCACGAACAATATCAATTACTATATTGCTTCAACTGAACTGTTAAAAATATCCTTGCTTGTAATGCTATCTCAACTTTTTAATGAAAGAATTCATAGATGGGATTTTGGTTTATTACCTTTTATTTATAGTTTATTGCCTGATTATTGAATATTAACTAATGTTGCAGAATCTACTAGGCCATACGATTTACTTAAGTAATGGAAAAATTATTTTCCGAGACATCATCTCAGTTATTCTGTAATGTAAACATTTTTATATTTTATTAGAAGAAGTTGCATGATAAATTGGATAACTTTATTTCATACTTTATTTCAACAAATTACTTGTTTATCCTAATTTTATAGATTAACTCAGAAAAAAAAACATTCTAGCAATTGATAAATGTATTTTTTTTATACATGTACAAAATTTTATTTTTATTTTATGGAGTGGTGCCAAAAGTGGACTTTTACTTGGTTAGATAACTTACCTTTATTAGAAAAGTCAACTACGACAGATGAAAAGGGTTCGGCAGCTAGAAAAGAAAATAGTCGTTAATATTTATGATAGACCATACTAATAGTGCAAATTGTGCGATGGATAATTAATATGTTATTCGTATATACCTGAATTACTGCAAATTCTTGTAGCTCATGTTCTGCTTCAGGGTGCAATAAATAAATTCTAGTAACTTTAGAAGACTCATGCGTAGTTTGTCTACGTACTTGAAAGTCATTACTTTCCTGAGAATGATGCATGAGTTCTCGGAGACACTCGCTTGATACTACTACGTGGTGCTCGTCTGCTTGCACGCCATGGCATGGGTTACCTGCGCCACTTGACAATACTAAATCTACATGGGCATCAAAAAACTCTTCATTTTTATGCGATTGACGAACATAATCGTACAGAGGCTCTAAATCGTGTTCCCATGGAGCGAAAGTTACAGTGATTTGATGTATATTAACACCGTTAACTGAAATTAGAAAATGATTTCAAATATTCCGAGACAAAAAATATGTAAATTAGAAAAATAGTAGAAGCTATTCTATATAATCATTACAAAACTGTTGAAATTGAAAAATAGTTAAAACATCTTAATTCCTTACCATTATTAATACAAAAACTAGCGAATAAGCAGAATAATATCAAATTCATAGATTTGGGTAGCATCTTGAGATGTTATCACTCTGCGGATGTTAATTGTACTGATCGTAAAATTCCTAGATGCTCTAACAGATGCTCTCTTTTATATATTTTTCTATCCATGTAATTCTAATGAATTCATGTGATAAAATTCAGTATCTGTTTGTAAGCTTATTGGAAACCTGCTTAAAGTTTTTAACTTTTATTCAACTATATGCCAATACCTGACAACTTCATTACAACAAAGAATTATTTTTTATGAATTTCTAAACAGAAAAGGATTATTCATACTACTTTTGATTCATAGTGAAGCAATTCCAAATCATTGCATTCGACTTTTATTTCTTTATTACTGGAGTAGAAATTTAGAATTCAGGATATATAATTCGATATTTTAATTAATATTATTATTTTCATGATCCTGAATTATACTGTGTGCTAATGCAACCTGTATTAAGGCAATACATGCGCAAAACAAGTAAGATGAAATCGTAGAAAAGGTTTAATAAATATTTTTCGATTCATTGATGGAAAATTAGTTAGAATTTTTATGTTCTGCTTATTAAATTTTATATTAATACATATACAATATCTTAAAACAGTTATTGATATAAGTGCATCTTGACCATGTAAATTTTTTACCTATTATTGCTGTTACAGTTGGACGAAAATTAATCGATAATCACTACATAAATATAAATTAATTTTCATGTAAAGATAATGACAATATGAAAATAAAAGCAATATAGTCTATACATTATTAATCAAAATGATTTTCTATATAAACATTTAACTCGTGTAAACATAAGAGAAGTTGAGCAGAAGAAAAAATCGAAAAGATTTTGTTATTTATGAATAAAAAAATATCTACTAAATATATCCTACAATTTCGTGCTAAATATATGACCTATACTATGTATTGACTTAATATTTTGTCTTGTATAGACAAAATGATCTAAAGTCAATAAAAATTTCAAATAATGTTACGAAAAAAAACATTGTTTGTTTTGCTACGTATACCTTGGGACCCATGCATGGGAAAAATATAAGGTCAGGTTTATGTACATAAAAGACAGTTCCAAGTTAATTTTATTTTTTAATTTTTTGCTTTTATGAATCGAAAAAAATCTTAAATAACTAATGTTTTCTATAGAACAGAAAGAAAATTCGAGAATTTGGATATATTTTTTATTATACACGAGTTTAAATTATGTAATGAAATTATTATGATAAGATTAGACGTTTAGTTTGTTTTTCATCTCGCACCAAATTTCGAATTCAAAACTGCTACTCTAAATGTATTTCCAACTGTTTACCAATTGTCGACCTTAGGATTGTTATGAGGAAAAGATGTTTGACAGTTGACGAAAGATATTTTTTTAATAATGTAAGCTTGAACAAAAGTCAAATGTATTTCCACGAATTACTTATTTTTCGATGGAATTTTCTTGGAATCCAATCAAAAGAGTAATCAACTAGTTTTTAGATAATAGTTAATGACAAATTAACATAAAATAATGGATTTTCTACGATTAAGATTGGTAAGATATCGCAAATAAAGTTCAAAAGGATTCGGATACTATTCCAAAATAGCACTCGACAGCCGTTAGTCAATTCTAGTTTGTTGAAATATATTTCACTACAGTCTTACCGCGATCACCGTTTCGCAAAATACCATTTGTTTTTATCGATATTTTTCTCATTCGACGCCCATAAAAGAAAGTAAAAGCATTTTTTGGAAACTAATAACGATAGCGTCTGCATGGTAATATTCATTAAACTGAGTTCGAAATAAAGGACTGCAACGGTAGATGACGGCACGAGAATTTCTACAATATATAATAATAAGCTGCATGAGGTTTCTGGCTCTTGCAAGGGTAGGACAAGTTGACGGCTCGTTTTGCTCCAAATTCAGTTAGTCCCTCCACATCGCGCTCGACAGTGATTAGAAATTTTTGTAATCAAACGACGTGTAGAAAGATTTTTTCTCATTAATAAATTTTCTGGTTTTATAAAAGTTTTAATATTTAGATCATGCATTCGATACAATTATTTTCATGAAACTATACTAACATATTAGAAACGCTTGAATAATAACACCTTTGATGATTCTTTTATCAACTTATTTATTAATATTAAAGATCGATAATTTATATAATGTGCACAAATAATAATTAATATCAGAAACGATAACAAATTTTATATTGTTTAAACTGTGTGACTGAAAATATTCTTGCATGTGATTTTGTCTCAAATTCTTGTAATGAAAGGATTAATGGATGGAATTTCGATTTTTAGTTTATTGCCTGAAGTAATGTTGCAGAATTCATTAGACTGTAAGATTTACTCAAGCAATTGAAAAATTCATTCTCCTACGGAGCATCTCAGTAATTCTGAAATGTAAAATTTTTTATATTTTATTAGAAACAACTTCATGATAAATTGGATAACTTTATTTCATAAACAAACTATGAAGTGGTTATAACTTATTTTATGAAGTGGTGCCAAAAGTGAACTTTTAGTTGGTTAGATTATTTACCTTATGTTAAAAAAGTCAGCTATTCATCATGTAAAGGATCCCTCAGCTAGAAGAGAAAATAGTCGTTAATATTTATAATAGATGATATTAATAATGCAAATTGTCCAATGGATAATAATCAATTTATTATCATTATATACCTGAATTACAGCTGAGTCTTTTAGTTCATGATCCGAATAACGGTTCATTAAATAAATTCTATCAATTTTGGTAGATTGATCCCTAATTTGTCTGCGTACTTCGAAGTGCTCGCTATCCTGAGAATGATTCATGAGTCCTCGAAGACACTCGGCTGATACCACTACGTGGTACGCGTCAGCTTTGACGCCATTGCATGGGTTTCCTGCGCCGCTTACCAATCCTAGAGTTACGTGGGAATCTTCATCGTCCTCATTATTTTGTGATTGTTCAATTAGATCGGTTATGGTATCTAGACCCTGAGTCCATTGATGTATATTTACAACGATATGATGTAAATTACCGGCGCTAACTGAAATGAAAAAATGATTCGAAATTTTTTGATACACATAATATGTAAATCAGAAAATTAGATGAAGTTTATTAAAATCGAGATACTATAAAGTTTCTGAAATTTCAAAATAATTAAAATACCGTAATTTCTTACCATTATTAATATAAAAACTAGCGAACAAACAGAATAATATCAAGTGCATAGATTTGGGTAGCATATTGAGATGTTATCACTTTACGGATATCAGTTACACTAATAGTAAAATTATACTCTATCACCACAGATTCTCTCTTTTATATATTTTTCTGCCCATTGAATTCTAAAGAAATCATGTAATAAAATTAATTTCCTGTTTTCGACCTTGTTCGAAATATGTTTAAGCTTTTAAGTTTTAGTCAATTGTATGCCAATGCTCGACAACTTCAATACAATAAAAAGTTATATTCTAGGAATTACCAAATAATAACTGCATTATTATATTACTTCTGATTTATAGTTAAAAAGTTCCAAATCATTGTATTCGTCTAATGTCTTCGTAACTTTCAATTTTGACGAAATTTGAATATATTGGAAATTGATAATTCATAATATAAATCCGATATTTTAATTAATATTGTCGTCTTCGTTGATCTAAATGATAATGTGTATTAAAGCCATGTATGTGTAAAACAAGTGATATAACAATAATATTTTTAATTATTATGATCGGCTTATTAAATGCTACATTAAGAAATGTATCATATATTAAATATGCAATTGTTTACATAAATGCATTTTCATAAATTGCATAATTGCATAAATGCATGTAAATTTTTATCGATTACCCGTGTAAAAATATCCTCGACATGTCCCCAGTATGAGCTAGATTCTAGTTCTATTCTCACATACGTAATAACTCGTTAGATTCGAATAGTATTTCGCTGTAATTATTCCATTTCCACAATATTCTACGAATTACTCTATTAAATCTATATAGATTTACTCAACTTCACTTCATATAGGAATTTTATTTTGAATCTACTTAAATATCCTTTCTTTTTTACTTACATAGGGATAAGTTGGGATTCCCTATTCCATGGTCCGCGCTTTCTGTACAATCGAGTTTACAATCGAGTTGATATGTAAATATTTATCAATTGCTATCATAACTAATCTGTCGTATAGATACTGTGTTAGCTTGTGAAAAAGAGGGTCGTCGGTTTGAGTCCAAGGCAGGTGGAGGTTTTTTAAGCATAATAAAATTATTATTTTTAATGTACGTGGATAATTAATAATAATAATATAAAAATATAATAATAATAATATAATATTATATATTATTATAAATATAATAATAATATAATAATATAAAATTTTTATTTTAAATATATATTTCGAAAAATAGAATACAATTATTTATTGGAAACAAGAAAATCTGTATGTATATTTAATTTAAATTAATATTTACTTGATATTAAATATATTATTCATATTGTAATTTTCCACATACTAATTCTACTTCATATTTCGGTTATTTTTTAGACAGAATCGAATAAAATTTCGAGTTGAAATAAAAATGTTTTGAATAGGTTTTATATAGAATTCTCTAGATATTGATTAGTGTTACATGGTAGGATTTAGTTAGATATTTCTACTAGTATCCAAAATTGTATAGGACATATATACACCATATAATCTATTAAGGTTTACTTGCTAGAGCTCAATAATAAATAGGGATAACTCACAGGATCCGTAAAGGATTCTATACTAAATTTCTAGACGAGTATTTTCATTACAGTTCAACTATAATTAATCGGTTTCCACTACACAGATATAAATTAATTTTAATGCAAATGTACTGACAAATAGGTGAATAAAAGCAATAAACTCAATACATTATTAATAAAAATAACTTTCTATTTATAATATTATTTATATTATATAAATATAGAAGAAATTTATATTATATAAATATTTATATAAATATAGAATAAATCGAGCACTACAAAGATTGACAATATTTCTCTGTTTACAAATAAAACATATTTACTAAATATATCCTACAATTTAATGCTATTTGTCTCATATATATAATCTCTTGATGTTTTGCCTTATATACACAACATAATGTAAAATTAATAAAAATTTCAAATAATAGTATGAAAAGAAAACATTCCTTGTTGTGCTCCGTATGCCTTGGAACGCGTGTACGAGCAATATAAAAAATGAGATCAGTATATGTCAATAAAAGACAGGTCCTTGTTAATTTTATTCTTTTAATTTTTCCTTTGTTGAATCAAAGAAAATCGTAAATGACTAAGATTATCTATATAACCTAAATAACATTCTAGAATATTGATATACTTTTATTCTACGCAATATTAAATTAGGCGATAAGATGATTATAATTAATTCAGACCTTTCTTGTCTGCTTGACTACGCACCAAATTTTGAATTAAAATCTGATGCTGTAAATATATTTTCAACTGTTTACAGATTGTTGACCTTAGGCTCGTTACGAGGAAAAAATATTCGACATTTGAGGAAAAGATATTTTTCTTTTAATATAAGCTTCCAAAAACGTTAAATTAATTTTGAAGAATTATTTATTTTTCGATGGAATGTTCTTGGGAACTAATTGAGTAATCAACTTTTTTTAGCTAATAATTAATGAAAAATTAGCATCAAATAATAGACCAACTATGATGAAAATTCGTAAGATATTACAAATAAGATTCAAAAAGATCTGAAACTAATCCAAAAAAACACTCGATTGCCCATAGTTAATTACACTTCGTAAAAAAATATTCAAGGACAGTCTTATCGCAATCGAATATTAAATTCACGACAGCTTATTGGATTTTTTACTTCATAATCAGGCGTGATCGTTGGCTCGCGATCGTACTTGTTTTTATCGAAGTTTTTTTCGTTTAACACCCATAGAAAACAAAGAAAAGCATTTTGTGAATATTAAGATACCTGAAGTTGATAATGATAAGCTGCAATAAAATTCTCTGCATATCGCAAGGATAGAAAAAGTTGATGCTATGTTTTGAACCAAAGTCAATCGTTTTCTCCATGTTCCGTTGGCTCGTTCACGAGTGGGCTGATTACAGTATAGAGGATTTCACGAATCAAAAAAATTGCGCGACTCGTTAGCGAAATGTTGATTTGTTAAGTTTAGCGGAAAAGTCGAGCAATTAAGTTTCCGACGATGCAGATATAGATTTGAGTACAACATGTTGGGACTGCAATATAAAAATTCTGTCGTATTTCCGCGGTTCTCTGGGTAATCCGAAATTATTTGTTCGTTACGAAAATATCTAGGATTATATTTTAGATACACTAACAGAAGGCAGTTGATAAAATGAAGTAAAAAGTCAAAATTATTTTCAGTTTATTTATGAGTGACACAAACATTTTTACTTGTTTTGGATAAAAATGTAATGTGTTCTACGGTTTTCTAAGTATTTTATTGGAACAAGATGATAAAATTATTCATAAATCCAATTATTCTCTATTGTAAGAATTTTATGTATACATATAATATCTGCTAGCATTTATACGGCAGAAATTATCACTATAAAAGTACGAGCGACATCTGGAATTTATTTTCTTTCTTTAGTATTTTTTATCTTTTTTCTTATAAAGAAAACTATTAGTTTATTTCTTTTGGGGCAATTGAGCTTGGTGCGGCAATGATTTGATTGACCATGACAACTTTCTTTCTAATATCGAATTATTGCATTTGAATTACAATTTAAAACATTAAGAATGTACTCAGCTTATTTTTTAATCAATTTGATTGTGCCTCTTATATCAATTAATTCTTCATTTTCATAAAAAATCGTTTCATTGGATGGATGTCACTGGATGGCTACTGAGTTGAATGTCTGGCCAATTCCCATCATTACTTACTGGCATCCAGCCATTAATCCAGACCATTCTATATTAATATAACCTAATTAACTTCTAAAACTGCTATTTGGCTAAAACCAACAGAATTGAAAAATGAGGGTATATCCTGTAATTATATTCTTTCAAATCACAAATTTTATCAGGTCACCAGGTTAATGCAAGCAAAAATAGCATTTGAAAAACGTTTCCATTTTGATTCTCGTAGTCATGTGGAATTTTTTTCAAGTATGACGTTATAAAAACTATAATTATATCACAATTATGCTGGAGAAAATTTAAGCTTTATGAAAAAAATAAGCTATTTTATATAGAATAAATATTATAAATACATAAATTATTAGAAATTTTACATAATATTTATATACAGTAGATAAAAAAATTGTTCCAATGTAATAATTTTAGATGTGTTGATCAAAACTGATCAGCAAACAACAGAATTCTCCATAGATACGGGCTTGGTGGGCGTTCGAACCTTAATATTTTTAATTTTACTTGGATCATGTAAACTTCCTAACAATGTATGATGGACTGGCCTCTTCAGTCACGGAGTTTCAATGCATCTCTTATAGCCTCTCACTTTTAAGTGTGTTCTTTAGCTTCTCATGGTATCCGCTGTCAACTCTAAAGCATTTGGTATGGGGGCTAAAATTAAACACACGCACATACTTCTCGTATTGGTGTCTATATTTCTTGTTCTTTTGAGGCAAGGCATATGTATTTCGAGCACCTGGATGAAATACGTATGTACTCTGGTCTGAATCGATAGTCTTATGAATGAACTGAAGAGTAAGCACTGAAAAAATCTTGACCCTGGTTCTTGTTTTTACACTAAAGAGAAGGATTTTGGTCTAATACCATACTTAGGACAGGTGTATGTCTGGTTTACTTATTTCTAGAGCAAAGTTTTGGGGAGTCAATACAGTGGCGAAAAAACGAACCACCAAGGCGAAGAAGATGATGAGGTCTGTAATTCTAATCGATCTCTGTCACTAAAGTCGTGGAGTAACCTAGAATACGTAAACCAGCTTTCGAAAAAACACACCACAACAGGACTTCAGGGCGTTCAGAGATGTATCTCCAAATAGTGGTACAGCGCATCAATCGCTTAGGTAGGTACCTCCCCCTCCCCCATATTGCGTTGGCTACTGACCATATTTTTTGATGGCGCTATAAATAGTGAAGCCTCGGATATTTCTGTTGGCTGATCCACTGAATCCGTTTATCCAATAACACAAGGAGGATTTACTTGCGAGTTAAACTATTGGATAAGAAGCTTTTTTCACGAAGATTGTGTGAGGAGTGCAAAATCGAAAGGCTCACAAGGAATGGTATGATAAATATCACCAACGGCAGGTAAAGCACATTCAATGGCCATTTGAAGAAAAGACCTTTCCAAATAAAAAAGAGGCTAACCGGTTCATCGAGAATGTGCGATTTATTAATCCGGCCCTCCTCGATTCTTTTCCCAAGTGTATCCTGGAAACCACCAAGGAGCAGTGTAAATGTGCAACATAAAAAACACAGGTTAATTTGTTATATAAAGTTTAAGAAATCACAAAGCATTTGCAACATTCAGACGGAATTTTTCTATAATTAAATCAAATAATCGTCACTCCAAATTTTTCCTGTCTAAACATCTGGTTCGTATAAATAACACAGGACTATTGAAAAATCCATGCAATTTCTCCTCTTCCAGTATGTTCTCTCTGTTTCACTCTCTTTCTTTCTTTGACAATAACAATTGGACACCAAGAGAGGCTTGCGAGCGGCTTTTATCAATGTTAACTTTTATCAAGAAAACACATATTACATTCGGATCGAGCTCCTAGAGTCACTTAAATTTTGTCAACGATAACGACAAGATTATAGAGAAAAATAATATTCTATTCCTCTTAAAAGCTAAGCACATGATTATAGAGGGTATACTTGGTTACAATCGCTCAATATATTAGGAAAAGAAATAGCTTATATCGTAATTTCAAAAATATTTTTAATTTAATTATTTAAAAATATGCGAATGTTAAAGTATTAAACGCATTTCGGAGATCACCATTTAGGTCTGATGTGCTTTACATTAAGCCTGGTCTACACTACCTCTTAGAGAATGTACTATATGCTATAGCCTTTTAAATTGATGTTTAGATTGCAGATGATTTTGTGCATGAGGGGGCATTGGTTTGGCAGGCTGCATTAGCTGTGTCGGACTTGTCGACCTGTACCACAGTGATACTTAATGCGGAAAAAATTCAAGTCATAATGTTTGAACACTTGTAAAATTATTGCTGAATTGATTAATGGTTATTTAGTGTCGAACCGAGAGACGGGAGTTCGACGCCCTTTTCTGATGGTATGTTTCGGCACAGTTTTAGTCTTAGCTCTGTTGTTGAGAGTCTATACGATCTGGGAAATCGTCTGGAAGGCAGACTGGAATAAACTTTCTCGCACTCGACTAGATTTTAACGTATTCAATGTTAATTTATTTTGTTTCGTCCCTCATATTGTTTCAAGTTTTATGCAAGCATGGAGTATTTATAGGGATGCATAAGTCGAGTACTTGAGTTCGAGTGCGTGTATTTATGTATTTATTTTTACTTTATTAACTGATGGATGTGCGAGTATACGCTGTTATTTTTGTATGTTGATTATAATTATACTTTTCTTTTGATTTAAGCAAGAATACTATTCGAAGTTATAACTGCGGTAGCAAAAACTTATGTATATGTAACTGATAAATCAGGCTCTCTAGGCCAGAATATAGTTCAGATAGAATAGAACACTCTCGTAAAGCGATTTGTCCATTACCAATTTGCGTTGGCTTATAAAGCATCAAAGAAAGATATCAGCAGGTAAGTATGGCTTTTACAAGCTTTGAAGTGGTATATCAACACAGATGTATAAGAATTGTAAATATATACATACTCATGAATTATCTCTAAAGAATCGTGTCTCTGGACCAATATATGCAAAAAAAAGACAAGTCATTTATGTAGTGAAAGAATTTACCGTGAGACACAGGAAGGGCAAAATGACATTTCTTGGAGAGATACCATCTCACGTTTTGTTACCATTAAACTATTAGTAATATTAATAGGATGCTCTTTTATATTTTTATATAGTATTTATGTTATGATGTTATTTTATTATTTTATACAAATATTATGCATTAATGAAGTAACTTGTGAAGTAATTTATTGCATTAATAATTTAATTTATTATATAATTTTGTATCCATGATCATAAATAAATACGCATCAATCTCTCTCATTCTCTCGCTCTCTCTTTCCTCTTTTTAACTCAGGCGGTATCTTTGGCAAATCCTTAATAGAGTTTACATTTGTATCTATGTCGAGATGTTCGCTACGCTTATTTTAGTTATACTCTAGTACGAGCCTCAATTCGTCCCTTCGTCATCTCTGTTTTACCTTTATTTCCTCATCGATGTACATGGTTCGTTATTCTCGATCTAATTGTTACGAGAAATACGCGAAGCTGATCCAACAAGCAAGCTCACAGAACTGAGATACTTCCAACAACGTACGATCCGCGAGCATGGTTATAAAAGTGTGTTCATTGCGCTTTTTTGACAATGAAACAGATATCGATCTGGGGGAAATTGAAGTTCGTTCCAGAACTGTGCGAACTTTGAACTCATCGAGGATATTATTACAATTGAACGAAAATGATTTTAGCACCTTCAAAATTTTATATGTTATTTAATAGCATTGAAAATATACTGTGGGAAATAATTTTGCAAATCAAAAAAAAATTTTTTTTACAGCACATTAATTTGACACAATCTCTTTTGAAATTTGGTGAATTTCGAGTGTTTTCTAGACTTTGTTTCACAAAAAAGTAGAGAATTTTTGGACTGGGATTTTTAACATTTGTACAATAATGAATAAACACTTATGAATTGATATGCCTGTCAATTTCGAATGTTCATGTGATATGATTTATAATATCGTGTAAAAACTCAACCTGAAGTATAATTTATTCACTATACCATGCATAAATACGCGGCATCGCCGTACTAGGTGCGGTCGAGAATGAATGAGAATTTGAAACTTTTCCGGACTGCAGTCATTTATTAAGCAATATTACATATTGTCACAAGACCGATAAATACATTTATTAATTTGTTCACAACAGTCGAAATAAGAACGATTTTTCATTTTTTTTAATCCGATTGACATATTCAAAAGCATGAAAAATTCAAATCATAATGTGTACAAAACAAGAGAAAAAAAAAACTTATTACTCTTAAAATTTAAACTTTTTACGACCTGAGTTCAGAAAGATCGTACCTGATTTTCATAAAAATGATGAGCCATGACAATAGTTATTAGCAGATCGCCTAAAAGCATTTATGATTCCCGATGATTTTTAATTATTATTAGCCTACTGATTATTATAAATTATGACAAATTTCAGACTATTAGTAAATGGTCTCATTACGTTTTGAATCCGCAATTTTCTGCCAAACGTTTTATAAAACATATCATGTAAATTACATTATTCTATTTATTGGAATACACGTGGAATGTATTGCACGGCATTTGTTAATGCTCTCATTAGTTGAAATTATAACTTCTTTTCGTAATTTTGTTACATCAGCTAATTTCTGTTAATCAATCTCGGAATAATTTTAGAAAAATATTTTATATAAAATGGTGCAAAATACGTGATCAGTTTATAGGGATTAAATTTCAGACTATTTACTTTCTCTACGATTAAGCAAGCAGATTTTGGTAATTGTAATTACAACGCTACCTCTTCTTCGTTTTCACGGTGCTCTAATTTCGCCCGCAGCAGAGCGAACAGATTCGTAATTTACGCGTGTCGAGACGAACGAACGAACGATCGAGGCCTGTGCAGAGGAAACCCTATAATTTTCGCAACCGAGTACAAACTTTCACCGAAATGTCCGTTCTTTTTGACAGCCAGCTTCTGCATATTTATCAAAATTCCGTTGTTTTTTGTTGGAAAACGTGAAAGAAAAAAAAGGTTGTACTTATTGAAAAAATTCTACAAACAGTCTTTTATAAATTTATAAACTGACTTGTTTTCGGTATAGTTTTCAGACCGCTAATTAAAAAAACTTAAATAATTGAATACGGTATTATACGCTCCCAACTGAGTACCATGAATTTTACCGAAAATATCCGTAATTTAGATAATCTGCATAATGCCTGGGGATTTTCTGAAAGTCCCGTTTCCACAGGCGCATTGCTTAAGACTTTCTGACAGTAAAATTCGGCTGAAAAAAAATTCGAAGAGCCAATATTTTATTCAATAGGAATGATATTTTTAAATTGTATGATATGCGCGCAGTCGAATTTTTCTTAATTCGATGAAATACATGAAAAATAAACGAAATTAAAATATAATTAAAAGAATGTGAAGTACTATTGTCGAAATTTTATAGAATTCCTTAAAATTAGTAGATAAATTTAGATGTATTACATTTATATTAAAATTATATTGAAGTTATTGTACCTATATTGAATAGACAAAAATCAAATTATGTACGAGCAGAAAACGACATAGGATTATTTAAATGCCGTACAGAAAGTTTTATATTATATTAAATTGAAAGGAGTGTAAAGACTTGTATTGAAAAAGAAGAATCCATATTTATAATTATAATTTCAATGGACGAAGAGCTGTTAATCGTGAGCTGCTAATCTAAAATTGATCTTTATCTACTCTTCCTTATAACTTATTATATATTGGAAAACTAAACTAGAAAAACTAATTAAACAAATCTTCGGCAGATTATTTCAATATCAAAATTCTACTACATGCACAAAAGCAACGACAAGAAATAATTATCTACCTTTACCGTACACGCACAGACTGCCCATCGGGAGGGATGAACTAATTTTCGCAGCCGTTCTTAAAGCCGAAATCAGAGCCCGAAAATATTCGGGTCAGTGAGGTTTTCCTTTACTCGTTAAGCGGCGCTGGATGTATACGGGTATATAACCGCAATCAAACTGCGCATCCGTCCGAATGCCCTATAACAGGATCACGTCGGTATACGAACAATTGGTATACGTATAACGCCCTCAATCCGACCGCAAAGCGTACGCTTGTTTCGCGCACACGTATGCGCGAAATAATAAAACAATATACCAAGATATGGGTCGGACGTAAAATTCTTTTATTCTTTTCCTTTTTTTTATCGCTGGAACTTTTAAGTAGCAATATTGGCCGAACGAAACTGCTTTTATATATTACTTTCCGTTTTTTTTTTTTTTTTTTTTTTTTTAATACTTCGCGGATCACAAAGGCTCATGATGTATTCAAAATGCGTGTAAATCAAGATTTAGTGGTGTATTTTTTATAATTTTGATCATTATATCATAAAACGTAGTGAAGGAGAAATAATTTTAATCAATAGCTTCATGGCTCAAATATTGATATTCTATTTGTTTTTGGTGAACGTTTCAACCATTCATTTGTTGTCCTCAATGGAGCCTTTATGGTGAAAAATAACAATTAATCATGAACTCAATTTTTGAACATATTTCAAATTCATTGTACAAAAATATAACACAAAAACAGATAACGATATAAAAGAAGCATTTAATAATATAGTTTAAAAAATCAATTTCAAAAATTGACACATTTAATCATTCATTATAATTATAACTGCTTTGTTAAGTATTAAAAGTTTTAACTTAATTTTATCTATAATTTGAATACTTGATGAAATTGAATTCTATCTTAAAAACTGTAGAACAAATATATATACACTCGATTCTCTCTCTCTCAATCACGCGACGATTTGAATAAATCCGATTAAGTTCTCGCTCGACTTAAATTTAGAACGCTTCGTAGAAATACATCCGGCACGATAAAATAGAAATCTAAAGCAAAGGGATCGCGTAGTGGCTGGCAGATCCACGAATCGGTCCCGACGGCATGCAAAGTGCAGAAGAATAATGCGGACGTTCAGTAACCAAAGGGAGTTTTTGTCGATATTGATGGGAGTCGTGCGGCGCACGCAGGCACACAGGCGCGTACAAACACACCGGGACGCACAAACATACACACACACACACACACACACACACACACACACACACACACACACACGCCAATTGTTAGATCCCAGACGAGAGTCGTTCGCGCGAGGGGGCGGAGCAGCGGCCGATGCAGATGCAGCACGCGCTGTCCTACGAATCGCACGATAATCCTTTCCGGACACCCATAATGGACGGGCCTGTAAATTCAATTGCTTCTGAATTGGATGCAGCGCGGCGGTGGCCCTGTACGCCCGCGAATGCAGCTCGCGCGACGATCGTATCCGTTTCGCTTTGCCCACGCGTTATATCCACGTGTGTGTATATATATATATATATATATATATATATATATATATATATATATATACACATCTCGGGGACCCCATTCATACGAGCGATAAAACACGCCGTCGGACAAAGAGGCCGGGGAGCCGCCCCGTTCGCTCGCATACGCAGCCCGGGCCCCGCGAGGAAGGTTGCGTTTATATGGGCGACGACCTCTCCCGCGGGCGTTTCGCCCCTCTCCCCCCCCCCTGCTCGCGAGTTACGTTGACGCCGCGGGGGCTTCGATTAACGCCGAAGGAACGCCGTTACACGTTTACGCGTGCATGGGCCGAGCGAGGCTTTTCGCCGCTTTTCCGGCGATATTTCGAGCAGGTCGCTCGCTGTATTTCGTTGAATTATAGATAGACGCCGACGAGTTTGCTCGTCCATTTGTCCCTGTTGCCGCGCGGGGCGTTCCGGTGGAATTTAGTTTGACCCTTTCTTCCAGCATACATATATAGCCGTTGCCTTGTCCAAGCTAGTGTATATAATATCCACCTTGCCGCTTGCAAATGTTTGCATCATTGTTCCTGCAACTTGGCATTTCTTGTGAATAAGAATAATTGCAATTATCGCGTTTGAGAAGATCAGGGAAGAGTTTGAAGAAAAAGTAAATTTTGTTAAAATACTATACAGTTTGTAGAAGTTAGTATGCTAGTTTTATGTAAAGTACAAGAGGGGCAATTGGTTTGGCATCGATAAATACTACATTTCCTTTTCATCAGGAAGCAGATTCAAGAATAAATAATTGCATCTATTCCGATCCTGTATCATAAAATTTAAATTACCAATATAAAAAACTATTATTGTATATTTTTCATACAGTTCCGAAGCCATCCGATTTTCTAGAGTATCTAGCAGTTTTCGCTCGTTATTCCGTGGATCATAAATTTCTATACTTGATGCATTTTGACACAGACGTACAAACGCGCGTTTACAAGGATAACATTTTCATGAATTCAATTCCAAACGATCTTTATGTTGCATTGAGAAATCTAACAAATCGCGAAGCCTTTTAAGATCTCAACCCAGTACCTCGGTGACTGAACTATAGCAGACGCGATTCCTCTCGCTCTGAAGCGGCTTCGCAGCGCCGCCGCCGCCGCCGCGCGTAACTTTTCCCCCCGGTCTCCGAGATCCCTCGCTCGCGCGACGAGAAAAGCGAACGTCCCCCTCGTTGACTCGACCTAGAATTCAAAGGCCATCGAGCGGGGGGAGGGGGAGGGGCGATCATTTGAATAAGACGAATGAAGACATCGTCGTATGAGCGCGAGAATTACTTACGGACGCGAGATCGAGATTGCTTTCAGTCTGCATCAGTGTACGCGCGCGTCTAAGATCGCGCGCCTTAGGCCGGCCGGGGCGCGAGCGCGGAAAGGGAAGCCGGCACGGGAGAGGCGAGAGGCAGCGCTCTGGGGGAGAAGCGGAGTATGGCGAGCCGCCTCGACTGATTAAGATCGTTGCGCGAACAATGGCGCCGACGTCGCGATCGGTATAACGACCGGGGACTGTATAATACGCACCGCAGAAGATTACGGATCTCGCGAGTTTTATGCGCAGGGTACGCGCGGCACCGCGGACTAATAATAATAGGCCGCGGGAATGTGTCTCAGCTACACTGCCCGACGGCAATTGATTTCGTCCTCGCTGCCGTCGTTGTTGGGCCGCTACCGAGGCGCGACGACGACGGGCGCCGCATTGTTGCGCTTTCGCGCGAATCGAAATTTTCAGAGAGAAAAAATCGTTGCGCAATAGTCGCGGCACACAGAAGGGCAATGCATTAATTGTATACCCGCGGCTTATTTAATCTATTATTATATACCTTATAGCATTATCTGAAGTATATTTATATACATGTATGTATGTATAGACATTCGCTAGGAACTCTGCGGGATCATCCTGACCTGAATAATTCGTTATCGTAAATATCGCCACGACGAGAATTGTTATGAAAAATTGTAAATCTCTTTGTTGTTGTTATCGATTCGCCGTTTCGCCCGTATTTCCTGCCTCGACTAAATTACGGTCGAATAAATACATAAAGAGAAGCCTCGGTGCCGTGAACAATTGCGCGAGCGTCGAGGTGCACGTGCGCGCGCGCGCGCGCGCGTGTGTAAATATATCCGGTGTCACGGGGTGAAGCGAGGCGCGCATTATCATGCAAATCGGGTGGCGCGCGACGCGACGCGACGCCGCAAATTGAAAAAGAGTCGAATCCCCGGGCTCTCCGGCCCTTAATCTCCGAGCCGCCAGTGACGCGCGAACGAGCGGGCGCACGCGGAGATGTCGTTCGAGGCATTATAGTGGCTCGGCGGTGTCTAAAGGCACTTTTTCGAATTAATCCTTCTTGCATAATTTGTGGCCGATTGAAAAGAGGCTCCCGGTGCATTTGTCACAAGTCAAACATCACTTACGCGCTCGCATTGTCCGCGGCGTTTTTATTAAAATTTATGGCGCGCCCGTCCAGACGCAAATGCTGTATTATAAAGCTTCGCTATTTTTTAAGGAATCGTCCTTACTCTCGGGAATCTGAATATTTCCTCGATTTTATTAAGCGATAAGGGGCGCGAGGCAAGAAAGTTGGTCGGTTCGAAACGGTTGTAAATTATTACTCTCGTCAATCGCTTTACAAAAGGATATTGTCGACGATATTTTCAATTTTCCTTTCGATTGCGCATTACTAATAAACTGCGTGCCTTCAAAACATAAAACGAATTTCGTAAACAGTGAAATTTGTGCTACTCGAGTAAATTTATTCATTTATCTGGAAAAGGTATATGTCTATATATACGTATTTATTTGTATGAATTACTTTGTTGTTGTAAATTTATAGAGGTATAAAATAAAGAAAATAAGTATAAACAACTGCTGTTAAATTATCTAGTATTATTTCGTGTTTGTATATATATATATATATATATATATTCACAACGAAAATCATAATTTCAGCTGTGAAAGATTTTTCCCATAAATCATTGGAAAACATTTTTTATTGCATCATATAAAAGCTTCGGTTACGTAAAATAACGCGAATCTCATTAATATTTCAAAATTGAATTTTCCGCCAGGTTAGGCATCCTGATTAAGCTCCGGTATTACAACTCTAATTAGTCTAAACGAATTAGCCGCACTTCGAGCATTTCTTGGACAAGCAGTTTAAAAAGTTTCGCGGTAAGTTCGTAAGTGCATTAGCAGCGAGTCCCGACCGCACTTAAATAGTTCCAAGTGCACCGAACTTGCGCGTCGTCCCACAATAGCCGGCGAATGTTTTCCTCGCTCATCGATCCACATTGACACGCCGCCATCCCTCGTCAAAGCGTCTATCCCACAAGAGCTATCGGTAGGTAACGAAAATTCGCCCGTCCCTCCCGCCGGCTTATTGATTTTCTTAACGGAGAAGACGCGACACGGCCTATACGAGCTTCTCCCTCGCCCCAAACCCCCCCCCCCAACGTCGCTCGCTCGCGCCTCAATCGTCACGCAGCTCTTGATCTCGACGTCGATTCGCAAAGCCCACATTAATCCCTTCTGCCCCGTGGAGCAGGAGGCCAAGCGTGGCCAGAACGCGCGCAGCGGCGCCGGAAGGGCGCGCGCGGGGACGCGCGGGGGAGGCAGAGCGACGCTCGAGCCCCTCGCTCCGTCGCGGAGCGCGCGTGCACACGGGGTTGAAGGGGGTGCGCGGAGGGGTTGGCTCGCCCGCCCGCCCGCGCGCACAAAGCCCGCGAGCAGTGGCGCCGCCATCTGACGGATGCTGCGCAAGGCAGGAGACGCGTATTGAACAGCCCAGATGCGCGAACCTGGATGCGCCGATATTCCTGGATTCAGCAGCAAGTCCGGAGCCGCAGTACGCGTAAAAACTGTAATCCGGCCGGGGGACGAGAGACGCGACGGAGCGCTCGCAACCGCTGGCGAGAGTCTCGAGGCAATCTCGGCGTTCGGTCGAGCCCCGGTCTGCGTGCGTGCGTGCGTGCGTGCGCGGGTGCGCGGGTGCGTGCGTCTGTGCGTGTGTGTTTGCTCGCGCGCGACAGCGACGGCGCCCCGTCGGGCAGGCGCTGGCCCGGCCCACCGAGTATGAGCTCGCGCGCGGGCCGAGAGCCCGTGAGCGAGGGGCGCTAGGCCCAGCGTCCGACGCCGGCCCCGCGAACATGTAGAGAGGAGAGCCGCCGCCGCCGCCGCCTCCGCAGCCGCCGTCACCGAGCCCGCAGCTCCCCGACCCCCGCGCGCCCCCGCCCGCGCCCCTCCGCGACCCGAGCCGAATCAGCCCGCGCCCGCTCGCTCCGGACGACGCCGACGCCCGCGCCCCGGCGCGCCGCCGCCATGAGGCCGAGACTCTCGGTCGCGCTCCTGGGCCTCTTCGTCGTCTGCGCCCTGATCGTCGGCTCGGTGGCGAAGCTCCAGCAGCAGGCCGTCGTCGAGGACGACGACGACGACGAGGACGACGAGTGGGACGAGGACAACAGCAAGGAGGACAACTACCCCTCGCGGCCGGAGATCGACGACGACGGCAGCCGGGTCTACAAGAACCCGCGCAACTCGCCCTCGGCCCACTGCCCGCGCGACGAGGAGCAGGCCGACGTCCTCGGGCAGAAGTGCCTGCGCAAGTGCTCCACCGACGAGGACTGCAAGAGCAAGAAGAAGAAGTGCCGCTGCGACGGCGTCTGCGGCATGTCCTGCATCAAGCCGGACCGCGAGTGCCCGGAGCTCCTCGAGATCGACCACGGCCTGATGGCCCTGAGCGGCCGGCTCTTCGGGGACCGGGCCAACTACACCTGCGACCCGGGCTACCTGATCGTCGGCCTCGAGGAGCGGATCTGCCGGGCCGACGGCCGCTGGACCGGGGTGACGCCGGCCTGCAAGAAGGACCCGACCTCCTTCTGCCCGGTGCCGAACAAGCTGCCCAACGCCCGGCACAACGCCCTGCCCGAGCAGATGACCTTCGACCTGGACAGCATCGTCCAGTACTTCTGCAACCACGGCTACGAGACCAAGGGCTCGCCCAAGGCCAAGTGCCTCATGGCCGAGGGGGCGGCCAGCTGGTACGGGCCCGACATCACCTGCGAGGCGATGAGCTGCGGTCCGCCGGCCGACATCGCCAATGGCTGGCACGCGGGTGAGTTTATTCCAGGATCCTCCGGCCCCCGCTGCCCCTGATTCCGCGCTTCCCCGTCTAGCAAAATGCTTCCTCAGTAGATTAGTGCAAATCGAGGCTTTGGCTTTGATCATTCTGCTTTCACGTTGACCTTGGTCCCCTTAATCACTATATTGTATGATTTCTACCATCAAATTTCAACTATTGTTTAGATACTGTACATTGTTCTAGTACTTGAGGATAACAGATATCTTATCGTAAATTGCCTTAGGCAATTCGAGTAACATATTTGTTAACAAGAAAACATGCAGTTGTTAGAAGAAAACTGAATATTTTTACAATATTCTAGTATTTTTCTCAGGAAAATTATTAAACTTATACTATTTACACATAAATTTTATGACGTATTTCAGTTTAAAGTTCTTTAGAGTATATGGCTGAAATATTTATTCAGATAATACTTTTAAATGATAGTGATATTTTACATAAATACAAAAATATATTGAAATTATTAAAACGATAATAAATTACTAATTCTTATATTATAATGTAAACTACTTTCCATCTTAATGAAATAATTATAAAAAAGAAAAAAAACGATGCTTTTAAGGAGGACAGTTGATATAGAATTGCGATGTTTGGATTTGGATGGATTCGACGACATTCTCTTAATCCAGGCTTTATTAAAAAATATATGAGTTTATAGATTACGACGAAACAAGATAAATTATATGTAATATAAACATTATAAAATTTGCAAAACGACGCAATTGTATATAACATGTAGTTTCTTTTTTTATTACAAAAAAAACTGTGCTCTCAAGAAAAGGACTTAAAAACTCTTGAAAATATTTTCGTTTTATACATAATGGCTGTATTATTCCATTTCACGATGTGTGTTTTTGATATTGTTACGTTTTTATTTAATAACAGATATGTTACTTTGAATCGAAATTATTTTCGACAAAAGATTGTTACCCGTCAGGATTCGCCCATTTCACCTTTTGTTGATTTAGTTTCGGCAGACATAGAATTAGATTGATTCCGGATACTGAAACATTCACACGATTGCAATCCGCTTTTTTATTTTTCGTGCGTGCACGAAAATATTATGCATAAAACATGAAATGAATGACAGATTTAGAAATTTTCAACAAATATAATAAAAATCTTCTCTTTACTTATCGAATGAAAGAAAAAAACTGTTTGTATTTTTTAGATTTATCAATGCATGGAAATAACAATACGATAATCAAGAGTTGTCGATTTTGAGTTCAACGATACATTTCAATAAAAGAGAAATATTAATTATAATCTTATTCGCTGTGCTGTGATACTTTCCTATGTTCCTTATCATCGAGAAAATATTTAGATTGTTATAAAAAATTCTTTTACACAATAACTTTCCTATTAATTTTATCAATAACTATACTAAAAATAGACCAAAGAAAATTCAATGTTCAAGAATAGCGTTAACAAAACAATAACAATAAAAAAGAATTTGTAATCATTTTTTGCTTTTTTTTATTTGATTTGACATTGCTCTATTTTGGCTCCCAACTACTGGTGTTAATCAGCGATTTATTTATAATGATAACATCCTTTCTTTACAATATTACAATTTTTTATTTCTGCTTAAAATAACTGAAAAAGTGCAAAATACGGATTATTCCGTGTATCAATAAAAAATTAGATAACATAATTGCATTAGATAAATATATCACTAAAAAATGGGAAACGTTAGGTACTATGCATAAAATTAATTACTTGAGCTATTCCGTATCTTACGTTGGCGAAGCAAAAAAGACCCTAGAAACAAGGTTCAAAGGAAACAAAAAACTTAATCTTAGCAACTCTATACTTTTTAATACGCTAACAATAGCGGGCATGATATAAATTGGCATAATGTTCATGTTTTGGACAGAGAAGATAATTATTATAAAAGTAGCATATCTAAAATATTACATATTAAATTATCAAAGGATACAACAAATGAAGTGTAGTTTCTTTTTTTCACTAAAAAAAAACTCTGCCTTTATAAAAAGGATCGTTTTTTCTTCTGTACAATTATAATACGACAAATAAAGTAATCATTTTAAAGATTGAAATTTATTATTGATCAATCATAAATGTTTTTAAAATATACTAAAATTACAGTATCGTGTTTCACGATTGCCTGAAAATAATATGGATTAACCTGATTATCGATGTTACTAAAAAAAACATTTCATATTAAATGTAGATCTATTTTTAAAAGTAATTCTTCTACAGTACATATAATAAAATTTTCTTTATTGCATACATTGAAAAAATATTATAATTCTGCTAATATAAGTATTTATGTTAATAAATAAAAATTTCTTAACAAGTATAGTATTTATATTATTTATTACTTCAAGATGATTAAAACAAAAATACTTATAAATAAAAATAGAAAATAATTCCAGTATTTATGAACATTATTCAACAATGCAAATACAATTGTACAAGACAGTTTAATCATACATTAACCAAATTTTCACACATAATGGAAACTAACGTTTATTTTGTAATTGTGTTTGAAGGGGAGTGTTACAAATATGACTGTCACGTCTCATATCATTGCGCTGACAGTTACGAGTTAGTGGGAAAGGCGGATAAAATTTGCGTAGCTGACGGCACGTGGCTTCCTGCAGAACTCCCGAAATGTGTCGAGGTCTAAAAGCTTATTTAACCTATTTATGTTTTAGATAGAAATGTATATAATGATATTGCAAGCATTAAACAATTATTATATATAGATGTATTGTTTAGAATCGCTGTGAAGATAAACTGAATATTAATTGACGCTCACTTAGTTAAATGAATTGTAGATATTTCAATTTGATTGACTTCCTAATTAAATAAATTATATAAGTGAATAATGTATTTGTGTTTGATAAACATTTATCATTAAATTTGTGAGCAATTTTTGCATTTTACACATAATATTAATAAGAAGATACCGCTTTTATAGAGAATGAGTAATACTTTGGCTATGATGTATAGAGCTCTATTACAGTGATAAAGCATGAAAAAAACCACAGCTGCGAATGGTTGTGTGGTAAAAATCAATTTTGCGTGTTCTCAGGTGACATCGGTCGAGTGCGAGCCACCCGACAACCCGGTAAACGGGAAGGCCATCTACACGTCCTACGCATACAACTCAGTGGTCTCTTATGAATGCAAAACTGGTTACACGATCGTGGGAGCGGCGACAAGACGCTGCAGCGCTGACGGGAAGTGGACAGGCCAGGCGCCAGTGTGCAGGGAGATTAATTGCGGCTCACCTGGTATTCTCTACAACGGATGGATCGACAATATTGAAAACGGTAATTTTTTTTCTCCCTCTAATTATATTGCCTTATACTTGCATTAATTTGCATGGAATTATATTATTTGTTATTCATTGCAATCGATGTACTGAGCAGTAGATAGTATTAACTTCTATAATAATAAAACAATTATTTTGAATTATTTTTTTGAGTATATCTTCCTTTGCTAAACAAAAAATTAGCATATTTTGCAAGAAAGAAATTTTATTTATCGCGCAAAACTCAATTTCCCGTTTCCCTTTATTGATCTTAACGCAGGAACTGGGATGGGCGCCAGTCTAATATTCCGATGCAAGGAGCACATGAAGCTGGAGGGCCACAGCTCAAGCCTCTGTCAAATGGACGGCAAGTGGCGTTACCCGCTGCCTCACTGTCTCGCCCCGTGCATCGTGCCGCATATAGCCCGAGGTCACGTATACGTAGCGTCGGACGAACGCGACCACATCAACAACGTGACGGTCGCCGAGCACGGTAAGCGCCTCGCCGTCGAGTGTATCAGTGATTACGAGTTCGCGCTGGGCAGTACGCCGGTAGTCTGTAACAACGGCACGTGGACGATCGTGCCCACGTGCACGCCGGCGCGCTGCAAGCAGATGCCGAAACCGCCGAAGAACGGGATGGTCATTGCTCCCAAGACGGATCACGGCATGAAGGCCGTCTTCAAGTGCAAGGACGGCTTCGAGCTCATCGGCGGCGGGCCCTACAACAACTCCTACTCGGTGGAGTGCCAGTACGGGAACTGGACCGGCGACATACCCCACTGCATCGAGGTATATTGCCCCTTTCCCGGCTACATACAGAACGGCAAAGTTCTCCTCGTGGGCAACATGGGCGTTTACGATTACCGTCCGTACGTCAGGAAAATAGTCAACAACAAGCAGATCATGTACGACTGCGACAAGGGTTACTATTTGAGCGAAGGCCCGCCGGGAGCAACTTGCATCGGTGGTTCCTGGAGCCCCAAGGAGTTGCCCAAGTGTTCTTTGGGCCAGCATCCGCGTATTCGATGGAACAGACGACGCAGATCGGTCGGCGAGCAGAAGAACGAAACAGTCGTCATGGCTTACAAAAAGTTCATCGACTTCTTCCGTAAAATAGGAAAGAAATTATTAGAATTAGAAATGGAAAAGAGTCACGAGGCCATGAGTCACATCGACGGAGTATCTGAGAGCGAAAATCTTACATCTAGTAACAGTAGTTCGAGTAGTTTAAATATAGTGCGCAATGTAACTAAAAGCCATGGGACTCGTGGAAACAAGCCACGTACTAAGGATGAAAAAATGATAGATTTTCTTAGGATTGTCTATAGAAAGCTGCAGCGAATAGATTCTCGGCACGCGAATAATGATACGAATGTGACGATGCACGAACTGCTCAATGTGATGAGCAAAAACTTTTTCCACGTAGATTTATCGCAACCACGAAGAAATGCTTCGGGTAAGGGTCACGACACTAACGAGTCGAGAAATCAAAGAGAATTTACAAAACTGAAGAGAGAGTTCGAGAGGATCATGAAGTTCTATAACAAATCCTTGCGTTGGAGCGAGAAACACTTGCGCAAAGATTTGCGGAAAAAGAAGAAAAATCAAAGTCACAGTGAAAAGGACAAGCACAAAGTCAAAGAAAAAGAAAATAAGAAGCAGCACAAATCGCCAAATTATTATAAAGGATTTTATGAATTCATAAATGATTATGTAAGTCAGAAATTGTCGGCATTGGAAGCGCAAAATGCCACGGAGGAATTAATTCAGAAAATGAAAATTGATAAAATATCCGTGCGAAATGGAACCATGTTTACGGTTGGCGAGATCTATACGTTCTTCAAACATATCATAGAAGCCAAGCTTAACTCGTCCCAAACGGGGAACGAGACTGTCATTACTATACCGTTAACAAAGACGCCAATTACAGCTGCACCGAATCTTTCGACTGACTCGCAGACGTCACCAAACACTCTAGCTACAAGCACGTTATCTCCCACAAAGTCAAATAATTTAACAGTATCAGAGAATGAAATACCAGCTCTAGAATCGGAAAGTATTCAGCCGAAGTTACGAAACAAGAGGATTCGGGACGCGTCCACGATGTCGCCAATAACCGAGGTTAGACGTAAGCTCTTATCTATTAACCATCCATTAGGCGGAGAAACGCTACCCAAATCTTCTATGAACATGAATCGTGGTCAAATCGCGCTGAAGGAATTGATGTCCCAGCATCAGCAAAGCCGCATGAAGCGCTATCTTCCACCCTCGGAACTGGATAACCAAATGTTTCTTAAAAATTTATATTTGAATGCGTACGAAGAAGAGTACAACGCGAACGTGAAACGTTCCATGTCTCAGAACAATCAAGCCAGCTGGTCAGCGAGGAGCGTCAGAAGTCCGTCGGACCGGCAACCAATGCAGCGAGAAATCAAGTGAGAGCGACATCAAACTGTTTTATTGTGATATTATGGAATTTATTGGTAAATCACCGATTATTAAGTAACTAATTTTATGCGATTATACACATTATTATACACTGATAGATAATCTGTTTCCCTTTTTCGTCGATAGGCGCACTGTATCGTGTGTATCTGACGTTTTTTGATGATAAATAAAATCTTTTCCATACACTACTGACTGAAGAAATTGATTATTTGATATAATTGATAAAATTTTTAGTTTCATTATCATTCCTACAATTGTTTTTTTTTTTAGAAAAAGTGATTATAAAATATTTGTATTATTTTATGGAAATTAAACTACAACGAATAATAAAGGGATAATTATGAAGTATCAATTCAATAAAAAAATACCAACCTGTTAATACCTGAAATTGATTGATTTTTGCAGCTGTTTCATGAAGTAAGTTGTCCTGTAATTCATTTTACAGTAAGTCATAAACAATAATCTCTTAATTTTTAATGCTTGTAATAAAAAGTTATAAAACTATTAAGTTTTGATGGAAAGAAGCGTGCGAAGGAGAAAGTAGAAATAAAGGATTCGCGTATGTAATTATTAATATCCTGTAGTAAGTTCGCGAAAATTAAAACTAATAATCGTTTTGGAATTAAAAATCGATTGGCAAATATGTGCCATTTAAATATTAATATACTTGCGTCGATTGATCGCCTCAAGTCAAACGAATGGTTTATCTGTCAATGAAGAAAGTCTCATTAATTGCGAAGCAATTTTATTTTGAGGACGAGTCGAGGTTCAGTGGACAGCGGTATTCAATCGCGTAACACATCTTGGGATTTACATATTCATAATCTGGGCACCTTCTGCTTCGGAAACCAGTTCAATTGATTATTACGGTTGCTAAAAAATTCATAAAAGCCCACATTGAACGGTTAATATCATATCGAATTTATTCATGCTTTCTTTATCCTCGAGCTAATTTTTATTTTATACTGAATTTCGATTTAATCAATATTTTTTACAAGAATTAAAACTTTAATAACCACTACAGTAAATTTTTCTTACAAATTACTTTAAAATTTAATAGTCCGTATCAGTTTCATGCTTATTTTATTCTTAAATCAATGAATAAACACATAAATTTTGCTTCATCTTCGTCTTCTTAAATTGATAAAGAATTGACTCAGGTTTAAAACTGCCTCGGCGAGATTTTTAAAATTCGACGTTTACAGTGTTTTGCAACTGAAACGAAGATAGGCCGAAACATTCGGATTTCTCTCGACTAAAGGAAAAAACTTCCAACTCTCGCAAACGTCGCAGAAACTATCTGCAGCACTTGAAAAGTCGAGCAGTAAAAAAGGGGGAGGGGGACAATTTTTTTTCAAAGTCACTCTCGCCTTATTCATGGTGGGGGGGGGGGGAGCGAGAGCAAGAGAGAAAGAGTGCACTTTCTCGACACTCGTTATCTAGCTCCTCTCACCCGTCTGGGGCGCATTAAGGCATTCGTGAAGAAGCTACTGCTGCGGCAGTCTCTGTTACGACTGATGCATGGCGCACTTTTCCTGCGCAGAAAATTATATATATATATATATACACACATATGTTATACATAAGAAATGTCCCCACGGCGCAATTTTACGCGGCTGGATAGCCGATCTCACGCCGCTGATTGCGTTAAGTGGGCGCATCGCTTAAAAGCGGCCATAACCCCCGCGCTCGGAGGACTCGGGCCGTTTTTGTCTCGCTGCCGCATATAGAATCGAGCGCGACGGCCGAGCAAGCAATTAGAACGCTCGCACGATCGTTACTTTACGCGGGGCCAAGCTGCGGGTCTCCCGCGGCTATATTAAAACTGTCCGCGCTCTGCCCGTCGTTAGTTGGCTTATTCGCGGCGATGTCGTTTTTTTTTTTTTTTTTTTTGTTTTTTTTTTTTTCATTTTTACTCCACCCATTCGACTAGGAGGACGAGGCCCCCGTGCTGGCTGTACAACGACAACGTCGACGAGCCAGGTGCGCGCAAAGAAATAAGCGCGGGTTATGCAATTTTCCAGCGCCTCGCAGGGTTGGAATTACGGTAGAGTATATGGAGCAGAAATCGCGATAACGGTCAGAAGAATGAAATCATTGCCCTGTCAATTAAAACGAAATTAGCGCGCACTCCGGGCAAATGACGGTGCGTTATAACTGTACCCTTCGATATAATTTTTACGTCGCAACAGATTATCCGGGTATAATTTAGGTATACGCTTTTATTTTCGTTTATTTGTGTTTTTTTTTTGTTTTTTTAACGTCGAAGATGAAGGGTAGACGTTATCGAAAACTCTCATCTACCGTCTGGGTATAAAATGCAACGCCCCCCTTTTGCGTTAGCCTTGGCTCTCAGCGGTAAGCTATAGTTCTTTGCAAATGTTATATTACTCTAAATTGTTCATAATCCGAGAATTATTTGCCAAAACGGCCTTCGGAGAGGACAGCATTATCCAATCGATCGTACGCGCAGTTCTTAAAAGATAACGGCTCGTATAAGCCGGATTACGCACAATTACTTTATAAAAACGCCAGTTGGTGCGATCGAGATCGAACTCGGCCGAGTCGTCGTAGGGCACGCAACCTACCTATAACATTTGATAATCTTGACGTCTCGTCACTCCTTTCATTTTCTCCGCCCTCTTTCTTTTTATTTTTCGCCATCCGGGCATAAATCACCTCGATAATTTCCCGAAATCTCGTCGGACCGGAAAGCCACGCGCGCGGTCACGCTCCGTTAAGTGCGGGCAGCGGTACTTAAATTCCTTTCGACAGGTGCAAACTGCAAAGCGGGCATATATATAGATGCGTGTGTGCAAGATCCTGGGCGTCTTTTCTCTCTCTCTCTCTCTCTCTCTCTCTCTCTCTCTCTCTCTGTCTCGCTTTCTCTCTCTCTTGCCCCCACGTCTCCGAGTCATGCATATACAACTCTCACATAACGATCCTCGTCACTTCCCACGTTAATTTTTTTTCCTCTTATCCCGATACCCCGTTTCAACATTACGTAAGTCTGCTTCCTTTCTGCGCGGACATCACTTGCGCCGATGTAGGCGACGCGTTCGACAGTATCGGCTATATATATATATATATATATATATATATATATATATATATATATATATATATGACTAATGAACCTCTTATATAGGACGAGGGGCGCTCGAGAATGGAGGGAGCGTTGGAGTATAAGATATGTATAATAAAGAAAGTAAAAAAAGGTGAGAGTGTAGCGTCAGCACCTAGGAAGTTAAGCAGCGCACGGGCTTCCTGCCAATTCAAGAGGGCCATGTGAAATTTCCGTCCACAATGATCGCGCTGATGGTCACCTTTTCTGATCTGCCTCTCGTCTCCACAGCCGGGATTTTAGCACTATATACATATAGATACAGAGACGTCGGATATTGACCCATTGAGGGAGCGTCGGGGGCGCGCACGGCGCGACTTTCTTTTATGGAGCACCGGGGGACGAGAATGGAGACGCTTGTAAAGAGAAACACGCCTGAATGCCGTGAGCCACCCGGTGAGCTTTTCGGGAAAAGCGTGTATGCAAAAGCGGCGCATACATACTTAGGACTACTCGAACGCCTCCGAATGAGCCTCGGACTATCTCCCCCCCTCCCCCTCCCCCGCCGCCACCCAATTTACAAAGATAAATTTCTCGTCCGTACGGGGCGTACGAGGGCGCGAGGCGAACGACGAACATCGGCGATCGTGCCTGAATGGCGTCGAGAAAATTTCTGCTTTCGTGCGTTCGCGCGTCGTCGCGAAAAACGGATAGGCAAGATTTTTCCGAGAAACTTAAAGGACCGGGATGGCGCGGGGGACTGGGTCGGAGGGGAGGGGGCGATAAATAGACCTTCCAATTTTCTTATATTTGAGCTGGAGAGGTGCACTCGTGCGTGCTTCCTTTGAAAGCAAAACGGATCCAAATGGTGTTATAAGGGACGGGAGAGATAGTCGTGAAAGAGGACGCAAAGGAAGAAATCTCTCCTCGGTGAAGTGCCGAATTTTTTCAATAGGAAATGTGGAATGGCTGCTGAATATATATATATATATATATATATATATATATATATTCCTTTATTTAATTTTGCCTGACTGAAACACTCTGAACTACTGTTATTATTCCAAGCGTTTAAATAGAAGCAGTACTTGGAGAAATTGCACCGTTTGAATTACATTGAACTGTCTTCAATTGAAGAATTTTATTATGCTTATAACATCTATTTCAGTTAATATCTTTATATTGTTAAAGAAAATTTTGGAGTCAAATTTTAGTTTAGTGCAATCATTTTCGATTGATCATGTCAAGTAAATCAAATTTACTAAGTCATTTGGTGAAAAAGACCAAATAAAGTTCAAAATTTAATTTCAATAATCCGTCCGTATTTTATAACAATGACAAGAATATTATTCACTACTAGATTGAACTTAATACTCTACGTCGCACTATGGTTAACAACTTATTCACAAACTTATCTATATATAATCGTCTTTTGGACTACAATTTCTCACAACATCAATTCATGGATTTTTAATACTTCATTTATAGATTCAAATGTTCCAATTCAAAAGTTCATAAACGAATAAACAAAAGATTTCACAATAGAAAATAGCTTAAGAAAAGGTAATATAAATTCAAAAAGCATTATAAAATTTAATTAAACTCTGATTTTCCAATAAAAAATTTCATCGTACATTTAAAAAAGTATTTATAATCGGATAAGGTGAGATCAATAGGAACTACAATTTCGATAATCAAGTGAATATTAATGATACACATACTATTATTTGATAATATAATTATACAAAATATAGATCTTGTTATTTGATGGTGTTTACTTCTGGCAAAGAAGAAGTTTCATTTATGACAAAACTTCTTTCGAAAACTAGTTTTATCTTAGTGGAGTCAAACATACAAGCATTGAAATGTTACTGGAAGTTTTTACCCTGTCTCATATCACCGTATCAAAAATTTTTATGAATTTGTTTTTTGGTTCATAAATTTAAAAAAAAATTAAACGCCTAAAATAAAAAACATATTATGATTAATATGATTTCTTTGATTAAAAACAGATTACTAAACGCGTGTTAATGGAATTTTAATATTTGGAATATATTTCTAAAAATATATATATAAATGTGAATTAAAACTTTTTATTGCAAAGGCATTGTTACTGAGAACGTATGAATTTGGTCATTATATCGGGAATGTCCACCCTCGAACCGAATACAAATCCTTTGATCCTACCGACTGTCAAGACCGTGCCCATGTATTCCATATATATATATACAGCAAACATAAACAGCAGTTGCCCGGTGAGGCATTAACTTCGGCCGATAGTTTTCGCAAAAACCTCAACGCCGCCCCCCCCCCACCCCCGCCCGGCCAATATCCGGCGACAAAAGTGAGCCCTCGCGTGCCGGCCCCCGAGAGGGCTTCGGCGAATTAGCCGGCGGGCTCGCGCTAAACTCCCGGATTATAACGCCCGCGGGGAGACGGCCAGCGCGCGCGAGCCTCCGCCGCCGCCCGCCGCGGGGGACGAGGCGTCGACGCATCGGCGCGATCGAGTCCTCGGGAAAAAAGTAGGAGAGCAAAAAAATGCGCGAGCCATCTGGCGCTCTCTCCGTTTAACGACCGTGCGCACGCTCCCGCTCGCGGGAGCGGAAAAACGAAGGAGGCCGGGGATGTGCCGATATCCGATATAGGTGGTCCCCCTTTGCCACCTTTCCTACCTTCTCGCTGCTCCTCTCTTTGTTCTATATATATATATATATATATGTATGTATCGCTTCCTCCGGGGCGTCGGTCCGGCGTCGCCGCTCTGTAATCATCGGCCCTCGTGCCGAGTGCGGGACCGAGAGCCGGGCGAGCAGCGCACGCACCGTCTTCGCACTTCCTCGGCGGGAGGGGCTCTGCTCTCGAGGCCCGCGCCACCGCCTGCGAGAGAGAGAGAGAGGGAGAGCTCGAAAAACGGCACTTCGCCTCAGTGATACTTTGGGGGCAGCGGCTCGCCTCCCCTTTTTTACGCACCGAGCGTCAAACTCGCCCGGACGCGCGCGAAGAGCGTTATTTCGAGGGGTGGCGCAAAAAATTGCGCGCACTGCGGCGCTGCCGCTCGGCCCCCGTGAGCCGGGACGGCGTCGGTGCAACCTACATTCGTAGCTCGTTTCGCGTTGAATTGGTAAAAAGGTGCCAGGGACGGTGGGCGGGTGCGAGGGTTGGAGGTGGAAGGGGGGCGAGGTAGACGGGAGTCTCGGACGCGCGAGCGGGGCCCGGTCTAATTACGATACAAAAGTACTGTATGTTCGGTGAAGGGAAAGGACATTTTTTTTGTTCGCCTCCGCGTCGCCGATGCCCCTCGGCATGCAGTCGATTCCTTGGTTAACGAGCGGATTCGCGGGCCTTTTTGCGCCGGGAATTCATGTGACTTCGTTTTCGGCGTGCCGTGAAGCGAGTCGACTTCTCGACTTCCGAAGCGCTAAACAGGCTGGTAACGAACTTTCGACTCGAGAAAAAGACTCGGCGACGTCTGACGGGTATGCAATTATTAAAGCTCGAAATCGCATCTGGAGTCCTTCTATATTTATATATATATATATATATATATATATATATATATATATATATATGTGTGTGTGTGTGTGTGTGTGTGTGTGTGTGTGTGTGTAAAATTGGGACGGCTCAATTTCGCATCCTTTTTAAATTTAATAACTCGCATGTTGTCGGATCTTTTCGATTGGAACAATTTTTCCCGAATCCTGAAAATTGATCGTAAACAATTCTCTCGCTTTGCAAAGCGTCAAATGAAATTTATCAACGTAAAAACAACGTAATAAAATACCAAAAAAAAAAAAAACAAGGATATATATAGATGCCAAGCCAGGAAAATTAAATTGAAATCCGGTGGATCGATCGTGCCGAGCAAAATCCAGAAGCGTATAAAATCCGAAAGCTGGAAATTTGTTGACTCACGCACTCGTCCCGCGCGCGCTCGCGTCGAACAAAAAGGGCCCTGCTGCTCATCGACGGCATTATTTATTTTCCATTGATTTTATCGAGGCAACACCTCGCTGGCGCGACGGCGGCGGCGGCAGCTTCGGCGCAAACACCTCCTCCCCGCCCCACCACGGGCAAAAAGTTCGGGACGACTTTTTGCTCTATATATATATATAACGCTCGCGGCCAGAGAGGCGAGATCCTAAGAGCGATTCCATCTTAATTCAGCCCGCGTATATTCGCGCGAAATCGGGAGGAGAGTCTTCTCCTCCTCTGCCCCCCCCCTCCGCCCCGTACACCGCGCGCGCGGATAAGAGCTCCAGTTCTTGCGCCCAATGTCCCCTCCCCCCAGCCGCCGCAGATTTATCGTAGTCGCGCTAAATATGGTGGTCTCGCCTCGCACCTTCACCCCCTCCCTCATCCGCCCCGCCCTCGTCCAGTTTTGCAGCTCGCTTCCCTTTCTTTGGCGGCGCGCTGCGCCGATCGCACGCGGCCCCCGGAGTTATTATACGCGCGTCCCGCAGACGTGGCCGGGGCCGATTTCGCGCCTCGGACCCAGGACGCTGGCGGCGCGCCGCTGCCGCGGCCGTGAGCGGCGGGCGCGCTCATTTACACGCCGGTTAATTTCAATATAACGGCGGCGGAGCGCGTCGCCGGGGCCGTCGAGGCGAGCGAGGGCCTCGCGTGACGAATCGGGAGCGATTTTTTCGGAGCGGGAGGGAAATCGCTCGGCGCGGTTTGTTTTTCGTTCGATCGCTTCTTCGCGACGGAAGATCGATGTCTTCATTTTACGCTGCACCGTTACACCCGTCGCTGCGGCGCGTCGGAGAAAATTGTCGGTTTGCGATACGGGATGCCCGCGTGCATTTTGCTCTTATATTTGTCCGCACTTGCGGCTGCGGACGCGGTTTGGCTAAATTTATTATATAAGGTTGTAATTAAAGGCACGATCAATAATCCCGCTTCACCTAATTTGATTCGAGTCAAAACTAATTTGTCAATTGCCCCTGTTATATCTTTGCACCAAAGACAATTTACGATTATTCTTTTATAATACATTGGAAACTGAAAATAAGTATAGGTATGAGAGTATTGTAATTTTATTTTTTTCCATTAAATAGTTAATACGATTAACAAATTTAGTTTACCAATTTGAAATCTATAATGAAAATACTTCTTGATTAATAGAATCAACAGATTTGATCTTTTCTAGCAACGTAAAGATGAAGAGAATGTATGATTAATTTACAATTACACATTTCTCATATGTGGAATAAAATTTCGGTCTTACATTTTTTACCACTTATATGTGATATAAGAAATAGATTTAAAAAAATTCATCTTTAAAAATTAAACAAATAACGGATATTCATTGATCATTTATTATCACTAGTGAGATGTATTCATATAGGTAGAATAAATATATTGAACACCCAAATATAAAGGCAATGGAATAAATTTGAGACAGCAAATACGTTTAAATTAAGTGAATTATAGCTGTTGGCAATAAAAAATGTGTATAAATACAGCTAAATTTAACAAAAGCGCTAATCTTCTTAATAGAGAACGTGGCAGGCTGTGCGTAAAGATCGAAAAAGAATACCGGTTCTCTTATACGAAATGAAGTGAGATAAAAGCAGCGCGCCTTCTTAACCCTGCCCAAAAAGTAGGAGCCAAGCCGAATTTTTCCGGTGGCAGAACTATAAGCGAGGCCCCGGGCCCCCGGTCTTTATTCGCCAAATGGACTGCCGGGCATAAAAACACGAACGAAGCGCGCTGATCCTTTCGATTCTGTCCTCCCCAGCCCCCACCCCCTACCCGCGCTTTGACCAGCGCGCGCAAAAGAGCTCGCGCTCTCGAGTCTTTAGCCCTTACGGCCCATGAATCACGGGATTTAGAAATGAATTAAGGCCCGTCTGACGGGCGTGCGCGGGTGAAGAGGGGCGGGGGGGGGGGAGCGATGCCCCGGTGGTCTCAACTAGGCGCGCGCGCAGCGCTGAATGACGAAATCTCCGTCTTTTCTATCGTCGTCCTCCCCCCCCCCCTTTTCTCTCCAACACCGCTCAACTCTCGCGGCGGACGCGCACAGGTGGCACTTGGGCTCGAAGGTGTACGGTTCCACGAGCGAGGAGGGCCACGTGTGCCCTGGGTTACACGCGCCTATTCGCCCGGATCAGGGAGAGGGGGGAGGGGGGGTGGATAATGGGAGAGCCGAGGCCGCGGAACCTTGGCCGGGGCAGTGCATTACGGCGCGCGGGGATTGTTCGAAATTGCGCGGCGTGTCCGAGCCGCCCCCACCCCTCGCTCGACCCGTGAATAGAATAAACCCTGCGCTCGCGGATCGCGCGGGTAGGCAAGCGCCGTGACGCGCCTCGCTGCGCAATCGAGCTTTGATCGAAATTTAAATAATGTCCGCGCTCGGACAGAGCTCGTGTCCGGACGCTAAAAGCCCACCGACAATCGTGCATTCTGCTTTTCTCCTCTTCATATATATATATATATATATATATATATATATATATATATATATATATATATAAAGCTTGTCGTCGTTGATTCTCTGTTTGGACATTTTTCTGCTCACTCGTTTGAAACAATTTTTTATCGTAAAATTTGTGTCCGATGAATTTTTTTCTTTTATTTTTAAATCGACAATATATATAGCAGACTCTGCATGGTACAATGTATTATCTTTCTGATTACTTGCATTATTTTATATTATTTCAGTAAATTATTAGCAGTACTGAAAAGTACAAAAAACATATATTTTCATATTAACATTAAAAATAAATATTCAACGAGGACTGAAATAATTAAATTTATCTTAATTTAGTACGAGTATCTAGTACCAGACTATTATACTCATTTACAAGAAAGGATCAATGGCACTTTGTGTTAGTTTTAATCTTTAAATAATGCAAATTGCAGGAGTTCTTTGCATATTCAAAGTAATAAATTCAAAACGCCCTAGAAAGATGAAATTATAAGAAAAGAATGATACATAAATTTAAATTAAACAATGCCACATCCAGACTCTCATCCGAAATAAAAGGTATCGATCTTTCCGTTACTATATTCTCTTGTAAATTTCAGAGCCATAAATTTTCGCGAATGTTGCATTAAAATTGCTCTCAGCTCGGAAACAAAAAAAAAGATTAATTAACGATTCCTGGTCGTATTATAAATCAAGTTGAAGTATCCGAGGATCCATATAGTGGCGAAAGACAAAAATAGGAATTAATCCATTAGATTTCCTTATTCTGATTTAACTTCTACGAAACGAATCAAATGGTTCCCTCGTTCGCTCCCTTCTCATTCCCTTTATTTTTTCTCCCCCACCCCCTCTCCTCTTTCCTCTATCTTCCTTTTCCATTTTGGGGGCGCAGTATATATATATATAACATCCTGACGTCGTCTCGTCGTCTTCCTAATTAGATTTGGATTGGATCGAATTCATTTCCAATTAAGTGACCGCTGCCCCATCGTAGTCAGCGGTGCGTAGCGGGGGATAGGCAGGAGTTCTCGTATATATAGATGAACCTTCTTTTATCTATGGAAGCGCGAGCGAGATCGGGCTATTATATAGGTCGACGTAAGAGCCTGCGTGTCGAGTTTGTGTTCATCGAGCATCCTCCAAATTCTGAAGCATATCTCCGTTTAAAATTGGATATGCCTCGTATATATATATATATATATACATGGTCAGAAAACGATTAAGAGAACGGCCCATGATTCCAACGGGCTCTTATACAGAACTATTTCGAAAGAACATGTGCGCTAGCCACTCCCTCTTCTTCCTATCTTTCTCGGATTAGGAGGGTAGTGAACAAGTGGTTCTCATCAAAATGGAATAATCGATTAGATTTCGTTGATCTACTTTTACGGCGTTGGATGCGATTTTTAACCTTATTTGTACTCGCAATATATTTCAAATTAATCTACGGACTTCTCAAGTTTGTATGTGCTAACATATATTTGAAAATGTCTGAACCCACACTAGCATACTTCGTATTATTTTGTACTTTAAATAGTCCTTTTTGATATCGAGATATTTTTTTTCTAAAGGTATAAAATGTATACGGAGATAAATTATGAACTCCTGGACGTCAATTAAACACGAATTTCTCGTGAAATAAATTAAATTTTCAAATTTCATCAGCAAAGATTCCAGTGCAACATAAAAATTTAAACAATTAGGTCGACATCAGAGCTTTCCAAAAACAAAAGTCGATAATAAAAAAATAAGAATTTTTGTTAGATTAGACGTATAATACAGTGTTTAATAATAGAAACTAAATTTGCGGTAAGTGAATTGATTCATGAATTATCGTTGTTACTATATGTTAACGAAAATCACTATGTAACATAGATGTAGCTATGAAGTGTGTTTTGTTATATCGCATCCACGTACAAATTTAGTAGCTTTAGAAAAGATACGTATATGTCAGTATGAGTATTTATTCTATACCTATCTTGAAATTTCAGTCTTCGATCTGTACACGTTCACGTCATTCTAAATCATATACAATCTATATGTATTATAATAGATATACGTTATATAAGAACGATAAGAGAAGTAAAGAATCCCCCGCAGGATCCACGAGTACGATAACGTCCAGATTATAGTTTCGCTAAAATTACCGCACAGGGATATTCTGGTCGTTTCCTCAAAAGCTCTTGCTGGTGACGCATTGCCATTACCGCGACCGAGCATAAAATTAAAATACCGCAATATGGTTTCGTAAGAGCCTCGGCGGAGGAGTAGTACCGCGCCGCAGTGGCCGGAAGGGCAATAACGTTTTTTTCTCTCTCTCTCTCTCTCTCTCTCATCCTCGATATTTCCACGAATAACGTATATCCGCGTCTCGTTCGCAGACGAGCGGACTAGATTTTCGAGGAGGGCAGCGTTACATTAAAAATATTCCTTCCTGCTTCATTTATTATTTCACGTATTTATAGCCATGAATGCTCGCCTCTTTCCTCGGGGGCGTCGGGAGGAAATCGCGACGAGCTCGCCGCGAGAGCTTTGAGAGTCCCTCTTGTTTCGGCTCGAGGCCCGTGAGCTCATCGTCCGCGTGCCCGGATTGCCGGTATATTCGGCTCATTTTTTGTTATTCGCGCGCGCGCGCACACACAGATACACACACGCGCGCTCGCACATGTACGCGGGCGGAATAACGATCCATCTTGTACCCTTTGCAGACCACATGTATATTCTGGGGAGTGAATAAGGCGCTTATACGAGTATTTATATATGTACATTCATATATATATATAAAGTGAGCGTACGAAGAGACCAAGAGAGGCTGTTCTTTGGATCGGGGGAAGAGGGATATTCCCTTTGAAGAAGCGAATGCTGTCGATACACGAAAGTATATCGGTATACACACACACACACACACACACACACACACACACACACATATACCTAAATATGATCACTTTTATTTCTAGTCGTAACTATTGATTCGATGGGCGATGGCTGGCATCACCGGAGAAATGCCTGTAATAACGACTGGCAAATAAAAACGTGACTCGAACAAATCGAATGCTTGTTCGGAAAGAGAGCCTAGAATCGTTTAATCATTCTAGAGAAACTTTTCACGCCGCTAAATACAACTAAATGAAATATTTATTCCGAATCTGCCTCTGTAAATAAAGAGAATATATATATTCGTAACATATAGCCAACCAATAGTAGCATAGTTAGCAATTTCAGGCATGAATTTCTGAGTAAGAAAAAAGGAATTCTGTAACGAGGCCTATATCATTCTTATGATTTTAATGTAAACGAGTTCATAATTTTAATATATTTAATTTTAAACGAAGGCATAAGCATTCAATAAGACTTTATTACTCTCTGATTTTAACTCGTTTTATCCGCTGTGAATTACACGCGGCAAAAAAAAAATTGACAAAAAAATATTAAAAGTACGTTGTTTCGGACAGTTCTGCCTTAAGGAGAGGCCGATGATGTATACAAGGCAACGCATGCGGCCACTCCGTCATCGCGTGCATTTACATTCGACAACTATATATATATATATATATATATATATATATATATATATATATATGGGACAAGGTAAGGAAATAGCCCGGGGCTTACGTACACCCCGGGCCCGGAATCGCGCGAGTGCAGATGGACGCGCGGTTCGTAAATACCTTGCGCTGATTTACGTGCCGCGCGCGACTCGCCGAAACGTAACGGAAGCGTACTGGGCCTCTTATCTTCTGTTATCCTAAGCGCGCGTATTTGCTTGACATCGAACACGATATCCCGAATCTCCATTTTTGAACAGACTACTCGCACGGTGCCCCGACGCGATATCGCGCCCGTCGTTACGCGTTAGCCGAGAACATAGGCAAATGGGGGCGAAATAGGACAAATTATTCATTGACCTTTGCATCGAGATACGAAGCCGAAGCAGTAATCAAATATATAATAATAACTTTCATTGTAGACGGAGATTAAAATGCTGCATTGACGCGCATACGCGGCAGACTCGAACTTTCTTTCCTCCGCTAATTAGTTTGATAAAGTTAATTTATCCAGGCAATTATCGAGGATACCAGTTTTTAATTAATTCATCAGCGCGCTTCTTTATACGAATTGATTATTTACATTTTTACTTTCCTTTTATAATTAAAGTTAAGTTGATCCGCTTCGGCCGAACGCGGTAAAAATAAAATTTATAAAAATATATATATTTTTAATGTATATTTCAGTAGCTGTTTTTTTCTGAATTAATGCACGCGCGACATTTCACCTAATTACAATATATCAGAGTGTAATTACATCCGCGATTTCTGTTGACGCCGCTGTACCCTCGACCGATATGTACAGCCTATAGATTGAAAAATATATTACGTTGAGCAGCCCACGAGTTAAAATGTCACTGGACTTACAAATATATATATATATATATATATATATATATATATATATATATATATATATATGAATAAATCGCGCAGAAGAGAGGAGGAAAAAAAATGGTCTTGCAAGCGTTCGATAAAATCTCGACCTCGCTCACTGCTTGGGTCAACCCCACATTGGCTCATTGTCAACTGTGTGCTCTTACTGTCTCTCACGCGCGCGCCCGCGTACCAAAGACCATAAAGGCATCATATAAAACACACACACACACACAGATATATATATATATATATATATATATATATATATATATATATATATATATATAAACTCGCGCAATGCCCGATGGATGATTTAAAGTAGCCTCTCTCTCTCTCTCCTGGCTCCTCTGAATGCTCGCCTAACGATTGAAAGTACCATATAGCATCCACGCGGGGGCCTCGCTTGCGCACCCAAATAGTATATATATATATATATACCGAGTCACGGCAGGCTGTCGCCATCGCGCGATCCTCTTTCCGATGTCGCTCAATGGCAGATAAAATGTCCACCCACGCGCGCGGTCCTCTCCGGCCCTTCCTCCTCCTCCTCCTCCCTTGCCTCTGAAACTCGCACCGTACGCCTTGCCCATCATGGGGTATTATAATATACGTACATATAGGTAGTATGGAAGGCTTTCGCATCCTTTGAGTTTCTCCCATCGGGGGGACCGAATGTTACGTTCGTATATATATATATATATATATACACATAGCCTCGTTTAGGCCTCGTTATTCGAACCCGTCTCACGAACACGCGAGCGCGCCGTCAATGAAAACGGTTTTTGAGAGGCCTCGGTGGACGGCTTTTCGTATCTCACTCCCTCTCTCGTTTCATCTCTTCCTCGTTCTCTCCGAACACCCCTACCCCTCCTCGCCCCACGTCGCCCCCTCCAATCCTCAACCCTCTTTCTCGCTCTTGTGAGCGTCTTTATTCTTTTCCCTTTACTATAAATATTCTCGGGAAACAGTTCTTTTCGAGATACGATGAGGCACTTTAATGTCCAAGCGAGTGACGTGGACGCGTAGTACATCACGGGTTGCGCGCGCCTTATTAGAATTTGAATTGAATGGAATACGCGTGTTTGTACGGCCCCGGCCCAGGTATTAGATCGACAGATACATTTCGAACTTTTCTTTTGTAAACCAGGTGGTCCACCTCCCAAATTGTCGAAGAATTATGAATGATACAAACTGTTAGGAAAATACGAGTAACATTTTTCATTTGAATTTTTAATTTCTTTAGTTTGCAGTAAAATGGAGAGACGAAATGGGCAGTAGCTCGGTCGATCCTTACATATATATATATATATATATATATACATCGAATAATTTCTTTTAAAAGCGCAGTCGGGCCAATCATTATAAATACAGAAGAAACCATTAATAATTATTTGTAACGCAGTTGACGTATTTTGAAGAAATATTCATTTCGCACTCCCTTAAAAGCCGTATATAGCAACAGTTTCCGATGTAAACGTATATGTTTGTTCGATAAATCAGGGAGATCTATATATACGCGCGCACATAAAAAAGCGCATGTGCACAGCATCGGATCCTTCTTTGAAACGGCAAATAAGGCAGGTTTGCCCATAGAATATAAAGCATCTTTTAACAAAGCGATCAGAAGGACTATTCTTAGAGGACGCGTCGCGGAATGGAGGGTCAGGGCGGCACGCTGCGCTCTTCTGTGCAGGCACGGATCTTTATTTCTATCTCTCTTGGCCCCCCCCCGCTCCTGGCTCGCCCTCGTCTCTTTCCCTTTTCTCATTCTCTCACTCTCTATCTCCCTCCCTCCTGCGCGCCTGTCATATATATGTATAAGAAGCAGCAACGCGCCAAGTCCGAAACTGCACGCCGACTAATACATACGTGCGGCGGCGGGGGTGAGAGCGTATAACCTTAAAGGTCTACCTCAAGCTTAACCTCAAGCCCCCCGTCTTCATATTCCGCCTATCCCCTCCTATCTCTCTGTCCCACGCGCGACTGCTCTTTCATCCTTCCTTATATACCATCGCCTACTCATTTTTTATTAGCTTTTTTTTCTTCTTCTTCTTTCGTTCCCTCATCTTTTCTTCGGCTTTCGTTTCTTTCAGTCTCGGTCCTGTTGAGGAAAAAAAGAAGTTTCATTTAAAGGTAACTTTTTTTGGATTTAATTTAAAAAAAAAAAAGAAAAAACTTAATTGAAACCGCTTTTTTATATTAATTTTCAACGGTATAAACTTTCTCTACAATCAAAAGTCTAACAAGATATTGAAGTAACTTATTGATTGTTTATGGGTACTGTATTGATCAATATACATTGTAGAATCACTCATGCCATCTCGATTATGACCAAGGAAACAGTGATCGATTGAAGGAGAAATACATAGATGGATCTGTATTTAGTTTTAGTATTGAATAGTAAATATTTCCATAAATTATATTAGAAATAAAATGATTAAATTACAAGATAAAATATCCCCTCGCTCCTAAAAATCTATATATTATTAAAAATTGCATCAAATCTAATCATAGCAAGTGAGTCTTCATAGTATTACTGATAGTTTTTGTGGTATTAGAAAATAAAAGCATATCAGCGAAAGAGAGTGAGAGAGAGAGAGAGGGGGGAAGGAAGGGAGAAAGAAGCGCTGCATAGATATATAAAATTACATTGTTCGCGCGAGATTTATTAACGCTCTCGATTTTCATTAAAAGATTGTAGATTCGGCGGATTAAAGGCTCCGTAATTGCAGTGATTCTTAACAATGGCCCTCTACTCTATCGTCCCACCCTTTCATTCGTTAATGATCCTCCTCTGGCATTTCTCCTTCATCCATTCTTTCCGCTTTCCTCTATAACCCGTTCAGGTTTTAGATTCATCTGGATTTTTTTTATCTTCGAAAGCCCGCTCAATCAGCTGGGCGTGTTGATCCGTGGATAACTATTATACCGTGGGCTCCGATACGGAATAGCCCAAGTATTGCCACTTGTGCGCCATTAGCGCGCCTGTAATTTTAGTCGAGCCTATGAGATGCAGCGATCGTGGAGACTTGAAAAATCATATTCTACAGGTGTGAGAAGGAATCGGAAATCTAAGTCAGTGTTTGCTGTTAAATTATTGAGTGCAGTTGTTTGGTAAAGTTTACGTTCGTCCAAAAATGAAATAAGTTTATTCTCTTATGCGCAAATAGCCTACATCGGATTTTTATATTTATGATGTTTTAAATTTATTTGAAATTAAAGAAAAATTAGGCTTAACGTGAAGCATACAAATGACAGTTATACTTAATTATTGTAAACATATAGATTCTGCCAATGTCCGCACAATCGCTTCACATTGAATCTGGTTGAAAAAAAACATTTTTTCTATAATTTAATGTTTACATTACTATGCAGTTTCTTTTCTTCTTAATGCCAATTGTTTGCATACAATGAATCGATAATCAATTGAATTTTAAATAGTTAAGTGTTACACTCCCAACAATACGACGTTTGCAGCCTCGTGTCGCGCTCTACTATTCTGAGAACGTGAGTTTGTTAAAAAAAAGCTCCTAATGCCCAATCGGTCCCATAATTTCTAGAACTTAAAAAACGAAGAGATCTTAAAATCTCACGCTGTATCCCCATAATATGAGGACAATGAAAATCCAAGAGTCAAAGATCGAAGCTAAAGATCGGGAAACTAAGGGAAAACGTGATTGGAATCGGCAGGTGTATTCTGCTCGGTATCATTAATAACCTGGATAATATTTTACGAAAAACTCATAGCCGTAGTGAATGGCCAATGCAAATGTAGTTTCGTGAGAATTGGCGAAGCAATTGATCAATGACAGACACAATGCACGTCACGGATCTGCTGCTCCATTCGAACGAAAAGTATACTTTTTAGTATCTCAATGTGATAATCGATGACTTCGCTATTATGAAGCTTGTTTTACTGATGTATATTAAAATAAGTAAACAACATATGTATGCTTAGGTATAAATTGGTCCCGTCACTAGGCACTTTTCCGTTTATAATAATATCTTGCCAGATCTTTTCTTGTGTATTTTGGACAAAAGACCAAACTGGAGGGCTCTTTTATTAAGCTGGAGAGATCATTGTTTTAATCACGATTATTTAAGAAAAGAGGAATCCGTTAATATATTATATCCGACAGATTTTTTTTTCAAAGTATAGATAATTTTAAACTAATAAACCTTCTAAGATTCATCCTCCAACAATACATATTTCGAATTTTCTAGTTCTTTCAGGTTCAAATTTTGTGAGTTTCTAACAATTTAACTACTTATAAAATTACATATAATTAAAAATTTTGAAAAATTCAAACTAATACTTTCGGTTTATAAACTTCATTAATTGTTTCAAATGATTTTAGACGAAAAATTTAGGCTGTAAAATTTCAACCTAAAAGTGACTAACGATGAAAGGGCCAAAATAGTACCAATTTTCTGTACAAAAAGGGTCAGATGTTTATGGTCTAAAACATTCAAAATTATTAAAAAAGTTGAAAACAGGAAGCATCCTTGAGTTTTTTAAGATTGATAATTCAATACCATTTTACAATTACTCGAAGTATGAGCAAATTCATAACTTTCGAAATTTGCATTTTTCGAGGATGAAATGTAGAAGGAATTATTATTGAAAATACTCTTAGATATATTTTTAGAAAAAAATCGGCCCGGTACAAAATATCAATTAATTCATATTTGTTTAAACAATGTTTAATTTTGTTTAACAAAAAATACTTTCTGAATTGCATTCTAAGCGTGATGGTATATAAAAAAAGCAAATCATTTCTTACCCAGAATATATTCTTGCAAACGACAAGGTACCCAGGAAAAAATGGTTATAATATGTCGATAACATGCAATATAAATTAATAAATAATAATTTCACGTAAAAAATGTAATATTACAAATATTTTTCTAGTGTTTTGTACTGTTTACCATTAACTTCCATAGATTATATTGCACATTTATATATATATATATATATATATATATATATATATATATATATATATATATTATGTATATATATATAAATTAAACAGAAAATAAGAACAAATATTAGAATGCATTAATACTAATATGTTGTTTCTAAAAAAGTTGCTTTAATCAGTAGACGAAATTTCCCTGGATACATTGGATATCGTTTCCTCGGAAAGTGCAAGCTAATCCCCATCGATTTTTCCAGTAATTCACACCTCGATTCTCGACTTTCCACTGATTTCCCGCGGCGCGTCGGGCGTCCTCTCGATATCCTTAATTCCCCTCGGCAGACCGGCAACACGAGGGCGCGAGAGCGGAAAAACAGGTTCGTCGGGTCATCGCGGCGGCCCCCTTCCCCCCCTCCATCCATGTCCGACGGGTCGAGCGCGCGCTTGCACCTGACACAATCGTCTCGGCGCGCGGTGAGAAAATATTGTGACGGCGGCAAGGGGGGGGGGGGGGTTCCGTCGGGGCTCGGGGCATACGCCCGACTCACGCAGGGGTCCGACGGACTACCTGCGCGTCGCGCCGCTCCCGTCCGATTCCTCTCGGTCGCCCTCGCGGACAACGCCAGCGCGTTGGGTTCTTTGCGGTCCGTGGTTGTGGGGGGGAGGGGGGCGCTCGCCGTCGCGCGACCAGCGGAATAAGCCGGGGCTAGGGCTACGGCGGCTACAACCTAGTCTCGCGCCCGTGTTGTTACGTTGGCCGTGTACGGGGCGCGTGACGCTGCACATGTCTGGCACTGGGATTTGTGTGCAAGGGCGCGCTCGAGGGGCGAGGGGCTTCGTTTCCTCGCTCGCAAGGACGGCGGGTCCCGAAAAGGGCCCTCCCCCCCCCCATCGTCGACTTGCTTCGCTTTACTCCATCTATGGAAGAGCCCATCATTGTTTATATCATAGATTAGTTCTCATGGCATTTTACGCCTATCTGAAGTCTTTTCTTTTCTTTTATATACCTATATGGAATTCGGCTTTGCTCCTTTCCTCGGAAGGTAAAGTTCGTTCTCCGAGAGATCAGTGCTTTAGATTAGCTCTTATATTACATTTTTACATTCTGTTCAATATTCGACCGAAGAGATATTGAGAGACTGATTAATCTATTTTAGCATTTGAAAATACTCAATTGCAACAATTAATTGAAATACTCCGTGCGCGCGAAGGAAAAAATGAACCGTGCGAGTACCGATACTAACGTGGCTACTATGAAATAATTTAGAACGACAATCGACGCGAGTTAAATAATATTATTGAACAATATTATTGTTACACCGGATCGGTGGATCCTCGCGATCAATACGCCGGGAGAACGGAGTCGAGACCGTTAAAGCAGGTTAAAGTGCAGGTATCCGCTAATGACTGAGTAAACACAGTTCTCAATGCGGCTCACGCGCAGCTTTCACCGAGGGCGCTCCGGAGGCGCGACGGGCTTGTTCATATATATACATAGAGACACATATATCTATATATATATATATATATATATATATATATATATATATATATATATATATAGATTAAACACGGCGGGCGGGCGGGTGCGGGTGAAAACGAAAACGTCGCGCACCGAGAACGAGTCTGCGGAGTCTGGCTCCGTCGAAACTCGGTGTCGGGGGGAGGCTTTTTCGTGACCGCACTCGCTTAACAGGTTTAGCGTGTCTCTAACTTCCCTCTCGACGTTGTCTATCTTTTTCAAGATTGACCACACACGCGCGCGCGCGCGCACACACACACACACACACACACACAGGCAGGGTGGTCGAGCAATATTGCTCAAAGGACGAGCTAGACGAGTTTTCCCTTCGACGTTGTTTCAGGATGTGGAAATTCGATAGAGACCCTCGAGGTCAAAGTCCATAGGTTATATATTGCTTTTCTGCCCCTCGCTTTCTTTTTCCCCCGTCTTCGTTCCTATATATCTTTGCGCGTCCGTGCGCGTATTCACGCTGTGTATAAATATGTCGAGCATGTCTGAGAGATAGAAAGATACAATTTTCCATTCCCTCGCTTATTTACTCGATCGTCGTACGGTCGGTTACGTGCGCAGCTCTATGTAACTGCTGCACGTAGCCTGCATCAGTGCCGCGTGTGAGAGGCGGACAGTCCGAGCACCGATCGACGAGATGTTTTTTTAGATTTGCTGGCAAGGAAAAAAAAATTTGTATTTCAATTCAAAAGTCGAAAAAAGTAATATCTGATGAAAATTTGACGTAGAAGCTGTACAAATAATAAGAGAAGATTTGAAACATAGGAATACGTTCTGCATGAATGATAATTATGAAGTACGAAGCTTATGTAAAGTACTGAATTAATTAGAAACATGTACAGTATGTATAAAATTGTTTTAGGGACGAGAATATAACTATATTATATATTTATTATAAAACTATAATAAAATGAGTTTTAAGCTACAAATTTCCAATACCTGTGACTTAAATTTCATCGTCTCCATAGCGTTTTTCATTGATTCAAAATCCTTTGCAGACTGGCTACGTAATGTAATTCTGTTACGCAAAACTTTTTTGGAAAGTAAGCACATAATGGAAGGAAGGAAGGAATATAAGGACGGAGAAAGACGAAGATGTCCCTACCCGCTAAGTATCTATCTTAATTGACTTGATTATATATTGCAATTTATTCGTGACTGATTGACTATTCAAAATTGCGTACGTGATCGTATTATCCTAGAGATATTTATGCCCAACAATTAATTATCAAATAAAAACCGAATCATAAGATTTTATAGAAAATGAAGCTTCCTTTAACAGATCTTTAAACCCCCCCCCCCCACACACAGACTAAAGTGTGCCCAGGGTCTCGCTACAGCTTGTTCCGCTACTGGCAACGCTCGGGTCCATTAATCGATGAACGTCGTAATCGCGTATACCTCGTGCGCTGCTCGCTTCGTACACGATTGTTGAAATAATAATGAGGTGGAGCGCCCGTACGTCTATTCACGACCCTACCGGCGCTTCGTGCGCCTTGGCGCGCGCGGAGGTCTGTTTTGGCTCGCGCGGCACGTTCCGCGGGTGGACAAACGAGGGCTTGGAAAATAATCGGGATTTTTCTTTATTTATGAGATTCTATCTTCCAGGGTGTTTTTTTTTTTTACTCTCCTTCTCTTTGCCCCTTCCCAGATAATTCACCCTCTTTCGCTGTCCACCTCGATTGTTCGCAACTCTATACACGGCTCTTTTCCTTTAATCTTTCGCACATCTCGAGTCTTCCACTCGATCAAATTTATCGTTATTCAGCGCAATAAATTTCCCGCGTTGCCCGGCAAAATAACAATGACATCGGGGAATTTTGAGTAAACGATCAAACATCTTTGGAGAATATTTGCGATACGAAGTCGTTGAAATTGTGCGGAACTTAAGGACGTAGGAACGAAGTTTTAGTTATCGAATTTTATATTGAAATGAATAATATACCTTGGGAAATACATATTACAACGATAAAACATTTTTGATATTGCTTTTTGATATTTAAAATATTGTGTATAATACTATGACCATTACTATAACTAAATAATATGAATATTAAGCAACATTACTTTTAAGTTCTTAAAATTGTTACTTTTTGAAGTATTATTGGATGCTAAGATATTAATAAATTTTATTTGTGAAATATTAATGATCTTTGATTTTACTAATTATTTGTCTCTAAATACTTAAAAAATGAAAAACAACTAAGTCGAGCACAGATCCATTATATTAATAATGCAAATTTCTGAAGTTTTATAAAATTTTAAAAAGTAAGTTTTTAATTTGATAAAATATTATGGCATAATTTTAAAGTAAAATATATACATTTTGTCTTTAATTGGATGTAAAAACTGCTTTGGAACTATAAAGCGATGAATTATGAATGAGCTAAAATATATATATATATATATATATATATATATATATATATATATATATATATATAATACTTATAAAATTCAACGGAAATCTACCCAGCTCCTGTATGCACAAAGGACGGGGATCCGTTTCTTATACTCGGAAAATGCGTTATTCACCTTGTTCGACACCATTACCGGAATTATCATTCAATAACTCAGTGAAAGACCCCAAACAAGAATCCGGCGTGTCACCTCGCTCGCGCGCCCGCGCGCGCGTGGCGCATCTGCCGAAAAATATAAGGGACATCCCGCGGCTCGTTCCGCGCGCACAATTCCGCTGGTCCGCATTTATTATGGAGTCGAGGGGACGTACCGGCACGCGGTTGCTCTCAAAAACGTCGTCCCTCCGGGGGGATGAAATTATAGCTCCCACGCTCCCGGGGCTTTTCAGTCGTGCGCTCTCCTCTATCCCCGCTGACGCGGGGTTTTCTTTAACCGAGCGCGCGCGTCCGCGACACAAACGGACAGGGAGTGTGGGGGGGGGCGGGGGCGGTATGGGCAAGAGGCCGGCGTCCGCGAATAAACATAGAGTAAAAACCCACGGACAAAGGCCACAGTTTGCCGCACGGATCTCGGATGATGTCATAGTTCACGGCTCGTGTGGAGTTGCGCCATTCCTCCCCCCCCCCCGCTCATCCTCCAGCTCTCCACCCCATCGCAATTTACTCTCATTGAAGTGTAGGCGTATATATATATATCTATATAATGCTATAATGCAACGGAAAAGCACCGAGGAGAAGTCGCCTTGGATTGCGCGGGAGGTTCGCGCCGTCCACAGAAAGTCAAGCGTAGCCGTATATATAATATACCAGTATATATCCTTGTGTATCTATCTATGTGTAACGCAGGGGAGCGCCCGGATACGCGAGCGAGTCTGTACACGGGGAATCGCGCGTGCCGACTAGTCGCTGCCATTGTGGTCCGAGGGGACAATTCCGTGTTGACCAGAGAGGGAGAGAGAGAGAGAGAGAGAGAGAGAGAGAGAGAGAGTAAGATCGAGGTAGAATAAGCGAGGGGGTCGGAAAGGAGGCGAGGCGGCAGCCGGGGAGGGACCTCGCCTCCTCTTTCGCTTTTGTGGCGCGCTCCGGCGCAGACGGAGGCAGAGGCGCACTTCTGCCTCCCGCGTCAGAGCGAAAAATAAAGAAATCCGTATGGACGCGGCGAGACCCGGGACAATGCATAATATTTGTGCGGGGGGGAGGATTGCGCGTGGCGCATAAATACAATAAGGCGGAAGGTCGGTGTGCCAGGTCGGCTCGGATACCCCTGAATCACGGCGACTGACTCCTATAATTATGCGGACTTCTCGGGAAATCTCTTTATCCGAACAATCACGCGGACACGCGTCCCGCGACGGGCTCCTCTTTCATTCCTCGGCTCGTTGTTGGCCTCTTTCACCACCCGCCCGACGATGTCTAACTTTCTGCTTTATTTGGAAAAGCGAAGAAAGCCGGACAGGCCGAGAGGGGGCTTTCGAAAGCGCGCGATCCTAATGCGGCTGCACGCCCCCGAGCGCGGCAATCTTTCTGCTCCCAGTTCTTTCCCCCAATTTCGACAATTTTCTTTGTGCGCGCGCGCGCGTATACTTCGATAGTCGATTGATGAAATTAATATACACGGATATATAATTATTCCGTCTTGACGATCGCGCGGAGACGGGAACGAATATGGACGAGGCAGTAGTTGTACGTGAAATAAGAACTCGAAGTAGAGTGGGAGACTCCAGCTGAAAGAATTAAAAAAGCAAGCTCGAGAATCTGCGTACAGAAGTTTTTCAAATGCAAATAAGGAAAGTTGGAAGGAGTCGGCGAGGGACGGGAGGAGAACGATGTACATGCAATGAAATAAACATCAGGGATAGTAACTGTACATGAAATAAATTTATAAAACTCGAGAATAATTAGTTTGTAAGAAGGATTAACAGATAGTTGGCAACGACCCAAGTTGTTTTACACGACTAAATCGTCCTGATGATTTTCAATAGAAATTTATAAAAATGTACTTTTGAACAGTTGCAACGGGATCATTTCGAAGTTTGTATTATAGTTCGCTATAATTATATGAAAAATCATATGTCACCTATTTATTATAATCAACCAAATTATCATCGAGCAGTAAGGAGTTTGAGATATTCGACATATAGCTTACAATAAAAACAGCACGTCCATCGATATCTTTCGCTTCTTCGCGACGAATCCCTTGACTCCGCTTAGTCTTCCGGGTTTCGTAACGTTCGACTCATTAATAAAAGCTCGTGCGCACGAGCGAGCGCTGCGAGCCAAGCGCTCGTTCCTGCCTCGGATCGGCGAAAGATGAAAAAAAAAAAAAAAGAAAAGAACAAATAAAAGCAGACCCTCGTTATTTGGAGCCGTATAGGTATACGTCCGGACAAAAGAGTCGATCAGCATATCTCTCTTTGAGGACGCGGAATTTACAAGGTGTATAAAAAATGACCCTTTCTGTTTCGAGATGGCACGGTGATACTTGTCCGTAATAACGATCATTCGGCCTTAAAGGTACATTTCTGCCTTGTCCGGCGAGTCAAGTGTGCCTTTCCATCAAGAGCATAAAATACCCCGAGAGCTTTAATAGTCGTACGGGCCGTATATTATACAATCGCTTTCTCTCAGTTGTAAATAAAAACTCGCAAAAATATATATATATGTATACAGAAATGAATTGTTTCTATATATTAAAAATAATAAATGTCAGCCTTTTGATACTAACAATTTAAACAGTAACTGTTTTAAAAATAGAGTAATCTACAATCGATCGAAATTATCAAACATCATCGGAGGAAATAATTAACAAAGCTAAATTTATCTTTAAGAGCAATCTGGATCCCTGAAGCGGTGCGCCGGTCTCTGTATAATTCCGAGAGATAACAAAGACACTTATCGATTAAACGTCCCACGCATTCCTCGCGGTAGTTCTTCGTCAGCCTCGACATTCAGTCCCCTCCCCCCTTTGCCTCGCTTCTCCCAATCTCTATCTCTCTCTTGGCTTGAAAATCGACCCTCCCCCACCCCCTTCCATCCCGTCGGGCTCCCTCTCTTTCTTTGACACTCGGCAGAAAGTTCCTGTTCATGCACACCTATAGATACATATATACATACATACATGCATACATACATACATACATACATACATACATACATGTATATATATATTGTATACGTCGAGATCGTGCGCGGTCTCGTGCGTATAATCCTTTTTCTGCTCGAGAGCGAGCGCATCGACCGCGCCTCGAGCTCAAAGGGAATCCGGCGACCGGAGCTCGCACGCGCGCGCTCGCGAATTCCAGCGCGTATTACGCGCGTCTTTTATACAAAGAAAAGTCAAAAGGCATAAGGTTGAATGAAAAAAAGGACGCGCGGGTGTATAGCATATATATACATTATATATGTGTATATATATATATATATATATATATATATACAAAATGAATGATAGAGGGAAGAAACGTGGTGGGGAGGGGTGGCGGCAGAATGCGGAAACGCAGGTCGCGAGAGAAGAGAGCGGAAAAATTGCCGCGAGATTTATGGATGCGCGCGTATAGCCGCCACCCGCGCGCATATTTTTCCGCCGCGAAATACATTTGGTGCGTTCGAATACGATTTTCGACGCGATTCCCATTGCTATGGATTTTCCACGCTCCGACCTCGGGAACGACGGAACGGAAGTCTTCCATATTCCGGCTGAAATCTATTATTAATATTACACGCCGGTTGCGTGAAATGAAAACTGAGACGTGTGGCTGGATAGCCGTGGGCTTCTTGAAAAGATCGCTATGTGGATTTGTGAAGTATACTTCCGCTCAGTAATGCTATGAAGAGGTCTCTGTTCGGTTTAGAAAATTTCAGCGCACAATGCATTGGAAATGGGAGATTTAACAATGTATCTCGGCAATCATTATTTAACAAATGTTATTCCGACTCGTTTTATGTATACGACTGCTTCGATTAGAAACCGATAATATCGAAACAATTGTTTTCGCAAATTTAACAATTGAAACAATAATTGTCGGCGCTAAATGAATCGTAAATATTATTAACTATGAGTAATTATATGATGTGACTTATACACTTGAAAGCTCATCCATTTTAAAGACTCGGGCCGACCGGAATTACAACCTGTCTTTGAAAGCAGTTGAAGGAGGATTAACTTTAGCGCAAGTACCTCTGAAAACTCGAGAAGAAAACTATTAAACTTGAGCCACTTTAAATTTCTATTCAGCGCAATTCTATTTACAGTCTGAAGGCAGCGTTAGTTGTATCTTAAGCTACGTCGGCAAACTCAATTTCGCGTGTATTAAGAACTTTGAAAATTTTTATTACGGCTTTAATAAAGCACAAAAGCGTGTAGGAAATTAATGCCAACGAAGAAAAATCAAATAGAGAGAGAGAGAGAGAGAGAGAGAGACGCAGAGGGATGTAGCATCGTGTGCGCGCGCGCGCGCGCATCGTCTGTGTATTTGTTAGACAGGAGGTGAGCGAAAAAGAGAGCAAGTAGTATATAGCATCCCATGTGTTCTCATATGTACGTACCACCTGCCCCGTCGTACCGAGAGTCTAAGAATAGAGCGATGTTACGCCAGAGCCGGAGCATTTGCGCCAACAAGATGCTGCTGCATCGTTAGCTCATGCGCGCCTCTCTTCTTGCTTTATCTCCCGCCTTTACTCCTTCCGTGCCGTGTACTTTTCTTTTATTCGCTTTGCCCCCCCCCTCCCAACACTTACAGGTGGTGGCTGGATTAAAGAAGAAAATCTACCCGTCTGCATTAATGGTAAAAAGATGTATATAATAATTATAATCATTCGCCACATTGATTCGTTAACTTATACGCCGTGAGACAGAGAAATACTGAGATTTTTAATTGTCAATTCTGAGTATAACAATCGACAATTGCCATTTGGTACACTGTCGCATAAGTTTGCGGATATAACTTATGTGCTTGACATAAATGGAAATGTACACGTACATCTAAAAAATATAAAAAATATGAAATGAGAAAACCACGAATAAATATATCTTCTCGTTTTTATTTCGCTTCGTACATTAAAATTTTTGTACAGTGATTTCAATTTCATATACAATTCTTTTGTCTGACTTTGCCTCCTTTTAATTCATACAACCTCTGCATCTGAAAAATACATGGAGACTATATTTTAATATTGGAACATAACCAGTTCGATAGTTATTTAAAGAATCCCAGTACTATTTGGATCGACACCGATCAGATTTTTATATTCTGTATTTACAGGTCAGGTCGCTCACAGGCTAAAAGAGAACGAGATGCAAAACCAATCTGATGTGAATGCAGCTTCTGCTCACTGAACTATGAAAAAATCCTCGACCTTTATAGATACTCCTGAGTGTAAAAAAGAGGCAGAATAAAGTACGGAGTTCTTTGTGTATTATAATACGTGTAAAAATTATTACGCTTTTATAAGAATTTTTTCAAATTTAAACAATAAACTCGTCGAATGAATCTGGCAAGATCGAAGCCAGAGTCGAATGAAATTTCGAAATTAACGAGGAAAGGATTGTAATTGAATTTGAAAAACTTCAATTTCTCTACTCGACGAAGAGCCTTCTGTTCTGTATCGTTATATATAACGTGAAAATATTCAATGTGAAATAGTATTGAAAAGATTAAAATACTTCGATTTTATAATTCTAAAACTATAAATTCTCCGACTGTAATTATCTTTCCACCGTATTAACTGCCGCCATGAAGTTTCCGTATTGATTCCAGCATGCTGATAAATTTCATTCAATAATAATTAACGTTGCTTTGGAAATTGTTGAAAAAAGAGCAGTCGTATCAACGTATAGTTTAATAAACTCGAGAGTTTCGTTTAAAACTAGTTACTGAAAGACCGTCTATCTTTAAATCTATACCCTTTCTCTTATTTTCCGACGAAACAATTATCTGTAGAAACTTTTTTTAAGGACCCGATTGAATGAGGTCCTTTCGAACGAGCGAACGCGCTTACACCGAAAGTACTTCATATCGGCACAAAAAATTCTTTACAGGTTTCGACCAGTTGAAGGGAGGAGGGAGGGGGGTGGGTAAAGGAGTAAGAGGGAAGAAGAGAAATGAAAGACGAAGAGAGGAGAAGAGTAAAAAAGGAAAGGTAAAAAGAGCAAGGGGCATTTAGTCGTACGTTCGCGAAGAACTCGATCTCTCGTTGTCTCTTTTTCGAAGGCGAAGAGCCCTCCACCTCTTTCTCCTCCTCCTCCTCCTCCTCCTCCTCCTCCTCCTTCTGCCCCCTCGCTCTCCCTCTCGCTGGAGCGCGGAGCACCTGCCATGACTCACCATGAGTCCGCTCCCCCGCAAAACTTCGCCGGATTACAAAGACCTTAAATACCGGTCGCCCTCTACGAAATACGCGACGCGACCGCATAACGCACGCGCAGCGGCCCCCGGACTCCGCCGCTGTGCCGTGCAGTGCATTCGGCAGACGGGGTCAGCAGCTCTGCCCAATGACAAGACAATGAGAGTGAAAAAAAAAAAAATCCGTTACGGGTTACCCGAATTCATTGCAAAACAATGATTATACCACACATTCGTGCAGTTCCTGCTAATCTGTTATAAATATTTTACTTCTAATTGTCCCATTATTCGATTATTTTAACGCTACCTTTATTTTTATGCACTCCTAAATGATGAAATCAAGTTCGAATGAAAAATCTTAAACTGTTTTAATAAAGATAATAATTTTTTTTTTATTTTAATAGACACCTTTTTATATTACCAAAGAATAGAATATAGCTTCTACAATTGTCTCGCTGTCGAATTAATTTTTTTTTTTAATAAATAAAAACAGCTTATACTTGTATGCATACGTTTCCAGTCAATTCATTATTTTCGCCTCTTATATATGCAAAAACTTAATAAAAAGTTGAAATATAAATAGTTAAATGAACAAATTATTAGTCAATAATATATTATTTTAATTATTTTAAATATTTATGTTAAAAATTTCATACGACAATAATAATTGTACGAATTATTATTGTATGTACTATTATCAATGTATTATTATTAATTATTATTGTATGTACTATTATAATTATTATCTATGTACTACCATTTGCTTCTACTTAATGTACCTATTATAGGTAAAGCTGAAATGGACCGAAATCGGTCAAAAGGCTTAATAAATAAAAAAAATAAAAAATTAAAAAATTGTACGATTTTTTGCAAATGAATTATTTAAAAATAATATGCACGTGAATAAAGTAAAATATTTTATTATTTTAATAATGTATTCGAGCTGATTATATTCAAAATAAGTAGTTTAACGCATCAGATATATTTATAATGATGATCAGTGCATATTTTACATATCTGTCGGCGATTTGCCATTTGAAATAATCCATATCGCATGAAAAAGAAAATATTTATTCCCACCATATTGTTTGTTATTTTTATTACCTATAAGACTCTAGAGTGCTTCAAAAGTGCCATTAGTAAAGGAAACTTATCGTCATTGTCATTTTGACGCATCGTTACGTGCAACAATACCGGGATGGGAGATTTTCCACGCTCTCTCCTAATTGCGCACTTCCCCTGGCCACTCGAATTAGCCATTATCCGGCGCTAAACTTTCGCCCGAGCACGCGCGTATTTGCCCAAAGTATCTCGAATCCTGAAAAATCCGAGCGGACTAGGAGAGGCGAAACACTGTAGTCCCGAGATTCATCCCTCCCCCCCCCGCCCCGCAGCCTCTCCGTCTACGCCTTCGACCGCGCCCACCTCGGCTCCCCCCCCCCTCCCGCACCCTAGATCGCACGAAGATATCCGCCACTAAATGCAGCGCCACCCAAAGTGTCAAGTGCGCGCGCCCGCCGCAGCCGCAACCGATGGCACCTGCTGATACGAGCGCGCGCGAGACGACGATCTCTCCGACGCGCATTAGCCTCTTCCCGGCGGAGGCACGCGCGCCCGCTGGCGCGTCCGTCCGCGTGAGAGATGGAATAGTCGCGACGGGATGACGGGTCGAGGTAGCCAGGAATAATGCGAGTGCCAGGTATACACGAGCGTTCGCGCCTTCGCCTGTGTGGCCTAGCGGCAGAGGCGGGGGGGGGGGCAGGTGCGGAAGAGGTACGGGCGTAGGCCAAACACAACCTGAGATAAGGAACACGGAGCCTGCGCGGATCGCCGATGATCGCTCTTGCCCGCCGAGTGCGTCGTTCCTTGGATGCTCGATTATTTAATTTTTTTTTTTCGCCTAGGAAACCACCACTTCGCGGCTACAACGGCCGCACCACGCTCGTTTGCACAGACACGCAGGTGTGATGCTCGCGCTAATTTTGTCAGCAAAAAAGAGATAACGGAGATTCTGGGTGTTAAGAATGGTGAGGATGGGAACTATGTAAATTTTCGGAGGGGGGGGGGGTAGGGCTAATATTATACTAGACAGTACATGTTTAAAATTTTACACTATATCAACTTAGTTCGAAGAGTATTCTTATAGATAGAATGCTATACATATATATAAATAATAATATTAAGTGCAAGCAAATACTATAAACAGCATTAATCATTGAATAATCGAAGTATAGCTATAAGTTCTCCAAAGTATACTGAAAGTACAGGATCTTAAACCCCTAAAGCAAGTTGGGGAAGATAATCGAACGTCTCCTGAATATTTGTTCAGATGGTGAATTCGAATTCGTTGAGTATTTTCTTCATTATTACGTTGTAAATTTTCTGTATTTGCAAAGAGCTCCAAGAGACCTCAAAATTGAAATGTTGAAATCTTTGTGGGAGTTACAGTCGTCGGACGTGATTTTCGTGGACTACGAATGTGCAACCTTAAGAATTGTAATATTAATATAAGTACATATACTATATAGATGAGGTAATATCCAAGTTTATTTTTTGTGAATGCAGAAAACTGCTATCATTTTAGAAAAATATTCAACCGATTTTCTTTTGACTCAAAAACTAAAGACGAAACATACATTTACATTCTTTTTGAATTTGTATTTTTACTATCTTAACTACAAACCAAAGTAGAATACCAACTTAAAAAAACAAAAAAAGAAACAAAAACCACGTCGGTCAGTTTCGTACAAGCGTCAGTAAAATTCGCAATGGCATTTTGATGCCTACATCGTTATTAGACCAAGAACAATTCTTGTAAGTATGGGAATATAATGGTTTTTTCGTATAATGTCGGCAATTTACGATAAATCCCACATTTACAAAATTATTTTTTATTCTGCGGGAAATCACCCCGGCACCGTAGCAAATAACAAAAACTTTTTATCGCGCCGGGACGCGTAACCTAATGTCCCGCAAATATCGCAGAATGTAAATTATAGAGGTAGGATGGGGAGGGGGGCGGGAGGGCTCTAAAAGGCGAGCCCGATGCGGAGCATTAGCGATGCAGGGCAGAAAAAGTGGTCCCTCGCTCTCCCTCCGACCGCAACCTTCGCATACATATACATATATATATATATATATATATATATATATATATATATATATATATATATATACGGTCGCGATGCAATGCAACCCGGGCGCAAGGTAAATTACAATGGCGTCCTGCATTTCTGATTAAGCGCGGCTGCTGCGCTAGTCGTGCTCGCCCGGCATCAGAGAGTAGCGTGTAAGTATATTCGAGCGCGCGAGAGCGCCTCCGCGATTTGCAGCGCGCGCGCGCGTTGCGCCATTAGCGATTCAGTTCGTACACACATCGGCGGGGCGGCCTCGCTAAATTGACCGCGCGCGTACATCCGCGGCAATTTACCTCGGACCGAGGGCCGGGGGGGGGGGGAGGGCGTGTGGGGCGAAGCGGAGGAGGTGGACGGATGGGAAGGCAAACACTATTATGCAGATAAAAGCTCGGCCGGACGCGGGGAGCATCGGCAAAGGCAGCTGCGCTATATACGTATACACCCACACACGGGTACGTGCGTAAACATACTTGACCGATTCTGCGCGCCTCGGCGCGCCCCGGGTCGCTCTGATTGTTCCACGAAGAGGCGCGGGGACGTAGGGGCGCTGAGGATGCGACGCGTTGAAAAAAAAAACAAAGGCCCGATATGTAGCTCGTAATCGTGTATCGATCGGCTGCGTAAGCGAGGCTGACGGGGTGGCCCAGGCCGAGATAAAGCCAACTCGAGCCAAGCGGAGTCTCTGATTCGGTTATTGTTCCCGACGTTGAATTTTTAGATGCTGGTGCTGGGAGTCCTGTCATTAATGCTATCTAATCCATGCGAATTGCATTCGATGCCACTGAAATAAGTTCTTTTGTTGTTTTTGTGCAACCGATAGAGTGATTAGTAGTCTCGGAATCAAAGATGTTAAGAAAAAAGATTGAGAACAATATTATACAACATTAACAATATAGTCTTGCCTGCACTTGTCGCTTTTTACGAACAAGAATTCATTTTGAGAACATGTAATTTATAATTATTCGAAAGATATCGACTATTTATACACAAAATTAAAAATTGCAATGGAATGATTAATTTAACAGAGAATCGCCCATATATTAGAAGTTACCCACAGATAATTGATAAATTTTGCTTCATCACAGTTTGGATAATCAATTACAAGGACTAAATTGTGGACGATTATCCCAAAGCCCCGGTTATTCACGATGGATCGTTTTATTCACGATGAATAGTTTTGTCCTCTTTCTAGAAATCTATGCTTAATGAATTATATGCATGTCGTGATTGCCTAATGGACATTACTGCATACCGAAAAATTAATATGCAATAGCCCAAAACGTAAAACAGCTATTACAAATAACATTAGGAACTTTCACCTCCTGTTTTCTGCGCTAATCAATTAGATGTATATCTTGAACTGTCTGAATGTACTGGGTGGCGAGCAAGTATGAAAACTTTCAGAAATTTCGCAGGTTCGTTAAGAAATTTTATAACAAAACTTGTACAGTGTTTATTTTCAACAAAAATCCCTGTACTTGGAATGTTTTCAAAGGCGTTTTTTGATAATATTACATTCATCTACGATTTTTCTAGGAATTTAGATAATTTTTGTCACCCTGAAAATTATATATATTATATTTTAACACGGGTAATGAAGTTTATTATTAGCTATGTGAAAGAGTTTAGTCTTTCAGGATAGTAATGGAAGTAAACCTCATGATGTAAAAATCAAATTAAACAGCAGATTTTCCTTGTATTTTGCACTAGAAGAGCTGGAAAATTCTGCAAAATTTGCGACTCGGAGACCCAGAGTTTGTCTAAAACACACATTTTAAATTTCACTCACTTAAGACCTCTTGCAATCGAACTCGCACGGGATAGTTGCATTATAATGGCCTCGACGAAATTTCAAATCGCGCACTCCGACGCTGCCCGATTTTTTTCCAACGTCCCCTCTATGCAATGCTATTAAGTGGCAGCTGTTCCAGCGAGGCGCGGGCGTAATCATCCGCGCTAGGATCCCGGCCGGGAGATAGGGCAGATATTTAAGAAGATTTATGAGCCCGCGAAGAAGAGCGAAAGATAGATCGCGCGGAGCTGGGCAAAAGAGAAGCGAGAGGAGAGCCCCCCGAGGCCTCCGCGTGTCATTCGCCCCACCTCTTTTGGCGCGGCGAGCATCGGGCGAGAGAAGGAGGAGAGATCCGACGTCGATCCGGCTCGTAATTCTGAGCACGTTCGCTGAGCGGAGAATTACTATATGTCCATTCCAACCCAAGTGCGAGCGTCGGTGCGTTGTTATGCACAATTTCGCACAGATAAGGAGTTAAATGGGACTGCCCAAGCAAACTAGTCTCGGTATCGTTATCCTCGTAGGTACCGTTGACGCAAGAGGTCGCTAAGTCGTACGCTTATTCCCGAGACCGACTTTTTCGGTCCCAGACGCAGGGGTTCATGGAAACTAGGAAAACTATGAGAAAGTGTAGTTATATTTATTGAAACATAGAGTATCATGCTTTCGACGTTAAGAACGTACAGTATAACTACTTAATGAATAAGTAAAACTATAAGTATAAATTTATGAATGCTACGTCTAGACTGCAATACATTTGTCTAAATTGTATTACATTTTGTGATTTTTCGCACAACGGTTCCATGTCTACGTGGCACTGGCCGAAATGAAGCAGTTGACGAAGGACGATATTGTTCAAGATGAAAAATTCTCGTCTATAATTCAAAGTAAATTTTTGGTTTTCATCGGCCATTTTACTGTTAGATGTTTACCTCCGTTTCGAACTTATAATTAAAATCTTCCCCTTTCTCGGACGAGGCCTTTTCGCCTACAATTTATTTCTTTATTATGCAGAACGACCAGTTCGAGACTGAAATATTACGCGAGAGAATACCAATTTACGCAGAGTTTGAGTATACAAAATGATTGATCGATTCGGTAGAGGTGGTTTGAATGAAATGAAGGCGTTTTCAACGATATTACACCTGGGCTTGATTGTCATCGCAGCACCAACATATATCTTGCGCTTCTGGATCGTTTCAAGATACAAACAGTATCGAAGCCTTTCTTCGTATAGTTTTCAATACGATAATTGACCAACGAGCTGTTGAGCCAGTCAGCTCGCGGAGAACTTCAACGAGCTAGTAAACAAATTGCAATTGCATCGCCAAAATACATAAAAATGACTAAAGTGAAAAAAGTAGGATAACACAAACAACTGTGAATATACATTCTCTCCCGTTCCTCTCCTTAATTTTTTCATCTTTGGATACATTAATTTTATTCAGCGGCTCCTGTCAATGCAAAATGGCGTTCGCGTGTTCCTGATTAAAGGACCAACGGCATTTTTATCGCGTCGTCGATTACCATCTTCCTGCCGACAAATTGCTTAACGATCCGAGTTTAAGAAAGCATCGGAATATCGTTCATTGGCTCCGGGTATAAGTATATCCTATTGAATTACGAGGAGATGGTGATTTTTCTCCCTCATCCCGCCCCTTCCTACATCCCACCGCGCATATAACGTCGGAGAACAGCGGCTTATTTCTCCGGATAGGATTGAAAAATAAAAATCGATAATCTTAACTTCGCCATTACAGCGGCGCTCTTTTCATCGAGCGTATCTTGCAATGTTCTGAGCCTTGTTATCCTATATATCTATAGGAAATAAGCACAACACGTGAATATGAGAATATATATATATATATATATATATATATATATATATATATATATATATATATATATATGTATATATATATATATATATATATATATAGCTCATTAGGGCACGTAAGTATTGTATCGAATTACAAGGCGTTCTGCCTTTTTGTTCATTACTAAATAATATACCTTGGGCCATCATATGGCTCTTATATTTATTCCATATTATAATATACCGCCTGCGAGCCTGTAATCGAACCTATACGATATTTCGATTCATTAAATACAATAAACATGTCGAGATACGTCGGCATTCTTGTATATGAGTATAAGAACATTATAAATTCGGCTAAAAATAAAATTTTTTTAATTTATCGTAATCTTACTATTTATACCTCGGACAATAGATTTAAAAGTATTATTTACTTGAGTCATTTCAGATTTCTTCTGATTATTAAAAGGTGACCGATGCGTATTAATTATTCGGAATAAAGTTATGATAAGTCCGTAGTTGTATTTGTATATGTTCGAGCAAGCCGAGTATCGTAAAGCAGTCGACGATTCTCGAAGAAAGATATGGACTCCCCGACGACCGAATAGAATTAATCACCGACGCGCGCCTTTCCGAGGTAAAAGGCGGGCCCAAGGTAAAATGACCCCATTTATCATCTTCTTGGATATTTTACCGGGAGGGAAGGAGGCGCCTACTTTCGCCGAGGATTTGCTATTTTCAAATTCCGGGTGAAATTAGCGCCCGCGATCTTGGAGCCTCGGAGCCGTGCGCGAGCTCGACGATGAACCGAACCCCGGGCGAGTCGTCGTCCAGAAAAGATCTTACGGACTATACCGCGCGCGACTCCTTTCCGGGCAACGACGCCGTGACTCCGAGCACGTGTGTGTGTGTGTGTGTGTGTTTCCGTGTGTATCGGCGCACGCGCGAGCGATAAATCGCGTGCCGATCATTACTGCTGTCGAACGATTTACCGGGGCGCCAAGGCCCCATCGTGAAATAGACGTCAAAGACGAAACGAGAGATTGACGGGCGAACGGGAACGGTTATGCCGATTTTCATCGGACTGCTTTTTTGAAGGATCGCCGTCGATCCGTTATTTTAGACCGTCAACCGTACTTGCCAAGTCAATTAAGTATATAATACGTGTAGATATAGTTGCGCGGTAGTTTGAAATAAATATTATTTGTTGGCGTTTGTGGAACGCAGTTGCATCGATTACCATTGGTGTCGGTATATTTTTACATATATTAGTGCGGAAAGAAAAAACATTACTTTATCAGAGTTTGACAAATTTTATCGAACTTTATTAAAGAATACTATTATCTCAAATTGAGACGATTGGAATAGTCCGAGAAAGTTTAGCAGCGCTCGGTAAAAATTGACAAAATTTCGTAACATTTAGGAACAGACAAAACCCAAAATTATTTTAACAATTATTGCACAACGCACGTCAATTGCCGTTCCAAGTTTATTTGTCAAGAGATATGAGAAACATTTTTTCTGTCTTTCATTTGAGGTAAACATTGCACGACTTTGTTAATCTTTGAAAAATTTTATCCATCTTTACAAAACTTTTTCAGAGTTTGCCAGCAGGTATTCCAATTTCACATGTGTAACAGTTATTGAAAAAGTTTAGCAAAATTCTTTAATGCTTGGGAATTTTCTAAAACTTTCCAAGCAAAGCCAAAAATCCCTAAAGCTTGACATTGTTTAAATATAATTTTCTTTCCACAAAAGTACCATGCATACTACATATAAAATTTTAGTTCACTATAATCGTCTATACCGTAATCTTTCTTTCTTTTATCTTTTTACCTTTCGAAAATATGTCGAAAAATATAAAATGTTCGGAGTACTTCTTCGATTTAAATGAAATTAAAGCTGACATATTTATGTACTAAAAGGTATTATTCATGACTCATAATTATCATATTCAAATAGTTTGTTAATTATGTTTAGAAGTGAATTACTGAGAGCGCTAAATGAATACCCATGAAACCGACTAAAGTGTCAACTTTATTCGGATAAATAGAATCCGTCGCGGGTGCTGTATCTTCCTCGGAGAGCGTGGACTTCGAGAACTGCGCCGTAACTCGCCCAGCGGAGAAAAGTTTCTCGATCTAAAACTCGGCGTGTCCCACAGCCTGAAATCCCGAATTTATTAGCCGCTCCTGGGCTTTTTCAGACGCGCGCGCGCGCGCGCGCGCAGCCTTCAGCCGATGCCCGCGCATACGTGCGAGAAGAGCCGAGCCGGAGAAGAAGACGTAAATTTGAATATCCGAGTTTCGGTAATCCCGTAAAACCGGCTGGTGGAATTTTCCGTGAGAGTCCGCCCCGTCGGATTTTATCTCCGATGCAGTCTTAAACTCTTTTACGGAGCAGCGTTTAAATGTTAATTTCTAAAAATCACTTTGAATTTTATTGGGAGCTCTGTCGGAACAAATTGGAAAATATAAAAACGTACTCCACCGATATAAACCTGGGAGGCAGAGCGTAATCAGTTCGAGTGATCAACTTATCGATCGGGAAAAAAAAATTGAATTCCCCATTTATTTTAGTAGAGGCCGGGATGTTGAGGTCGGCTGAGGGTAGTAGACAATGCTTATTGCTGAAATTGGCACATTAGATTTTTATAAAGTTTCACTGCATAAATATATATATATATATATATGCATATATGATATTTTGATCGATATATAAATGTTATCTATACATATAATCATATATAAATGATATACATATAATTTATAGGCCCAGCAGCGATCATTTTTATTTAAATTGAAACGACTAGTTCAGATATATTATGACATTTTGATACATTATTCTCTTGTTGTGTGCTGCATTATTCTTGCAAGTTGCTTGGTGCAGTTTAATTGATATAATATTTATAAGTTTAAAAACATCAGAGATACAATAAAAATATTTGACATATTCTGCTCTGTATAGAAAATCAGTCATATATTTGTTAACCAAATTACAGAGGAATAGGAATATGGCAAATTTTATTCAGTTACACGTTCATAATAATAATACTAAATATTGAAAAATTTTCTATTCAAATATTTCGGATTTTGGAGGAGAATAACACTTCTTTACGACACATCACATCGTATCATTTACGTGAGACACTTTTCAGCAATACTTAAATCGATTTTATTACAACATATATTTAATTTCAAAAAAATTGGATGTATGTTTTACTTTATTGTGAAGCAATTTTGGCTTCTGGCGACCAAGTGATCATAGTGACATCACTTTTTGATCCCTTGACATCGGCTCTTCCTATCATTGCAAAGACGATCACATTCAACACAGTTATACAATATGGTTATTGTGTAATCGGCATCATTATTGAACGTGCAATATATATATAGAGGATACCACTCGATTTTTTTGTTGCAATCTATATATATATATATATATATATATATATATATATATATATATATATATATATATATATATATATATATATATATATAAACAAAGTTTGCTGGATTTCGATAGTGCGCGCGACTCAGCTTCAATCCTATATATCTTGAAATTCCGCGGAATTAATCGACGTTCACGATTGCGAAAGCAAAAATCGAGTGGTGTCCTCTCTTCACCCAGGCTATTTTACTCGGGCGCACGCAATTTCGATTCCGATAAGGGTATATGATCAGTTACAGCAATATTGACCGCTGATTAATGATTGAAGCAACTTACATTCCTGATCATCCACCAACTTTTCCAGAAGATACGCGACTGCAGCAAATAAGCCTCGCTCGATTGATTTACGAATACTTCATCGTATTCATTATACTATATATATATATATATATATATATATATATATATATATATATATATACTTTTGGCCTAAGGCAATGACCCCACGGTGCGTACTGCAGTCTCGATGTTCATTTACGTTCTTCGTTTCGCAATTTTCATTCGCGAATGAATAATTAATAAATTTATGAAATAAATGAATAAAAAAGAGCCGCATATACGATCTTCTTTTAATTAGTATAAAATTAAAAGGAGAATATAATATTGAATGAATACTTCACGAATTTGAGTTGTAATTATAAATACTTCACGGTTTTTAGTTATAATTATCATGAAAAGATTTCTGAAATGCCTTTTTTAAATGCATCTTTTCCGCAATAAAAGATTTTGACTATTCATAAACTGCGTTCCTGGAATTGCGAATACAGGAATTATTCCGATGACAAAGATTGGAAACGCCTCAGATTTGGAAGAAGTTAATTTTGCACAAAAGTTATGAACTACTGTGATAGCGTTAATTGTATTTTCGGGGGGTAGCGAGAAATTAATAAAACATTGCTCGCTTTTGAAAACTTTCATTTTCGACTAAGGTATTTTTAATTTACTATTACGAGACCTTATTCCGCATGCAGAATTCGGAATATTTTACGAGGGCACAGGGAGTATTATAACTTTTATAATTAATGTATACGAATCTTTTCTGGAATAATTTTTTTTACGACTACACGAGAGCCACAGAACGAGGCTGGACAGCGTTGGAAAGCCGAAATCCACCGGCTCTAATTTTCCTTATACGCATAATTTTTATTTCTATATTATTTTCAAACAGCGCTCACACAGCATTCTATTCGCACAGCTTGCATTAAAGGACTGTTAAATATTCGAACTTTATATATACATACACACATATATATATATATATATATATATATATATATATATATATATATATAAGCATGTGTGTATATATATATTACAGGAAGAACTTTTCCCCTTCTCTTCCGTCATTGTTTTCGCATTAATATATATACTTTTATACTTTTAAGCGACGAGGCACTCGAGAAATCTCGCAAATTGAGAGCGCACCGTTATGTTTATATCAGCCCTTCGTACGAACACCTGCATTAAAAGCATCGCATATATATATATATATATATATATATATATATATATATATATATATATATATACATGTATATGCAGGCAGGGGAGCCCATCAGCGGCACCTCCGTGGGCTGCAGTTGTGCCACCTTTCTTGCCGCACATCGCGATAAGCCGCTTTTCGAGCGCACTTTGGCAACCCGCGCTAAAAGCCGGGGTATAATATAAATGCTTGGTTCTCACGCGGGTCGACGCGAGGGTACACTTGGTCATATATAAATACTTAATCTCAGCGGATATTTTTTTTATTATTATTATCGTTATACTCGATATTATTGCGTGATTATTAATATGTTTCAGCGTATTTTATCGAACCGCGCGTAGATTGCGTTTGTTCAATTGATTCGGAAATAGGACTCGATGAGAATGAAAATTTCTTGCACGATTCGAGTGGGTTGGTTGGAAAAGAATTGGCTTCGCTAGTGAAGTTCAACGGGAATATATCTATATAAGTGTGGGTGTGGATGTATGTATATGTGTGTATATGTGTGTGTGTGTGTATATATGGAGAGAAGGGGAACAGGCGCGCAAGTGAGCAAACGAAGGGGGAGATGGAGAGAGAGAGAGAGAGAGAGAGAGAGAGAGAGAGACAAGGGTTGGATGAATGAAGCTTGAGATAAAACGAAGATAACTTCTGACATGAAGTGAAAGAGGACAAGGGGTGTTATTCGCGTGGCCTAGAAATGTGTCGAGTGAGATCGTATTACAGAAAAATAAACGAGGGAAGAATATAAATTGAGCTTGCTTTTGTTATTTCTCGCAGTGCACTTTTAAAAGCGTAATTTTTTTATTTCACTTTCAGAACAATTTACGTATCTTTTAACTTCATGTTTTTGTAATTTCATTGATCCTATGCAGCCATACTGTATCAACAATGTTATATGTTGACACTTTCAACAGGAAATTATTATATTTTTTTGTCTAGTAAGAAAAAGTTACATATTTATTACTTATTTCCTTTCTTTAATACGTTAAAACACTAGAAAGCGTTACCAAATTTAGCCAAATATAATAATTTCAAGTTATAATAAAACTATTATGTATTTACTATGATTTTATTTAAAATCACTGCTAGAACAGATCAATAAAACAATAGAACAGTGAGTAACAAATTCTTATGCATGGTTTTGCAAAGGCGCAGAAATATCTTTATTATTGTTCTTGTAGTATATGATAAATAAATATGAATGGAATAATTATTTTTCACTAATCTAACATTAAAATCACGACTTTAATATGATTTTAACAGCTTTAACTAGAGTGTAAGATTAATTTACCTCCGTTATCTTCTCTTAAGAGCATCTCACGAGGTAAATAATTAGCTTCCATAATCGTATGACAATGCACTATTTTGTAAAGGCGTGCGGAAACCTTGTCTTTTCATGCCTAGTATTAAATACGTATGAAAAGCAGCTATTTGGAGCATGTGAATGTATAACGCGTTTGCTTTGCGCACGCTTCCCGTATGCAGAAGCGTCCGCAACGCCAAATGAGCTGTCCACGTGCCTATGGACTAATGAACTTTAGAGTGGTGAGATATCGCCACCGACGATCGGTAGGGGGTACCTATTTTCAGTACGAAGGAGGACGAAAGATCAAAAAATCTTCAAATATGAATGTTGTAAATGAATCTTTTTCTATATATATAGTTCAGAGAAGTAATTGGATTTTTATTTAAAATATGGTGATTCGTGACAGTTGCAAATTATTGAGGCGACATATAACGATGCATAATCCTTCTGCTGTCCAACTTGCGTAAAGTTTTTACAAGAGTGAAAACATTACAATTTTGTTTTTTTTTTTATTAGCCCACTGTTATTTTTACATTGAATTTGTTTTTCTTAAAATATTTATAAATATTGGTAAAGACGCTTGATTATCTTCTTCCCTCATCGCTACGAGTTCTCCCTCGGCCGATAAACTTCAGACTGGTCGAGTACTTGGATATTTTTGATACTATATAGTAACTCATGCACGTATATGAGGGAAGCCTGAGATCCCTTCTCGGGTGATTAACACCGATGCAAGCATCGCTCGCTTCGCAAACTCGTATCGAAATGCGCTATTTTATACGCAATTCACTTGTATAGCAAGTCTCAATTCATCACGAAACTGCGCAACGGATAAGTGCGAACCGATACGAATCGCAAACATTTTATCGATAACTTTCTACTTTTGGAGCTTCAGCGGTGTATAAGTTGTACCGGAAAACTCGAGCGAAATAACGTCGGTATAAGTTTCTTCGACTGGCTCGTCGCACGACAGCGGGGGCAAATAACGATGACGATGATAATGTTTTACGCTGGCAGGGGCCTTCGCGTGCTCGGTGGCAGTTCGCGAGCGCGCTCGACCGATGCCGGTATATCATTATCTATAGAAAGGCCGCGCAGCGCGCGCGCTCGCTCCGCGCCGCGGGAGAGGGTGCCGCACGAGGGTACCTCCCGATGCACCTTTTCTCTATCGCGGCGCCGACGAGACAGGCCGACGAGGACCGTGACCTTACGGGGGATGGGAGGGTGAGGGAGATGGGAGGTTGGCGGAGGCGGGGGCGGTGGGGGGGGGGAGGGGGTAGCGAAGAAAGAGGGCCACGCGCAGCGGTCCGCCGCGCTGATTGACGAGCAGCGCGCGAGTCACTCGGGGGGCGAGCGGAGGAGCGGACGAGCGAGCGAGAGAGACCGGGCAATAAAACGCGCGCGCGCATAAACGCGCGCGTGCGAGAGCACGATCTCTCAGTGGAAACACCTGCCTCCTCTCCTCCCCTTGGGTCCTCCCTCCACCCTCTTGCGCTCTCTCTCTCTCTCTCTCTCTCTCTCTATCTCTGTCTCTTCTTCTCCGACTGCCTTTTTATCTTTTTGTACCTCGCCATACCTCATCTTTCTCTTTCGCTCACTCTCTCTCTTTCTCTCTTTCGTAGCTTCGTTCGCCTCTTTCTTATCTATGTGCTTCTTTTGCTCGACTAATTTTGTCTTTCCTTTGCTCTTCTACGAGCGATCCTCTCTCTCTCTCTCTCTCTCTCTCTCTCTCTCTCTCTCTACCTTTCCCCATCCTTTCGCTGGCCCCCTTCCCTTATTCTTGTACATGTGTCTTCGCGTTTCTTTTTTAATCATTCGTGCGTGTCCCTTGACGATTGAGCGGATCAAAAGCAAGGTATCGGCTGGGAGGGCATTGATGCATATTTGTGTTTATCTTTGTCTATTTTCAAACTATACAACAAAATAGACACAATCATATGAATACTGTCCATTATTACGTATAAGTAATGTTCAGATATACTTGGCTATGCATTTCAAGCAAAAGAGAGTTTCTTCCGCTGTATGATTCTCAAATTTTTTGGCTCGTTCTAGTAGGAAATTCAGTAATCCATTTCTATTGTATTCTTTTTCTGCTTTCTTCCATTCCAATTCCATTTATAAGCTATAATTTATCGTAAGAATTAATTTTATATTTTGTTAAAAGAGAATAATAACCTGTATAAATTGAGTAAGAACAATCTAGAATAATAGAATTTTCGAAAAATTGATAAATATCTTATACATTGCAATATCTTATCCGTTGAAAATAAGTTTGCTAATTAGTTAATTTTTTATGCGACGGGTTCAGTCATTAAAAATCGGGAGATGAATTATTTTATGAAAAAATTAAGTCACCAAAACGACAATGAACATGGATTTAATACATACCTGTACCTCTTATTTACAATGATGAGAGAGAACAGGTACAGTAATCCCTTACTAGAAAATAAAACGATTTGCTTATGTAGGAGATGAAATTAGAAGTTGCTTCTACGTCGAAAACGTGAGTGCACCGGTTTGCGCAAGTTACAAATAAAGCGATTTACATGGATATTAGCGGCATCATTAATCTCGATCATCGTCATTATTAAAAGCCTAACGAGCCGCTACGGCGTATCCTCGAGCGAGGCGTAGAACCGGGTCGACTTTTCTCTTCCGCGAACGAGCCGGGTTGGCAGTGGCGCGCTCGTATATATATATATATATATACATACATATATATGTGCATATATACATATAAACAGAGAGCGAAAGCTCGCGCGCACATCGCGCATAATTAATCAGTCGATCGTGCAAAATCAGAGCGACAGTTACATCGATTCGGTTCACGGTCGGATCTATCCATGTTGCGGGGATTCCCCGGAGCGGTTGCGGCGGCCCCATACGGAAGATCGGCTTCGTCGATGGTATCGCGGCCGCCGCTCTCTTTCTCTCTCTCTCTCTCTCTCTCTCTCTCTGGTCCCGCCAAACAATTTTTGAATTAAAAACGGCGGCCATTGCGCGAATTCATTATGCAAATCATCGGATGATTCAGCGTCGAGCCCACGCTCGGGGTCCGGGCAGACGATCGGAGCGTCTGTGTGCGCGCACGACTCGAGCGATACCCCCATACGGCGAGCGAGAGTGAGCGGTAATTCAACGGCTATTATTCTTCTCCTCTCTCTGCCGAGCAGATGTATATATATATGTATACACATTCTTGTATATGTTTATATGTACATACGCCGTACTCGTTATAGCCTTTCTAGGTACGCAGCGCCGCACCGAGCACGGCTACCGCCGTCGCAGCCGCGGCCGTCGTTTCTTTTTACGCGAGCGCGCGCAGTGCGCAAGAGCGCGTTGATCCTTTTACGGGGGCGAATTCCATCTGGCGCGCGCGGCTCGCTCTGTCGCGCTCTGTCGCCTTATGTATATGCACAGAGAGTTCGGTTTTTTTGCCGGCGCTGCCATCTATCTGTTTTTCTTCCCGATCCCCCTAATCCCACCTCTCTCTCTCTCTCTCTCTCTCTCTCTCTCTCTATCTCTGGTGAAAGATTACTGTAATTATGCAATAGAAAATGGACGCACTTTGTTATTTTTGAGAGGTGGCTTTTTTTTTCTTTTAGTATCAACAACCGGTCGACCACAGGCAGATTAAGAGGACGTCTTTGCAGCTGTTATTTACTCTATATAAATGGGAATCAGTCAACAAATATCTTCACTACTAAAAAATAGTGAAATTTTGATTATCAGTCACTGAGTGTTCTACACTCTTTACAAAATGCAAATCGATACCACATTACGTCTATTACGTACGTAATGTGGTATCGATTGTGGTTTCGAGCTCCACTTATAATAGTTGTGAAAATGGCATTGTGTTTTTATAACAATGAATACGTATTGACTGATTTCCACTTAGAACATAAGAATAGAGAAGTAAACTATTCGTCGTGAAATCCAACATTTAAGTCGACATAAATGTCCATTATATTTTTTGTTATTTTTTCGCCCAGAAAAGGATATTATATTAGATATAACGATTAATTTTTGAAGATACATAAATGTTTCAATATAAGTTAACGAACGTTTTGCCCGAGAGTACCGTTACTCGATCTACTGATGCCATTTACCCGGTGTACCCGGTTTCATACAAAGTATACGAAGTTCTTTAATTTATCTTATAATATTTAATTCATCTTCGACTTTTTCAGAGCAAGTCGACAGCACGCCATAAATCTGAAAATTAATGGCAGCATGCTCGGTGAAGGCGACGGGGGGTTGGAGGGGGCAGAAACTTGGTTTTTCAAGACGAAAATCATGTTGGTAGGTACATAATCTCCCGGCCGATCTTATGAAACGCGTGCGCCACGCGGAATATCTTCATATAGGTACTTATATAAAGCCGAGCTTAAGGGAAAAAGGATGAGTGTATGTACAGTAAAAAAAGAAAGAAAAAAAAAATAAGGAACGAGGAGGGGGAGAAAGAGATATCGAGCGCAAGCGAGAGAGAAAAATATTTCGGCGGCCTCTTAAAGCCCTCCCGTTGTATAAATCTGGCTTAATTGCGCTGCAGGCGCATGCGGATGCGGCACCCGAGAAAGAGGGCGAGGGGGGAGGGGCGGGAGAGGCGGGAGAAAGGGCCAGCGGCTATGCCCGCTCGCGCTCGAGGAGCCGAGGCGAACCCGGGAGAGAGACGGAGAGATGCGGCGGCGAACATTAACAAACATAACGCGAGCATTAAATCGCGGCGCGCGCTCGCGCGCGCCGCGCTGCGGAGTCGAGAGGCAGAGACAGGGTCACGCAGGTGTGCGCGAAACGATGGAGAGGTGAGGGAGCGGCGGGCGGGCGGAGGCGGGGGGGGGGGTGAGGCACGCGCGCCGGGAGATTCATGGCGCGCCCGCGCCCCGGCCGCGGCGGCGTGAAAGTTCGCCGAGCCGGGAGGGTCGTTAAAACGAGAGTACGGCGAGCGCGTCGGGCGCTATCCTCCTCGCGGCGCGAGGAGCCGCGTGCCGCGCCGAATCGAAAGCGATTCGAGAGGCAGGCGCCGAGGCGGCGATCGACGGCCCGCGGCGAGGGGGCCCGCTATTAATATACGAGCCGATTAAATTGCGAAATCGCCGAGAGCGGCGCGAGAGCCTTCGATTTTTACGGCGCAGGAGGGAAAGTCGGGGGAACTTTTTTGCGAGCGCGAGTGCCGTACAATGGGAGTCGCGAGGGGGCGAGGGAAAATAAAGGCCGAGAGACGGCGATGCACGTAGGCGAGGGCGTGAGAAGCCATTGTTTTCCCGTTAGCTAGAGGATCCTGTAAATTTGTCGAGTTTATGCGTCGAAGGCCTGCGAGGTGGTTCTTCGAGAGCCGTTTCTCAGAAGCTGCGAGTTACTTACGAAATCTCGCCCATTGTTTGCATTTAAACGATTCAGTGATATTTTCGTGCGTTATTCTGCTTTGAAAGAACTTCGATGAGTCTTTAGCAGAACATTTTAGAGAAAGGAATTATCATCGTTCAAGTGAAGTATAAATTCATAAAGCACTTATGAAATTTCGAGCTATTATCATGTTAATAAGCTGGACCGATATTCCTGAACTAAGTAGTAGAATTTTGGTCATTTTGAATCTCTTCTCCATTACAAAGTGTATTACAGCATTTTACAGACTTCCGTTCTTTAACGAGTCACCAGATTAAAGCAACTATGAAACTAAGCATATTCACTGGCGGTATTTGTTATTTTAAACATTTTCGCTATATAGTTTTTTTGTTTAGTCTAATCTTTTTTTCTTCGTTTTTGTATATTTGTATAGTATAATTACAGTTTTTCTTAGTTGTGCGATACATAACTTTTTTAAGGCATTAAAAATCACAAAGAAAAAATTGAGCACAGAGACATATATATATATATATATATATATATATATATATATATATATATATATATACAATTGCACTGCGCCCAAGATAACTCACTGTTGTCTTCTAATGACCTCCCTCCAACAGTCGCAGTGAACTTACTATGTACTTCATGCATATCTGCTTATATGGACTTTAGAATTAGATTTGATTTATTACTTTAGTTCTTATTTAAAATGAACTGTAAAAACATGAAAAGAAGTATTAAATAGAAAATTTAATAGATGATTTCAAGTGTTTGTAATTTGTTTAGTCTCGGTAACTTTAGTTTAGTTGCAACTATGAAATTTGTATTTTCTTTATTTAATCACACATTGCGAGCCTTGCGAATTTATTAGCACATTGCTAATCATATCCTTAATTAAATCTCAATAATGGAGCAATATATATATATATATATATATATATATATATATATATATATATAATATATATGTTTAAAACTTTACCAAAGAAATAAATATATATACTTTTTAAGATACAAAATACACAATAAAGTAGGTTTTAGAGTTTATCAATGTCGTAGTGAATCATTGGTGTCTTCATTTAAAAAGTGCAAAATGTTGTGAATACTGGAAAAATGACGATGTCGTTAGCCGTGCGCCCGAGAAAACTCAGGCCACTAATTCACTGATAATTGGCACCGAATGATAAGCGGGCGAGTCGCAGCTTTTTGCCTTTTTCCTTCTCGAAAAGCCCGGCCTGCGCGCGCCCTCGTATGAGAATTATGACGTGGGACCCGGGAACGAGAGGGAGCAAAAAGCGCAGGCTCTACGCCATGGTGCCTCGCCCGCGGTCCGTGAATCAGCTTTGATTGGACGGAACGCGCGCTCGCGCGCGCACTGCAGTCGGGGCGGCGCGCTCGGCTAATGCTGACTCTCGCTCGCGATGAGCGGCGGAGATTGCGGCGCGCGTGCCACCTCGCGTTCACATTATACGCGCGCGCGCGCGTCGTTACAGGTATGTGCGTCCTCCCCCCCTCTCTCTCTCCACCCCTCACCGCCCTTGCTCTAGCGCGCGCCGATGTCGCGGTGACGAGCGCGTAGAGACGGAGTCAGCGGGTAATTGACGACACTATTTATTAAACGTAGCCGCGCTAATGGCCCGAGCACCTGTCAGCCGCGCGCTGTGCCCGCGAGATCCAGCCTGATTAAGGATACGCGCCGTCGAATCGAAAACCGCGACTCGCCGCGGCGACGATCGATTTATATTGTGCGCCCCTTTAATTGACTCCCGCGGGGAGCGGTGGGGGGGGGGAGCAGCCGACCGGAACCGGTCTATAAGACGCGCGTATTCTGTGGGCTGGCGGGCGGGGGGGGCGGTGGCATTCGGAATCTTCGGGAACCGGCCGAGTCGGCAGCGTGTTTACGTTTTATTGAGGCGAAAATAAACGTCGATTAGCATAACTGATTTTGATGATTTGTATGTATAAGCGTTATAAGCGGGATAAGAAAAATTTAACTCGAGTTCCGAATATATGTGTGTGTGCGTGTGTGCGCTTTCGCGCGCGTACGTGCGTAGATAAGCGCTTCATTATCATAGCTGCCAATCGAGGGCTCTCCTCGTACACGCGCAGCGCCCAGAGCTTTTCAGTGCGGCGGTCGCTCTAGTCTCGGGCGTACGACCTCGTTTAATACACGCGCGCGCAATCATTTCATGAGCAAATGTCAGTTTATTAACTAGAGCGTTCGCCGCTGCGTCGTCGTGCAAATATATCGCGTTACAGTTGCAACGGATCTGGGGCCGTGATTGGAAGAAAACCCTGAAACGTCGTAAATACGTTCACTGAATTTCGAGTACTGAAAATTGGCCAATTCTTTACTAGAAAATCCAACAATATTCTATAATTTACCGATTAGAAACAGAAAATTATCAATATAAGTCCATTCTGCCGGCTGTCAATTCAAAGTGTGCTCACTTATTGAAATCAGTCAAAATTACGCTTCTGCTAAGTCCAAAGTATTTTTTCGTAGACAGTCGTTAAATATTCTGCTCTCATTTATGTTTTTAATCGATACCACACTGTGCGATCGGTCTGATATTCAGGGATAGAGTAATAAAACTCTGAACGCTTCTTTCACACTGCGACGATTGTCACTGCTCGAACTTCCTAGAGTCACATACAGTTGGATAGTCCTTTAGAGGTATCTAACGATAAATAAAAGATTTTTGAGAGACGGAATAATGCCTCGTCCATGGGCATTAAATCGTGTTTCTAACTGGATAAGTGCGGCCTGAAATTGCTATTTATTGCCCGGCCCGCGGAGCCCAGCGTACTTATCTTTATTATTTGCACGATTGGTCGTTGGGCAGAGGCCTCGGGGTAAAAAAGAATTGCCCTCGTATATACCATACGTGCATGTTGTACGTATATACCGTGCTCGTGTACACGAGCGCAAGAACAATCCCTGCGTTACAGTTGCTCGCGCCAAAAAGAATCCTCGTTAAAAATAATGAAAACCAGGGCCAGAAAGGACGAGGAAAATAATAATAACAATAATGGGCCCCGGGGGCCGGCGCGCGGTGAGAAATCTGTGTCGCGCAAAAGTCGACCACGCGGCGGGAGCGGTGCGGGCGAGAGACTACGTACACACGCACACCTGTACGTGGAGGAAGAAGTGCGCCCGAAAGGAGGAGGAAGATCCGATCGCGCGGGTTCACCGGCGCGCAGATGCTCCTCGCGCCGGCACAGGCATTGCCTCGGGGCGCAACACGGGCGGACGCGCGCTCTGTTACACCGCGCGGTTTCGTATTTATATACATTTAAATATATGTATGCCACGCGCGCGCTTGGCTCTCTTCTTTTATTCGGGAGCGTCGCGGACCGCCGCCCGCCCGGAATCGGGGGGGGGGGGCACGATAACGGGGGCGCCGCCCGCTGTCGCCGTGTGCAACTGATGTATTCGACCGCGGATACGTTGCAAGGGGCTCGGGCACCGCATACGTGCGCGTATGCTCGTTGCGCGGAATTAAAGCGAGAGAGGAGAGGAGAGAGAGAGAGAGAGGGAGGGAGTCTCGTTAGAGCTTGTCTCATTTACCGCGACTTGCGTTTCCTTCATTTTTTCGCTGCGCCCATTGCTCGCGGGGAGCTGGGCGTTTTGCGGCGTTGACTAACGGCCGAGGCCCGAGACCGAGAGGGGGCGGGGCAGAGCAAAAACGAGCGCTGATCAGATTCGCTCAATTAATTATGAATTGTCGAAACATTGTGTCGTTATGTTAGCGCGGGCCCGAGGGGGGTAGTGGTGTGGGGGGGGGGGACGGTACCGCTGCGCGAGCCAGTACAGGATCGAGCTTGTCACTGTTGGATTATTAATTAAGTTGAATGAAACGAACATCGGCGTGCTTTATTTTACACGGTACACCTGCGCCCGTTCGTCGGTTTCGCCAAAAAAAAAAAGAAAAAATAAAGAATTGAATTTAATGACGTTGTCAATTTAATTAATAAGGCTTCAGCGCGCTGTACATAAATACGTGCATGTACCGACCAACTTAAAACAATTCGTAATCTTTACACTCTCTCATTTACAATATTTAATGCTTTCAGTTGTCAACTGACGACTCAATTGTTTTGCACGATTTACATACAGATATTACAATCGCGCATAAAGAGGAAACAAATGTTTTCGAGCTAGAAAAATCCTTTCAATCGACCGGAATCAGCCCCGCGACCTCTACGAGATTTTTTCCTCTCTCGAACGACCGCGGTAGTCGATGATGCTTTGACAATGTCGCAGAGCGTGTTCTTAATCCGCGCGACGTACCGTCGGCTAGCGAGTGCCTTTGTGAGAGGGAAAAAGGAACAGGTTTGACGCCCCGCGACCGAGCCACGAAGCCGACCCGAGGGTGTTGGGTAAACCGCGCGGTTGCCTAGAACGAGGGGCGGCCGAGCCGCCTGCAGAAGAAGAAGACGTCGACTCGCTCGGCTCGGTCATCCCGTTCCGAATGAGATTTCCTTCGGGAAATCGAGCGGACGAGAAGCCGGGCATTATTCGCATGGACGAATGCCGAATCTGCCCGTGCATAAGGGATGCGACCCAGGGAATCAGCGCTGCGGCGACTGCCGTTCTTACGAGCTGCGCCCAGACGACGGGGATTCAGTTTTGCTTCGCGACGCGACGGACCTGCTATTCTTTTCCTTTTTTTTTATTTAGATTTCGAAATCGGCCTTTTATTCGATTCACTGTATCAGACAGTATTCGTGAGAATGGAGGGTCGAATTGAGAAACGTATTTCAGGTCCGCAAAGATGACTGTGGGAATGGCTTTGAATGGATTTTCATAATGTACACACGTTCTTAAAATTTTTTTGCTAATGGTTGGTAGTTTTTAGACATATTAATTTTTTAACATATTTACAAACTACCTTTTTTAGATTTTTACCTTAATTATTGACGAATAATTTCTTATAAAAATGCTTTGAGGAGTTTTTTGGAAAGAATTGATCAGTCAAGAGGTATTTCTAAAAGAATACTAAAAATCCTTTTAAGAAGAAAAGTTAATGAAATTTTGTACTCTTTGGCCTTTTTCGGTTCAGAAACATTAGAAATTTCTTTTTGAAGAAGATCCTCGTATTCCTTTTGAAAAGTTACAATGAAATAATTCTGCAAAAATCCTAGTATTATCTTTTAAAATTCTTTTCAAACAGGTTTTCACAACGATCGCACTTTATCTATTTTTTATTAGAAAGAATTCTAGCGTTGTTCCCAAATTTTTTTTCTTTCAATGTCGTTTCCGAAATTCTTTTGTAAATGAATTCTCAAAAAAATCTAAAAAATCTAAAAAAAAAATTTGTTCCACTAGGAAAGAAAGAGATTTAGAGTAATTTTTTCTCACAGAATCAATCCAACAGATTAATATATAAACTCGAACAAATGTTTACTCCCAGAACGTATCTGTATGCGAAGCATTTACTGGACGTAATTTATTGCAGTGAGAAATGACAATCCTTGGCGAAGAAATTCCGAAGGAATACTAGCATTATTTCTGACGAATCTTTCGAAAAAATTTTAAGAAAGCTTTCCGTAGAGCTTTTAGAATTCCTTCGCCTTACGTGGGATTGGATTATATCACGATTTTCAGTAGTTGATTTACTTTTGAAATAATAAAAATTTTACTTATTGCTCATGAAAAAATAGATACGCAGAAATTAGCGTTAGAAGAAAGGAATACCCTGTATTTTAAAATATTTCCTGATTAATTAATTCTACTCTCCAGACGCACATAATAATAGTAGCCTGCAAAGGACAATAAAACAAAAAAGAAAGAAATTGTAAATGACTTATGCCTCCTGCAAAATAAATGCGCGGCGGCAATAAATATTTCTTCGTCCATCGCCCGGCGGCAATCCCGCCGGCCAGTGCGCATCGCTCCTTCCTAGAAAAATCATCAACTATGTTGTTTCAATTACTTGCCTCGCGGCGCTCGTGCGGTCTCGCACTGATTTATGCCCGTGCGCGCGACATTCGCGGCGGGGCCAGCTGAAGCCAATCCAATTCGTCAGCGTGGCGGCGCGGCGCGGCAGTCGCGCAGAGCCCAAATGAGACGAAATGGCATGCGTGCGAGAATTTCGATTAGACTAAATGATTCGGAGGGGCGGGCAGGGTGGAAGATAGATACAACGACAGTGGCGGGGCGGAGCGGGGAGGGATGAGTCGGCGGCAAATCATCGACGCGTCGTACGCGAGGGAATGCCATCGCGCGCACTCGGCATCTGGCGTCGGCGGTTGGCTACGCCGATTGGCGTGTCGCTCTAGAAATACCAGTCCGAAGCGTCATCCGCGTACAAGAAAGAGAGAGACCTTAACTCACGCGGGCAGGCGAGGATACATTGCGTACGGAGAACGGCGGTTGACGAGGAACGATCCAATGATCACGAGCGTCCAGGAAGCTGGAGTTATATATAGCGTAGTGAAAAAAAAAAATGTATTGCCAGGCTGTACGTGGATATGTTGTGACTTTCTGCCCGAGTGCGTCTCAGAGTTCGTTTTTCTCCGATCTGGGAGCTGTGCAAGTATAAATTGCCATGGACGTTAAAATTGTTGAGGAGGTATAAATATACCGAAGCTTTTTTTTCCTAGAATTCAAAGATAATACTGGGTACAATTTGAAATTTGAGTTGCAGCAATAAAAAAAATTTGGTTATTAAATAAACGATATTCGGTGTTATTTTACGTTTAATGACGATGTATACAGCAGAGCAATGTTTTCGAACGATGTGAAATATATGATAGTTCAGGATGAAAAATATAGTATAACTGAATTGATATCACAATTACTTAGACAAAATAATAGATCATTAGAGAGGAATAATGGACTGGGTTCAAATAGAGCAAGAGATGCTTCTGCTTACCTTCAAAACTTAAATCCCATAAAATTTTACGATAAAAGGTTGCATGTATATTTTTATATGCAGTATTTGCTTTCTTAAAAGGATTACTTCTATTTAATTCAATTGGATATTACTTAAAACTTGAATAAAAGAAATATCAAAAAATTCTAATAACATTTTCTAAAACTAATGATGTAATTATTGTTGTTTATTGAAATCCCGCTGAAATGACAGGAGCAGAATCACCAATGCTATTTCTTTGAACTTCAATGGACAATAGTTAAGAACTTTTACTTAAAAATTTTCTTCTCTCTCCTAATTATAGATTTTCAGTATATATAATTTAAAGTGGCATTGACTTAAAAAGGTCTTAGACCTTTCCAATTATAAATCACAGAGTGTACTTATAAGTATTATTACTTATATGTATTAACAAATCTTAAATATTGCCTTTTGTAATTTAAAAGCCATCTTAATATTTTTCCGATAATAAATATTACATTACTTTGTTGGAAATATCCTTTTCACATCGTTACACGACGAACGGAATTTTCTGATGATATTTTTTGAAATCATTGACAGTGACAAATTTACAGAGCTTGTCCAATCGGTGGAGGAACCGAATTGACCAAATGACATCAAGATCGCTGCCACAAGAAGAAACGAAGGAGCGAAATTCATCAACAACAAAAAAAAAGAAGGCATTTAACGAAAGTCGAAGTAGCTACGAGTCACTTCCTGTCGTGCGCAGCGTGACTGGCGATCCTACGAGGTTAACGCGCTCGCGCACGCTTGGCCAGCGAATGCGCGCGCGTCGAAACACGCCCGGAGCCCGTATATACCCGACTGCAGCATACAAATCTGTAGAAAATAAGTCAATTACCAGCTCCGCGCTCCTTCTTTGGCAACTCTCCGGTGAAAACGAGGGAGCTGCCGTGGAACCGCGGCAGGAAAGAGGAAATGGCCGCCGCGCAGTCGGCGATACACGCGCGGCCACGAGATCGTAAAGGTGCATTGTGTGTGTGTGTGTGTGTGTATCCTCTCGCGCGAACCGCCGCAAGCGCTAATACCTCAATTAACCTAACAGCCTCGTGTGGCTGGCGGGCTCTTCTCTTTGTCTATCGCGCGTCGCCCCCACCTCCTGCTCCCTACTTCTCACACGTGGATACCCTGGTATCCACGTACGTTCGTGTTCATTGATCAGCCAACGTCGCATCGAAGTTCTCCGCCGCATTGCCGCAATTTCGGCCAATGCGTTTCGCTCGTCCGCACACAGACCCGAGAAGTAACCGGAGAGACGACCAGTCGTGGCCGCACATCACGGAGGAGAGCTTCGAAATAACGCAAAAGCTGCGAGGACGAGGGGGTGAGCTGAGCGGCGCGGGGGGAGGGATCCTTTCGGCTCTCGGCTTCCGGTTCGCGCCAACGCCGGTCACGCGAGCGAGAATGGGAGAGAGACACTGCGATATATAATGATAGCCTTAAAAGAGGCCCTCGTTTCTTCCTCGCCTCATCCTTTTCATCTCGTTCGCCTTTTATTTCGTTCTATTTATGGTTGGACCGTATATGTCGGCATTCCCGGGACACGGGATCTCTCGCTATTGTTCAGCCTGGATGCAATAATGGATAAATCTCGAGGAGTGATGCTTATCTCCTGGATTTCTATACTGGTAAATTCACCGAGTACGCGTATATATCTGAAATAGAAATAAGGGCATAAATCACATGGTCGCTAATAATTATGTAATTTAATATATATATATATATATATATATATATATATATATATATATATATATAATGATACGCATCGTATTTATTATGCGCCGTACTTAATAGAATTATTCTTATATCGTTCGAAGCACATGAGAAACGCGGGTAAATCGGCCCAAAGTCCCGTTACCCTCGACACAATGAAGCAATCGTGAAAGTGGCCGCGGAACGAACTCTTTTACCCCCTCCCCCCCTTTCCCCGCGCGATATTCGATGCAGTTACAAAAAAAAAGGGGCGAGCGAGCTGCCAGCCCGGATGCTTTAATTTACACAAAAAACTCACCGCATGCACCTGAGACACGCGCGCGCAACGGTGCAGGTCGAAGCGGGGCGCGGCCCCGCATCGAGGCCCCGAGGCTGCAAAAAGGTCCGCGGGACCGCTCGGCTGACCCGCGTCCAGTTGTGGGTCGAGGCCGGCCGAGCTCCCCTTTGGAGCAGCCTCCGACCCCCACTCCCCCGCCGATCCGCACGCAAGACGACGATGCACCTGCCGTCCGTCTCCCACGGGTTCCGAGGGGAGTAGCGCGCGCGCGTGCCCGTGCGGGCCGGATGCTCCGAGATCCCCCCCCCCCTGTGCCCCCCGCCCATATTGTGCTCGCGCTCTCGCTCGCGATGATCGGCGCGTCGATGCCGCGCCCCGAGAATCTTCCCTCGCCCACCCTCCCCTCCCGCGCGTGCCCGCAACCCCGCCGCCCGCAAAGGTTTTCAATGGAATCTGGATAATGCCGGGGCGCAATTATGCCCCCGTCTCGCTCTAATTGTAAGATTGCCCCGCGAGGTGGGGCGCGGAGGCCGGCTCCTCGAGTACGTGCCCGAATAATACGGCGAGATGCGCGCGCGGCGGACGTCTTTACCGAATTGTTCCGCGATTTTCGGTTTCTCTTTCACGGGATCCGCGCGCGCGCGCGCGTCGGACAGCGGACGCGGCGGCCGAGCTTCTTCTACGATTCGGATGCTTCGCGATGCAACTCGAGTGCTTCGAATGTCTGGAGTGCGATTGTTTTCTTTGTGCGACGAAGGACGATGAGAAGCCTCTGTTTACATTTTGAAATTGGTAATATTGTCCTTTGTGTTTTTGCACAATTATTCCCGATGGATAGTATTTGTTTTACTATATTGGAATCTTATGCACTTCCTTGGATCACTTACTATATATGTACCCTCTTGAATGCATAATAAAGGTAAATAATGAAATTATGTTATATGAAAATCAGAAAATTATTTATTGATTGTATTACTGTTGAAATTTCTAGATCGAATTCAAATATATTTATAAAAATTGAATATCCCATACTACATGAGTTTTAATTTTATAATTTTATTTGATATCTCTTTAAATTCCAATGAATTGTACGTAATTTTACTTTATTGTATTTTATTTGTGAATGTCGAAAATGCATTATTTAATGTTGTATTAGTAAAATATATTTATAGCGATAGATATGAACAGAGAAAATTTTTTATAAATACAAATTTTTCTAATAGCAACAAATTATTAAATCATTCATATAATCATTTTGACCAGTGCTTTCGTATTCACAAACCATGATAATTTCCTAGAATATTTTTACTTTTACTCTTAAAAATCATACTGTCCTATATTTTTCCTATACTGTCCTATAGTTAATTCAGGTTATTTAACATAGATTTAAAAGTAAACTTAAAACAATTAATGGTATGGAGCAGTCATTGAACTTTTGTTATTTTTTTCAATAGAAAAATAAAATTTTTGAGATAATCTTACATTATATCTGTAAAATTATAAAAATGAGTATGGACGTAAAGGCACAGACAGACACTGCGTGAAATGGAGAAAATCAAAAAAAAAAAGAAGAAAAAAAAATACTAAAAAGAAGAAATTGTTTGTACAGCTTGGTAGGCGTATAAAAGCTCATTGTAAAGATTCTAATAATAATTATTCAGACTGTGGCGAACTGCATAAAGTATATACGAGGCATACGAGGCGACACGCGCACGCTGCACTCCATAACTTATGGATTTTCGCCTTTTATAAAGGAGACCCGAGAAAAATGAGCCGGCAATGCGTGCCTAATATAATGGTACCATATAGGCGCATCCCAGATACCGGGCGAAATCTTTCAATTCATATTACGCCCTCCCTCCCTTCTCGAAAGACGAACGATTTACTTCGGTAAATCTTTATTTACGGCGCGTGGGAACCGCCCGGCCCCGAGCAGCGGCCCCGTTGCCCCTCTGCGGTCGAAAGAAAACCGTTCCTCCCTCCCCATCGAAAGACCCGATCGTTTTTGCCGAATAGGTAAGAAGGATCCCGCCCCTCGGCATTTTCCGATTGCCCAAATTATATACATTTCCCGAGTCGAGAAATCGAGGCACTCGTTTTCATTGCGCCCATAAA